>JARWLC010000012.1:1772500-2207500 GCA_033318265.1 Phyllotis vaccarum
TGATAGATATTATGCAGCTATAAGGGCTGAAGGAGGTATTCACAGGGAGCAAAGACTTAAATTTTTTTTTTCTAAGTATGGTGAGTAACCATTTGGAATAATTTAGTTGAGGATCTCTCTGGCAAAGACTAAGGAATATCTTGAGATCCAGTTCAGTACCACTCTCCTCAGGGGTCTTCAAAAGCATCTTTTTCTGCAGACAGACATGGAAGACCCTAAGTTCCTAACAAAACCCATCAGAGAATGAATGATGAGAGCTCAGAGAGATAAGGCCAGTAAGACTACAGACCACTCACAGGGTTTGTTTTAATAAACAGGGAATGAGAAATAAATGTATCTGATGTTGTCACTGCTTTACAATTTGAGCAATTATTTTGAGGACCTGTTGTTATCCTTTGGCATACTTCTTGGCTGGAGAAATCTCTATATAATCTTAATAAATATTTCAGAGTCTGACAAAAGTACTAGGCATAGTGTTGTTATCAAAACAATTAACTGAGATGATTAAGTACAATTAAAATAGCCAGAGAGTTAAGCATCTCTATGTGTATACACCATTTAATTTTTTTTTCTAAAACTTAAAGTTTTAGGGGAAAAAGTAATTATTTTTCTCTGGGTATATTCCTGTTTAAAAAAATAAAAATTCATGTAGATGGCTGCTTGGCCGTGGGAGGCTCATGTCAGCATCCACTTTCCTCTTATAGGATTTCTTTTACAAATGCTTAACAGATCTAAATATGTCTCCTGACCTGTCCCCTAGTTCTTACAGTGTTGACATTAGGTAGCAGAGCTTTGGAAGGGAAATTATATCCTGGAGAAAGAGCCCATGTGACTGGGCTTAGATTAGATCACAGAGGCAGAGTCCAGGTGACTAAGATTAGATTAGTCTATGGAGGCAGAGCCTACCTGGCTGAGATTATCTTATTCATGAATGGGATTCCATGAACTAAAGGAGTATCTTCTGTGTGTAAGAAGGGACTGTGACTCCACAAACCAAAGGTGTCCCTCCTGTGTGTAAGAAGCTATTGTTCTACATTTCAAAAATGAGCCCCTCCAGACAGCCTTCTGTTTCCTTATCTTGAGGTTTGATGTGGAAATGTCTTTCTGTATGTTGTGAATATCAATCTTTAAATAAAGAATCTGTTTTGGCCCATGACAGGCACCACAGAAAAAGTAGGAGAGGAAATCCACAACATAGGTAGGAAAAGCAAGGCATTGTCAGACAGACCAAGCCAGCTGCCAAAGAAGAAACCTGTGAGGAACACAGGTGAGCCGTGGGCCACATGGCAGACAGATTAATGAGAATGGGTTGAGTTAAGATGAGAGAGCTAGCTAGCAATGTGCCTGAGACATAGACCAAACAGCATGAAGTTAATATAAGTGTTTGAGTCATTTCTGGGATCTGATCAGCAGTGGGCGGCTATGGGGTCTGGGCCAGCAGGTCTGTGGGTCTGGACCTCAGGCATCCCGGGACCAAGAAACCTAATTGTAACAGAGGTTGGCTTCAAATTCTCCAAATCTAAGAAGGGCATTGGTGAAGCTTCACCCCACACAGAGTTATCAGAGCGGATCAGTCTGCCCTGTTGGGCTATTGTTTTCTCCTTACTAATAATACTGAAGACATTTCTCTTTTTAGCCCAAAACTTCAGGCTCTTGATATTTTGATTTTGAGCCTTGGCCTTTAGTGGCTAAGCTGTCCCTCTATCCCCAAGTGGTTTCTCAAGCACTTTCTGCTTGTAAACAATATGTTATATAATATTAGGAGGTGCAGCACTGGAGGGATAGGGGTAGAGCTCTTAGCCTATATAAATCATGATATTGACAGAGTCAGGGGATTTTAACTTGTTTCTCTATTTCCCCAGTAATGGCTAACACCAGGCAACATAGTATTGGCTAATACAGACCAATTTTCTTAAGTTCATTTCCAAAGATTCCATAGTTAACAGCTAGATCATTGAAGTCACATGTTAATAATGTTACCTTTCATTATTAACTGCAACAAAGAATAGGAAACCCATCCCTACCAATGGCAGGCATTACCAGGAAATCCTGCTACTCTTTCCCACTGTAACACTCTCCAGATAGCTACTAGCAGCCACCTGGGGCTGACATATGAGTTTCTGTGCTGTCTATTATCCGTGTCTCTTTCCTTGGCAGCTTTATATGGAATGTGAACAGCAGTTGTACATAATCTGATGCTTATTTTGCAGGTAGTAATGACAGATATAGAGATATTAGATGGCTCTGGAAGCTATCAGAAGGAAAATGTACAGAAACAGGGGACAACTTAGAAATGTGAGCTAAAGTGAGGCAAACAGGGTCTACACCTTTGAAAATCAGCCAGGAGAGAAGCAGGATGGTGTGAAGGGACCATGAGTACAACTGCTGAGTCCGTGAAGCCTTTAACACATCCAAGTGCAGAGTACACCCTAGACCTGCTCTTCCTTTCCCAGAAACAGAGGGTCCCTACATTTGCTATCTCTTCTTATCCTCAACCATTTTAGGTCTTCCAGAACCACAAGGGATGTTTTGGGTTCCCACACACATACCATGTGGAATCTGGTTGCGGTTCTCTGACTAATGTTTGCAGTGCTGTTTCCTATATCGGACGATCTTGACATAGCAAAGACTCTTGGAATTCTTACAGAAAGACAACCAGTCTAATGCAGTATTTTACCAACAGACTTAACTCCAGTGCACAGGACTTCATACTTCAATGGAGTAAGTGAAGAATAACACTCCTAGCACATTATTGGAAGACAGGAATTAACTAAAAGCTAAATTAATGAGGACCTAAACTCCGGTAAATACAGAAATGCTACTGAGGCCAGCATACTTGGGAAAGACTTGGTAGAGGAAAACTGTGGCCCCTCAAATAAGAAACTGTACTTAAATAGTCAGAAGCCAGTAAAATACTCAGGACTTTCTGATGGTTAAGTTCCTGGGGAAAGAATATGAAGGGCAGCCTACAGATTCCTGTAGCTATCGAACCTTAGCCAGGAGCAGGCTATTTGTCTAGGTCTAAGAAATTCTCTGGCTTTTTTTAATCGGAAAAAGTGTTAAACAAATTACTAATCCTACTTTGGTTATGTTGTGGAATATTAGTTTAACTATGTAAAGATGTGTTGCATTTGCATATGTTGTGGAATATCGGTTTAACCAGGTAAAGATGTGTTCTTTTACCTTGCCTGCCTAAAGCACCTGATTAGTCTAATAAAAAACTGAACGGCCAATAGCTAGGCAAAGATGGAACAGAGTGGGTTGGAGGACAGAGAGAATAAGTAGGAGGAGGAATCTAGGCTTGGGGAAGACCAGAGTGATGCCAGGGTCCAACTAGCCAGTCAGCCACTGAGGAACCAGGAAAGCAGGACATAGAGAATGATGGAGAGGTAAGAAGCCTTGGGACAAAAATGTAGATGGCTAGAAAGAGTTTAAATTAAGGTATAAGAGCTAGTGAGATAAGCATAAGCTGAAGGCAGAGCTTTCATAATTAGTAAGAAGTCTCCATGTCCTTATTTGGGAACAGAGAAGAAGTTTGACCACAGATTCTACTGTCTCTTCAAAGCTGTCAGTCAGAATGGGACACTAGCCTGGGAGCTTATCTCTGTGTGGTTGGGCTTCTACAATGTTCTCTGTTAAAAATGAGAGTACAGACTTGGTGCACTATCCAAGAGAAAAATGCTTTCTTAAAATCCTGATTAACCAGCATGTTATTTCTGGGGATTTCTGCATTTGATTTTTAGCATTTTTTTGCAAGTTTCCCAAATTATACTTTTAGCTTTTACCTTTCTAGCTGGAGACTCACTGTGAAGCCTTGCTAAATTCCACCCTGCTCACTTCCCTGCCGCCCAACCTCCTCTCATTTGTCTTTGCCATGATAAAGTTAGTTAAGACAGAAGCAGACACACCCATCACACAAGCCCAAAAGTAAAAGGCACCCACAGGTCTGCTGGGATATGCTTGTCCAGCCAGGTTCCCACCAACACCACGCAGGAACTGAAAGGGTTCTATCCTACAGCAAACCCCAAAAGCCTAGTCTAAGGTCTGATCTACTTATTTATAGGAAAAGTCTGCCTTACTGCTTCAAGAAGTAAGTGCTTCCCTTAGTTGATGTACGTCCACTTAGTTTCCTATTTAAAGCCATTTTTATGCCAACACACACTTTTGAGCAAAGGGGAAACAGACAGAAGAGCATAATTAGACCATATACACTGGTCATTGCCATGATGGTTTTTTTCTGAAAGTATTCCTTGGCATTAAAAATCATGAAGTTAATTGTATTTCAGGGATCAGAACACAACAGTCAACAATACATTGGTTCTTGGCTGTAAAATCTTTCTTCACTTCTCAAACCATCTCTTCTCTAAATTCTCAGGTGACAAAAAATTTAAATCACTTTAGAATTTTTACACACTATAAATTATTAATATTTCTACAACATAAAAAGGAGACATATTTCAAGGCAAAAATTACTTGCATAGTGCAGTCATTCTGAAGTGAGCCTATGAAGTTTTGATATTTTTCACTCTTGGGCTAATAATAATTTTATATCATATAATCAAAACCTAAGGGACAGCATGGGCATTCCTGGCATTTAGTCATTCTCCTTAACTAATTTTGTACTGATAAATTATATACTTAATTTTTAAAAAGCCTGTAATATCAGAGAGACAGGGAACAATCCATAGCCAGTTCTCATCCAACAAACTCCTCAGGTGGAATGGGGTAGGTCCTATATATACAAGTTCTCAGACTGACAGGGCGGGCAAAGGGGGGCAGACTTCTGCCTTCTTCTGCCTTATTTCTTTCCCTGTTCAGCTATTTTACTTCCTGGTTCAACTTTCCTAGTGCTAGGATTAAAAGGTGTGTACTACCACTGCCTGGCTGTTAGGCCTTGAACTCACAGAGATCCAGAGTGATGGAATTAAAAGCATGGATGTAGATCAGCACTCCTGACCTTCATGGCTTGGCTCTGAGTTATTCTGTTCTTTGGTATTCCAGACTATTTTTATTAAATATACAATGCATTACCATATCATTCTTTAAACTTTAACAATCTATTTCATTCTGAGGGAATTCTGTAGGATTCAGTAAATAGAAAACAGCCCTAAGCGTGGTGTCCTTGATAGTTCTGCTAAAGCTGGACACCATGTTAAGTGATTCAAGTCCAAGTTCCACTAACTAAAAATCTGCCTTTGAGCTTTTCAATTTATCCTGGAGAGAATGGGTAGGCTTCAACATTGAGACCCTCCTCCCCATCCTCACACAGTCCTTCCTTTCCCATAATGCTTTGCATCTTTCTAGTCTAGAATTCTTTCTGGTTACAAAGAAAATAGATATGAAATGGATGCCAGCTATTGCCTCATCAAAGCTAAGAAGACAAAGTGCACGTGCCGGAAAAAGTTCAACAGCATCAAGAATGGCTTCAAAGACCTGGAAAGGAAAAATAGAAGCAACTCTCACAAAGGATTCTTCTGTGATGTTTGTCAGTCTTTCCTTCTTCGCTTTTCTGTTTATTGGTTTTATTTTTCCACCACAAAAATGTATTTAAAGAAGCATGTGTAAATGGTGATTGCAGAAAGGAAATCACTGACTTACTGTAGTTAATAAAATTCTGTGCATGGATTAATGATAGCTGAGTCTTGAGTGAACTACTCTGTGGCCAATCCAAATAGCCACAATAGTCCAAATTGAGCTAACACTTAAAAAAAAAATTGGCAAGTAATTTTTCAAAAGATCAGAATCAATCATATAATACCAGGCATTAAGTGTGAATTGGACCCCAAAGCTAGGTTTTTCTGAATCCTATTTTTTACAAAATTCAAAAATTAATTAATATTGAAGAAATGGTTCAGCAATTAGCTTTCTGATATTGCAGAGGACCTGAATTTGGTTTCCAGAACCCACCAGAATAATCACACCATCCTATAGTGCCATTTCCAGGGAATCTTGACACCATCTTCTGGCCTCCATGAGCATCTGCACATATGTGGCATGCACTCACACATACACATAAATAAAAATAAAATTAACATTCTTTAAACACTAAATAATGAACCTCTTAATAACAACCATCTCCCTAAAACATGAGACATCACTGTGGAACCAAAGGATTCCTAACATTTTGGCAAGCTACATGCTAATTCCATAAACAACTACCAAATCCTAATTCACACTTCTTAAATACTAATATAAAAAGGTCTCAGATTCCTCGTGGGAATTAGAATTCTTATTATCAAGACCCTCTAGATGTCCAGAAATGTCACATTTTAGAAGCCTGCCATTTTAATTCCAAAACTAAAGTTATTTCAACAGGCAGAGCTGAAATAAATCTGAATTATTTTGAACATTTTTAAGAGAACAACTCCCATTGAATTTACCCCTCTTTAGTTGCAAGAGCTTAAAGGAAACATTCATGCTTTAAATTCAAAGGCTGACTGTCAAATAACGTCACTTTAATAAAAATTTGAATACGTGCCTTAGGGCATTATTAAATATCAAGCAAAAATAACACATCCATGAATCTGATTTCCCAATATAATTCTTTGCAGTGCTATTAATACATTTGTATTATGCATTTCAAGACAAAAGGATACAAATATATTCACAAAGGAACAAAAGCAGAATTAGGAAATTTGAAGGATAACCCCCTCTGAAAAAATATATCTCAATTGTACTTAGTTAAAAACATAGAAAAAGTAAACATCACTTTTCTGTCAAATAATTAAGGATCTGAAATGCACATCATCTCATAAGCAGTAGGAGAGTTCTGTATATGGGTATAAGACAGACAGACAGAGGGACAAAGTAGACACAGAATAGTGATGTTGTTTAGATACTCAGAAGCAACTCTGGTCTAGACCAGCAATGAGTCAAACATCCCAAGAGATAATACCATGTCTCTAAAGGTGTCAATTACAGTTAATTATATTCACAAGAGAATGCCAACTACAGCCTGAAAAACCCTCGAAGTTACAGCTCACCAGCCCCTTGCACTTCTCTATGACCCTCTTACAGGGCCCCTTCCTGTAGTTCTAGCCTCCACTGGGGCCTTCTTCCAACCTCACTGCCACTTGTACCTCCTGGCTACTACTCTATTCCTCATTTAAGAAGGAAATCCAGACTTTCTTCTCCCTTACTCTTGGAGCCCCTCCTCTTAATGAAACTGTTCTTTGTGTGTGCTCTGGATTGCAGCCTTCCATGTTTTAAAGTCTTCAGTACCAAGATCTGTCCCCCAAGAACAAGCTGTTTAGCTGATCACTCTGCTCCTTCCTCATACACACAGACAAGTACTGGTATTACTTGTGCTCAGAATAAATCTATCTCAGTACTCTGCTTCATCTGACCCCGTTGACCATGATAAATATATGAAGTATGTACGTATAAAATGTCACAACGAATACTGGCAATCTGTGACCCTGATGTGTTGGTGGCTTTTTTAGGAAGGTCAATAAAGTCAGGCAGTGCTATAGCTTGAAATGACTGTAGCTTTCACATCTGATGGGACTGAAAGGACTCTGAGAAACCAGTGAGTAGTCCTTTATAAAGTTAAACAAAAACCCTTTTGAAAAATGCCCAGGGTGTGGTACCTGAACTACCCCTCTATTAACTACGATCATGGAAACAGGCACTTTTCATTACCAAGCCACTCAAACCACCAGGGTGGAGACCTCTTTGACCTCAGCCTAGGTGCTGCCAAGAAGAAGTCCCCCAGTCAAGCTGTGTACATCAGCTTTTCAGTTTCACTGTTCAAAAAACAGACTGCTTTAGGCAATGAATGGCCTGACTTTCCTGTTTTTCGAATAACTGTACTGTAAAGTCCCACAAAAGATTTCATAAACACTTATTGAGATAATCCCTCTGATACATTTGAATGTCATATATATTTTTCCTCTATGCCAAATACTTCCATATTTCACACAGACTAATTTTCTGATGTTTAATTGTGATTTTCAACTTGACTGGTTGTAGGGGTATTGTGTTGTTTCATGGCAAATAATTGTCCCACCCATTGGTTTAATAAAAAGAGCTGATTGGCCAAAGGCAGGCAGGAAGTGTAGGCGGGGCTACCAGACTAAGAAAATCTCTGAGAACAGAGTGCCAGAGAGTGCCAGAGAGAAGCCAGAGGAAGCCAGAGGAACTATGCTGCTCTAAAGAAAGGTACCCAGCCGCATGGCTGAACAAGAGACATGGGTTAGATGAAGGGTAGAGAGCTAGCAAGTGATATGCCTGGGCCTGAGGCTGATCAGCCAAAAACTAATGAAAGCATCTGTGTGTCTCTGTGTCACTGTAGGTCTGTGGGTCTGCGGGTCTGCGGGACTGTGAGTCTGTGGGCCTAGACCTTGAGGTTAGGCCCGAAAGTCTGGGCCAGAAACCTCATACTACCACTGGTTAACAAACACCCAGATTAATAAAGCTCACCACTGGGTGTGCATATGAAGGTGTTTGCAGACCACTAGACTATGGGGGCTCCCATATTCAATGAACTGATCCTTTGGCAGATTCATAATATGATGGCATTGATGGAGAGGGTGAGAGATAGGGGCAATGCCTAGCTGAAGAAAGCAGATTACTAGAGAATGTCCTTTGGGCTGTATCCTGCCCTGGTCTCTTCCTGTATCTTCTTTATATGTGTGTTCTGTCTCCCATGAAAGTCCTCTATCACAAGGCTCCAGTACCCTCATGTTCTGCTTAAACGCAGAGTGAAGTAATCCTGGACTAAACTCTTTGAAACTGTAAACTAAAGCAACTCCTTCCTCCATAAATTACTTCTGTTAGATATTGTTCTAAGAAATGAGAACATTCCCCAGTGCCTCGCTACATTTTTACCCTTGAAATCATAGCAACCTTCCATACAGCCCACTATTAGGACAGACAAGGGCCTCTTTATTGATATACTCCAACTCTTGATTTTTCTAATCCCAAAAGGACCTTCTCCAGCTTTTCTTGCTGTCACACAATGGCATCCTACCCATGATTTCCTAAGGCCTGAATATCAGTGTTTAACCTGACAATTCCACCATCTGCTATCCTTACCCAGTTCATCACTGAATATCATCTGCAATTTCTATTTCCTATGCATTACCTACTCTCCATCACGACTGTCTAATCTAAGGTCCAGGTCTCCATGTCTATCATTTCTAAAATCTTTTACTCCTTCTCTGGAGTGAAATTTTAATTCAATCTATTCAATTTCTCTTAGAGCGTGCTAGTAAAACATCTTTACAGGTTCATATGTCCACAATAATATAAAACTATCTTAGTGTAAGTGACAATATCTGCCACTTAGGTCTTATCTACTGTACTCTGTATTTTAAACACACCATGCTTTCCTTCAGGAACCTCAATTTACCCAATGTCTAAGCCCCTCCATAGCAAGAGGGCCTTTTCAGAAAGATATTTCTCTTTCTAGAGTTCCTTTGGCACCCCTTAGTTCTTTGCATTCATATAATGTGTCTCTTTCTAGAGTTCCTTTGGCACCCCTTAGTTCTTTGCATTCATATAATGTGTTACCATTTGCCACTGTGTACCTCTGAATACAATTTCTCTGCTGTCAGACTCCTTACCTCAGACTCTTGCATCCATGAGAGAGGAAACAATGTATATCTTTTCCTGAGTACACCCACAATCAGTCAGAAAATGTTCTAAAAATTTAATTTGGACTTAGTTCATTTTAGTTCTTCAACTCATCAATTTTGGGGTTTAGCCTAAAGCACCCTTGGACTTTCTCATTTTAGCATCTGAATTACTATACACTTCCTCCCATTCTTAACAATGGGGGATTTGCGGACCTTCATCATCTCAAGTTAGAGGAAGCAGAAGATTAACTACACTGACCAGCAGAGAAAGGAGAACTGAGTCTGAATGTTCCACATGTGCAGTTCTGAGAAACTTCCAATTGCCCTGAAGTCAAGCCAGGTTACATGTGATGTGTTAAAGTAGGTTTACCGTGAAACAAAACAATTTCAACTCTTAAAAGTTTGAAATGTAATATAAAAATAAGAAACATAAACAGCTAAATGGAAAGGGATCATGAAATGAAGTCTGCTTTAACAGAAAAGCAGAGAATACCTACTGAAACAGGTATTTGAGCTGAGCTCAGGATAGTTAAGGGCTCAGTAGGCAAGAGCAGGGGTGTAAAGTGCAGAGTAAGCAAAGCATACTCCCGAAAAACAAGACTGTACTGTATAGTATAGAGTAATAACAGAGAGAAGAAAAGAAGGTTGAAGAACACATGGCAAGACCATCACCTCTGGAAATCGTCATCAACAGTGGCCAGGTCATCAGACTGTGAGCTTCTCAAGTCCTGAGATTTCCACTCTGCTCTGACTTCCTAGTCTGTAACACAACTCACATACCATGCCATAGTTCATCACCAGTCCCAGCTGTGTCCTGCAGGCACTGTTCTGGCCGATGTGACCCCTTAGGGGCATCAGCTACAATGTCTCTGATCTATCCACACTTAGGTAGCTTATAAGGTAAAGAAAGATTCCTTTGCATATCTTTATCTTTCCCATATTTGTGAGCTCCCTAAGGTTAAGTAAGAAATATGCTGAGTTCCATATAATGTCAAGTAGTAATATAATATGCAATATTAAAATAGCTAACATATGCTTCTTGACTTTGCAAGTAAAAAGAACTTCTAATAAAGAAACAGAAGAGAGTAATAGAAGAGGAGTGATATGGCCAAAGCTTGTCACATGAATGAAAAGGTCACCATAAACACACCAGTCTGTAAAGTAACACATGCCAATAATAAACATTTCTAGAAGATTTCACTCCTCTTAGGTCAGCCCACCATCTGCCAGTGAGCAAGATGAGCCTTTAAGGTAATAAGAAGGAGGGCTCACTCTAGGATTCTTCCCTTCAATGTTCCTTGATCAGAGGAAGAGGCAGTTGCATCTTCATGGGGATGATAAAGTGAATACTGAGGAGACCACTGAAAATCCCTGCTCTGGACCCACTGCCTTTCCTTATGAACACCACTGTTAAAGCAGAGTGGTATTAAGGATGCTCAATTGGAAAATAAATGAATCATAGATTTAAAAAAATATTGCATGAAATAAAAAGGACCACCTGACTTGTCATTAATGGGGCATGAGAATGCATCGTAAGTATATTAAAATAAAGTGTATTATAAAGTGACTTTGGGGTGTTGGGTAACTCATATCCTTGTCTATTTCACATACCATGATGCAGATGGGCTTGATCACAGTCTCTCTAGCTACTGAAATGCGGCTCGAATGACTCTGTCACTCAGGGGCTGGGTAGGTCGGAAATTGTCTCCCAAAATCCCATCACAGCCTTCGACAAGTTCTGCCCCCTTAACATGTGTTCTCAGCCTTCGAAATTCTTCTATCTGAAAAGAAAAGCAAAACAAAGGGATTAGTCACTAACTGCCTATTATCAAGTTCAGAGTTTTATAAGCAACTTCAAATATGCACATATCACTGTATAAAAGAGAAAATGAAAGGTGAACTTTTAAAAGAGAAAAACAGCTGGAGAGAGCTCAGTGGTTAAGAAAGAACGCTGCCCTTGCTGAGGACCTGAGTTTAGTGCCCAGCATTCACATCGGGCAGCTCACAACTGCATGAACCTCCAACTCCAGGTACTGTACTTATAGCACACACACACATGCACATGCATACACATATGCACACACTTTAAAATAATAAATAAAAAAATTTTAAATCAGGGAAACAGATTTGGTTGTTTCAGCCCTAAGAATGTAAGACAATAGAACCTGAGTAACTCTAAATCAGTAGAAATCTACTAGATTTATTAATGTGAAAAATCCTACCACATAAAATTTTTGTGTCAGCTTAAAGCACACACAGAGAAAAGATGAACAAAACAGTAAATGTTCTTAAATTTTTCCCAAGTACATTCCTAGCCGACGTGCTCAGATGTCACTTTTCCAGCACTGGTTAGAGTTGTTATAAGAATTCATGGACTTCTAGAATATCTTTGGTAGACAGTCATCTCACAGAGGATTGTAGTACCTAGAATATATAAAGAACCCCCTAAAAAACTAAACATTTTAAGACAACCAGGAATTTTTTTTTATTAATAAACTCAGGAGGCAAAGGCATTTTTTTTTTTTATTAATAAACTCAGGAGGCAAAGGCAGGCAGATTTCCATGAGTTGGAGGCCAGCCTGGTCTACAGAGTGAGTTCTAGGACAACCAGGCTACACAAAGAAACCCTGTCTCAAAAAAAAAAAAAGAAAAGAAAAGAAAAAGAAAAAGAAAAAGAAAAAAAGGAGGAAGAGGAGGAAAGAGGAAGGAAGGAAATAAAAGAAAAGAAAGGAATCAACCTAATTTGAGAATGACCCATGGAGACTAAAGAGGCTGCTCAGCAGTTAAGTGTGCCAACTTTAGTTCCTAGTACCCATATCAGTAGGTTCAAAGCCACCAGAGATCTAGCTCTAGAGGACCTGATACTCTCTTATGTGCTCTGAAGGCACCTGCACTCACATGCACATACCCACACACAACAGACACATACACTTAATTTAAAAATAAATTAAGATTGTTTTTAAGATGGGCGATGAACTGAACAAAGAATTCTCAAGGAAGTGTGTGTGTGTGTGTGTGTGTGTGTGTGTGTGTGTGTGTGTGTGTGTGTGTGAAACACCTTAACAACATCCTTAGCCATTAGGAAAATACAGATTAAAACCACTTCAAGATTCCATCTCTCCCAAATTTAAATGGTCATACTGCCATTAGCAATAATACAAACAATTAATAAATACTAATGTGGATATGGCAAAAGGGAATTCCCGTGCACTGCTGGTAGGTGTGTAAACTACTGCAGCCGCTTTGGAAATAATAGAACTACCATATTACCAGGCTATACCAGTCCTGGGTACAAACTCAAAAACTTTATATCATCCTATTGACAGGCTTGCACACCTATATTCAAGGCTATTTCATAATAGCTGTGAAATGGGATCAACTGATGGATGAATAAGAAAACTGTGGTACATATACACAATGGAATGTATGCATCTGCAATGAAACAGGAAAAATTATGCTAAGTGAGGTAGCTCAGACCCAGAAAGATACAAGAAGAGGGATGTAGGTTAACAGTGGTAGTTCGAATGTATTGGCCCCATAAGATCATAGGGAGTGGCACTATTCGGAGGTGTGGTTTTGTTGGACTGCATACGGCCTTGCTGGAAGAAGTGTGTCACTGTAGCCTTTGATGCTTCCTATGCTCAGGATTTACCCAGTGTCTCTCAGTAGACTTTCAGCTACTCCAGCACTATGTCTGCCTCTACGCAGCCATGGTCCCTGCCATGATGATAATTACTGAACCACTAAAACTGTTGCAAACCCCCTCAATTAAAAGTTTTCCTTATGAGAGTTACTATGGTCATGGTGCCTTTTCATAGCAATAAAAGCCCTAAGTAAGACACTAACATAAACTAATTATGGATGAAAAGATCTTATGAAAACCCACTAGTTAATAAACTAACCTCAAAATATAACTTTAAAAGAAATGAGTCCAAGTGGAAGCACCTTAAATAGGGTGGATATAGCCACTCCCAAAGGATGTGGGTTATTAAGCAAAACCTGCAGCACAAGGCATGGGATACCTCCCTACAAGGTATTTGTCAGGAACGTACCCAAAAGGATATTGTCATTGTCCCTCTATGGTCACTAGAACCACAAAGAAAGACCTTATTGCTGAACACAACATGTTCTATGACTACAGGCCAAAGAGAAGTCCATCTCAAACTGTCTAGACAACTTCCCTGCTCACTAGTACCCTTAGTTCTGGATGCTGTTGTGCACACAGCTAAAGGTAAGAGGACATTGCTGTTCTTACACACCATCAGCATGGGAGGCTAAATGCTACACTACTGAGCTGCCAGGAAAGATGTGCCCGCTGGTGTCACAGTGCCACACTGTTACAGGGTAAAAAACTGCACATACAACAATCAATATAGAGGAACATAACAGTTCAAGGTGCTAAAAAGAAAGATCTGAGTGCTCAGCTCTGCATGAAGCATCTTTATTAGCCTCTCATCCCTACCAAGGCTTGAGGAGCCTCACAGAAGAAGAGGCAGAAAGAATGTAAGAGCTGGAGGTTGTGAAGAGTGCTGTGAAATGCCATCTTCTGGACATGGCCTGGCTCCTTATGTTCACCAATCAAGTAACTGTGGCAGCCCACACAAACATACTTAAGGTCAAGCCATCTAATAGAGTTGGGGGACAATCACCAGGCCATTCACTTTACTGAGGTGCTACTGGCAGTTGTTAGCTGCTTAGGAAGGGAGAATCCATCTTCTTTGAGGGCATGGCCATGGGTAGGCTTCCCAGGATCTAATGTTTGGTCCTGTACCTATGCACTTATGACTAGCACTAGCTGTATTTATTAGGCTATCATAAAGAGAAGGAGAAGGAAGAAGAAATGAAGAGGTGTTGGGAGAATGAGTGGTGTTATAAGGTATGTATATGACTCTTCCATTATATATATGTATGAAATAACACACACACAAACTTTCCCTGGCTCTTATCTAGCCCTGTGGAGAACAAAGGTACAAAGGATACCTGTGGCTCTCCAAATGTCTAAGTCCATCTCTCATTGGCTCTCCAAGTGTCTAAGTCCATCTCCCATTGGCTCTCCAGGTGTCTAAATCCATCTCTCATTGACTCTCCTAGTGTCTAAGTTCATCTCCAATTGGTTCTCCAAATGTCTAAGTCCATCTCCCATTGGCTCTCCAAATGTCTAAGTCCATCTCCCATTGGCCACCAAATGTCTAAGTCCATCTCCCATTGGCTCTCCAGCTTTTATGACATGTGGACAGTCTTCCACATTTCTGAGGACCTTGCTCTGAACTGCCAGGTTTAAACTTCTTAAGCATCTGTAGTCTTCCAGATGTGAATATGAGAAGAATTTAAGTAGCAAGCAAAAACAATCACGAGCATTTCCCAAGTTCACTCCACCTTTTACCTGAGTAACCCCCAGCATCTGCTACTTCACTAAAATACTACACAGCAATATGAAATAGGTGTGCTGTTTTCTTTTCACAGAGGAATCAAGGGCTAGAGAAGCAAAGAAAGTCTCTAAATTAGCTATTGCCCCAAATTCACCTGGCTCTTCCCAGTTCCACAACAATCTCTTTAGAGGTTCTGGTCAGATCAAACCTGCAAGTCCCAGGTATTGAGCACTGTCCAGTAAACATCTATGTATCAGAAGACTGTGGCTACAAAGGTCTGCAACACAAGAATTGTGACTTTCTTAAAGAGAAGAAATTCAGGACATCACTAACTCAGGTTAACACTCTAAGCCCAAATTTTAAAAAGGGCCAGGAAATCTCTAAATGCCCCCCCCAAACCCCTATGCATGTGTTCTGTGTCCCACAGCATCCTGACTCAGTTCACTCCATACTCGGTGGAACACAGAACTGGGGGAAATTAAACGATGCGTAGGATGAGCAGCCTGGCTAGAAAGATGACCTGTGATGCTCTATTTTGTTTCTCCAAACACTGATGGATTTTTCTAAGTGAGGAGAAGTCTGATCCAGCTGGTGACTGGCTTTTTCACTGTGCATACACAGTGTGTTTATGGCAGTGCCAGCCAGGCAAGCAAGTTGTGATTTAATCTACATTTTTTTTCACTAGACTTTCTCAGGGTCTCACACAGTATCCTATGCTTACTGCAACTGAGAGCTTTCTAGAACTGAGGCTTTGGGAGAATATTTTGTTCGTATTTGCTTTTCCCTTAATGGGTCAAAAAGGAAAGACCCTGGGCAGCACAGAACCCAAAGAGAATAAAGCAGTGGGGGTGTGGGCTTGCATCCAAATAACTACCATTCTGTCTAGGCTGGATACCTGGGACCTAAATGACCAAATGACATCACCTCTTTATGTACCAATGTCTCCTGTGCAGCTGGGATGATGGTGATGATGGTGTTAATAACACAAAGGTGGCATAAACAATAGAAGACCCTGAGCACAGTCACTTGGCAGAGCCCCAGCATGCTCCACTAACACTAACAAGCCCTTCATTTGGAGACAAGCCTCAAGCTGAAATTCACAGTAAATCAATCCAATAGGAAAGCTTAAAATCCTGCCTCTTAGAATTCACTTTAAACTGTGCCAGTGAGAAGCAGTGTGGACTAGAGATTTAACTGTCTAAGCACATTATAGAAACTGCCATTTTTCACTGAAGTCGAAGCTAATTTTAAAACTCAATTAATTTTATATTTTCTTTTCCTAAGCTGGAGGTGCATCCTTCAAGGGTAGGGCCTCAGCCTTGAACAAGTTCTGTGAAAACAACTTCTTGAGCAAAGATCTAGCAAATGCTAGCCTCAATCATTACGCTCTACAGAAAACTACCTCACAAGAATGTTTCCCCCTAATCGCAGTGACACTTTGAAAATTTCAAACCTCATTTGAGATGAAAACTCATCTTCCTAAAATGCCATCTTTCTGAAATAACCACCCCTCTAAATCCTTTATCAGTTTAAATGGTTTCAAGGGCATGTGGAATCAACCCAAGCCCAAAAGAGGGGCTGTGATAAGTGAGCAGAATAATATTTCAACATAAAGGTCTTCAGTAAACCCATAGGCATTAGAGACAGTCACTAGTGCACAGAAACTGATATGTGGTATAGGTACCGTGTGGATTTCTAAGGCTATTCCACTAAAACATTTCTTACATAACTTGAAGTGTAGGAAAAGAGGATGAAGAGGATCAGACACAGTAGTGGACATCCTGCACCCTGCAAGAAACCCCATTTTCTGAAGGTGGGCTTAGTCAAACAGCTGCTGTTGTGTGAGCCAGAGATGCAACTCAATTGGTCTGAGATATCTATTCAACCTCACAGACTCACAAACCAAACTGCTAACTAAATCCCAGCTCTAAATTTATTTCTTTCTGGGAGCATTCAAGAGGCTAATTTCCATAGTTGCAGTTTGAGGCAAATTGTCTTACAGGAGATCCTAAGTTCCAACGACCTTCCAGTCTAACAGACTTACTGTGATTTCTATTTCCTCTGCCATTGTGTTTAAAAGGGAGCACAGAAGTCAGTGCCCTCTATTAACTTATCCGCCACAGACATTTTGGTGTTTTTGGGTGGAATGGCTAGTATTGGGTGTCAACTTTACACAAACTCAGGTAATTAGTAAAAGGAGCCTCAGCTGAGAAAATATATCCATGAGATCCAGCTGTGAGGCATTTTCTCAACTGATGATCAAAGGGGAAGGCCCAGCCCATGGTATATGGTTCCGTCCCTGGGCTGGTGGTCCTGGGTTCTATAAGAAAGCATATTGAGCAAGCAATAAAGAGTAAGCCCATAAGAAGAACCCCTCCATGGCCTCTGCATCAGATCTTGTCTCCAAGTTTCATCTCTGTTTGAGTTCCTGTTATGATTTCCTCCAGGCGTAGACCATGATCTAGAAGTATAAACCAAATAACCTCTTTTCTCCCCAATTTGCTTTAAGGTCATGGTGTTTCATTGCAGCAATAGAAACCATAGGACACTGGGCTTGGGTACTGACTTCAGTTCCTGTGGTTCCACACACAGAGAAGTCAGACTCAAGAAAGTAAATACTGTTGTGAGCTCACTTACATGTGAATGTAAAACAGAAGTCACAGAAATGGGAAGAGATGGCCAAAGCTCCAAAGTCTCAGTTTTATAATGATAAAGAGGTTCTGGGGATACACTATGTATCAGCACTTACTGATAACAACATTGTGCTGTGAATTAAAAGTATTAATGAGTTAGATCTTGAATTAAGTAACCCCATGAAGAACACACAATACTAATAAAGGCCATGGGAAGAAATGTTGGAGGCTTGTTTTAATTTCCTACTGCATTGATGACACCATGACCAGGCAAATGACAGCAGAGTTTATCCGGAGCTGTGGTGGTTTGAAAGAGAATGTCCCAAATAGGTTCACATGTTTGATTCCTTGGTTCCCAATTGGTGAAAGTGTTCAGAAAGGAGTAGGTGTGGCCTTGTTGGAGACTGTGTGTCATTGAGGCAGGGCTTCTGCCATTCCCAGTTAGTGCTCTCCCCCCTCCCTCTCCCTCTCTTTCCGTCTCTCTCTCCGTCCCTTCCTCCCTCATACTTACATATAAGCTACTGCTCTACTGCCTGCTTGCTCCCAGGCTCCCTGCCATGATGGTCATGGACTCATACTCTGAAACTATAAGGCCCCAATAAATTTGTTTTTCTCTATGCTGCATTGGTCATAGAGTCTTCACGGCAATAGAAAAGAAGCTAAGACAAAGGTGATGAGCATGTTTATGGTCCCAATGGTGCCAGTGGTTTCACAGGTCTGTATTTATCCTCAAATCCATCAAGTATATAACTCCATGGATGTTTTTGCTAAATACGTACAGTTTTTTATATTGGTTATATTTTAATGAAATGGGTTAAGTTCAGAGTAACATATTGGTTCACAACTAAAATTCCAGCATTTGGGAAGCTTCTAACTTAACTATGAGTGACTCTATACAGGTCCCTTAATTTAGACACGTTTCCTTAAGGAAGGATTAGATAAGATAAAGAGCATCTTCTCCCCAGGCATATAAATTACAATTTTTCTCTCATTCCCATCTATAGCCCACAGCAGCCCCGGCCAAAGCTGACTTCCTTCCCATTTCTGGGTACCTGCTGTTGAACCAGAGACTAAAACTCCCTCCAGAAGCATGGGTCACTGAGGTTGCATCCATTGGGGACATGCTTTTATCACACAAGACAGGAAATGCTCATACAAAGTGTCACAAAAAGTTCTGCAAGAACCTAAAAGTAGCATATTTTAAGGAAGGGCAGAAGGAAACCTTATGCCACCAGGTCCACTCCCTCACATGTCAACACGATACTCCCAAAGGCCCAGAGGCGTGACATCAGAGTAAGAACTCAAAAATGTTGCAGCAATGCCTTTTATATTGACTATCTGTTGCAAATCGTGTGTATATTGGGTTAAACACACCATTTAAATCAATTCCACCTGGGTTATTTGTTGTTTTCATATGGATATATGTATACATGGCTATGTTTCCACTAGGCAGGGTCTGTGGCTGCCCATCACCCTCACATTCACTTTCAGAACCTCAGCATTTTGGAATTAGAATACACATCTAATACACAGTTAGAGGGTATATGAGAGCAGAGTGGGGTGCTGGGAGGTGTGAGCAAGGTAAGGTACACAGTAGTTCTTGAGAGAACTGCCAAGTCCTACTCCACACCTTGAATCTATAATTCATTGAATTATATTTGCATAAACTTTACTTTGTTTTGCTTTTTAGGTGAATATTCTTAGGTGCAGAATTGGTTGTGTGGAGTTTTGCCCTAAGGACATTAAGCATCAGGGCCCTTTCTATCTCCTTCATCAGAAGCCTTGGTATAGTATAAAATTCCCTGGTGCTTTCTTTTCCCCAAACCATCCATATTATTTGTATTTCTTTCCACCCTGCTTGCCCTTTCTCAGTGATGTGCAGAAGAGTTATTAGTAATGACTGCTAACAAAGTCAGTATTGTGACAGGAAGTGTTAGCTTGTCTTAAAAATCTCCTTTGCTCACAAAATCAGTCCAGACACTCTTCTTAAATTCTTATCCTGTAAACGAGGAAGAACCTTCCTGGGGGACCCTTACTTTCTAGTGCTATCACATTGTCCACACTCAGGTTTTGGAAGTGACTTGTTAAAATCAGAGCCATGTTGATTTGTTTCTGGTTCTGTTCTGTTTTCTCCTTCCATTTAGCCTTGGGCAGACTCTCAGGACACAGGCAAAGGGCAAAATATGACAGAATGGTCTCTAGCCCAGTTATTATTATTCTAATCTGAAACCTCTATTGCCTTCTAAGTGCATATTGACCCATTAAGCCCTGCTTACAGACTTCCACCACTCCCCAAACCTTCTACATGACTCTAAGGAATAATGTAGTCAGGCGTAGCAGAACGATAACCCATTCTCTGATATCAATTTCTGTGTTAATTACTTTTCTATTGCTGTGACAAAGCACGACCATGACCAAAGCAACTTAGAGTTTAATTTGAGGTTCACAGCCGCAGAGGGTTAGAGTCCATGGCCATCAGGGTGGTGAATGGGCAGAGTGAGGAATGGGCTCTGGAGCATCAGCTGAGAGCTCATACAATGATCTATAAGTAGAGGGCAAACAGAGACAACAGGAAATGGGGTTGACTTTTGAAACGTCAAATCCATGTCCCCAGTCATGCATCTCCCCTAACAAGACCACACCTCCCAATCCTTCCCAAACAGTTTCATAAACTGGGGGCCAAGGTTTTAGACACATGAATCAATAGGAGCCTTCCTCATTCAAACCACCACAGCCATGGACATAGATGAAAAGCCAGAACTGGCATTCTAGCTGAATCCTTCTTTCTCCTGTATGGCCACGATATGGACCAGGTCTTTAGGGAACAGCCTCTCATTCTCATATGAAACAATAAGACAGTCAGCTGTGTTCAGCCAGCCAGCTGTGTTCCTAGATAACCAAATTTCCTCATCTGTCCATAATGACAGGTGCAGCTTAGGGAAGAGCATGTGCCCAGCACCTGCAAGACTCTGGGCTTGATAGCCAGCCCCCCAAACAGACCTAGATCCTACAGACCACATATGCGTCATGCTCTAACTCAGGCTGCCAACTCTAGGTCTGTCCTTGGATAAGACAGATGGAACAAAGAGAAAGAAGACTAAGAAGAAAAGGTACAGCCAGTCTCCTTTCTCAGTGACACTGTTTTAGGTTAAGTGGAAAAGAGCAGAGACAAGTAATAACGGAAAAGAGACAAGCTAAGAAATGTAAATAGGGGCTGGAGAGGTGGCTCAGAGGTTAAGAGCCCTGGCTGCTCTTCCAGAGGTTCTGAGTTCAATTCCCAGCAACCACATGGTGGCTCACAACCACCTGAGATCTGGTGCCCTTTTCTGACATGTAGGTCATATTGTATACATAATAAATGAATAAATGTTAAAGAAAGAAAGAAATGTAAATAGAAGAAAAGGAGAGGCAGGAAAAAAGATAGAGTGGGGTAAGTAAAGAGTAGCAAGGACCAACCCACTTCTCTTGATATACGATCCCATCTCTTAATGTATGCCCACTGTTCCATTAGAATAATCTATCGATACCAGATGCCCATCAAAATAGGAGATATCTTAAAATTTCTATCTTATTTGATGACGTTTGGCATTTTTATTCTGTTTCATGAATCTCATTTCTAAGAAACAATCAGGTAAATGTTTTTGTTGTTGTTCCAATAATTAGAGCACTTCCTATCTTAGGTCTATTTAATGTTTATAGATCATAAAAAGAAAGATTCCACTTTCACTTAAACCTGCCCAATTATCTTTTTCGCTACAACATACAGTGTATTAGCCAGAAATAGTATGAATACGTTACTTCCACAGAGGCTTCCAACCCAGTCCTGTTTCTCTGCAAGCTGCTGTGAATTTAAGAGAAAAGCAGTGATATATATATATCACTATATATATACATATATATATATATAAATTCATGTGTGTGTGTGTGTGTGTGTGTGTGTGTGTGTGTGTGTGTGTGTGTGTGTGTGTGTGTGTGTGAATCTGCACTTATGCTGTGTGGTGGTTTGAAAGGAAATGACCCCCCAAAGGGAGTGGCACTATTGGGAGGTGTGGCTTTGTTAGAGTAGGTGTACCCTGGTGGAGGAAGTATTCATTGTGGGAAGTGGACTTTGAGGTCCCCTATGCTCAAGCTACTCCCAGTGAGACAATTCACTTCCTATTGCCTGCAAGACATAGGACTCTCAGAAACTTCTCCAGAACCATATCTGCTTGCATGCCACCATGTCCCACCAAGATGATAACGGACTGAACCTAGATTGGATTGTCAGGGAGCCACCTCAATGAAATGTTTCCATTTATAAAAGTTGTTGTGCTGATGGTATCTCTTTATAGCAATACAAACCCTAACTTAGGACATTTCAGGAGATGTCACAGTGCTCTGTGCTAACAAACCTAATGCTTTAGCCATTCTCAAGGGAAGATGAGACATTTCCTCCAAACACACATGGAGTTGGTCCAGTTTATCTCCTACCATGACTTGGTAAATGAGAGTTAGCCTTGACCTCTGGCCTTACCAGAAGAACAACACAAAGCTTGTTCACTTTGAAACTAGAGAGAGTTGCCAAGCAGTGGCTTTGCACTACATCTTAGTTAAAGCATACTTAGACAGTAAAATGCTATATCAGGTCCACGGAGCACCTGGGAATGTTCACAATGGTGGTCAGCATTCACATGCCCAGAGCCTAGCTGGAAAGGGATCCTCTACTTGATTTTAGGTAGATCATAAATCTCTGACACATTGAAGCTAAACAAACTCATATAAAATAGTTATTTACTCAAAGTCAACAGAATTGAAGGTGTATCTATTACAGATGCTACCAATTTAATGTTAAATCTCAAAATTAGATGCCATTGGCCCAAGGCTCTATTTTTAATATTTAAAGCAAATTTTTTAACTTCTTTATTCCCACCCAAAAACTCTCTACTTTTCTGAAGTGATTCCTCAGGCCTTCCAGGATGTACTCTCTGGGACACATTACTACAACTGTAGCTGCCTGCACAATCACTTTCCTTCCCAACCAACCATAACACTCAGGAGAGGGGAGGTTCCATTTCATCTCTGTATCCCAAGTGCCCAGGGTTCAGAGTTTCTCAAAAGGACAAGTAGATGAAGAAGAACAAATTTAGATTTGTCCTATGAAATATAAGAGCTGAAGTGCTGTGGGATTATCTTCTGGTACGTTGTAAATATTTTTTACAATATTCTGTTTTAATAAAATGCTGACCGGCTGAAGGCAGACAGGAAGTATAGGCGGGGCTACAAGACTAAGAAATCTCTGAGAACAGGAAGAGCAGAGCAGAGACCCCAGCAGACACAGAGGAAAGGAGGCCAGGAAGGAGATGTAGTAAAAGTTCAAGGGAAAGGTACGGAGAAGCAGATGAGTGGGAACTTTAAAATATTTCCTAGACAAGCCAAAATAAGAACTGAAAAGGCTAAGATTTTAAAGAATTAATGCTAAAACAAGGAATGCTGGTGGGGGGAGAAAGAATCTTCTCCAGGTAATTCACACCAATTGCAAATATAACACCAAATGGCCAGCCTGGAGAAGTGCATATGAAGATATATGTATTTACATATATTTATGTAACAACAATTAATGAAAAAAAAAGCCATAAACTTTGAAGATCATTGGAGTATTTGGAGAGCAGAAATTACATAAGTATAATGTCAAAAGATAAAAATATTTTTAAAATGAAAGTAATGCTAGTAAAAACCAGTCTACAAGTTTAGTAAACTTGATCTTCTTAATTGTAAGAAATGATGAGATATTTTTTAAAAAATCATAAAGCTTGACTGAATAAAACTGCGTATTCTAACTATTTCTTGTGCATTTGGATGAAGGGGAAATACAGCTTTTGAGAATGAGCCTCAGATCTCTAAATACAGAAACCATTCAAACATCTTTGTAATGAATGATACTGAAACTATTTTGTTCTTTTTTGTATGTAAGTGTCCTATAGGTCAGAGCCAGGACCACACATACTCGATAGCCTTCTCCAGAGCTATAACCCCAACCCCTTCAAAATCAATGTGCTGACTCATGTTTTCCCAGCTAAGATCCAACCCAAACATACTGGGGTGTCTCTGCTCCCTGTGTGCTAGTATTTACCTTTTTCTCTTCTTTTGTAGAGTGCATCCTGTTAGGACACTCAGCAGAGTCTTAAATTCCTAGACTCCAATGACATTACCACGTTAGCTTTCCTGTGGATGTGGGTCTCCACAGATGGCCTTCGTTATCATTTGGAAAATATATGTGGAACCCAAGGACAGTGAGTGTAAGGCCAGAGAATGATCCAGAATTTCTCAGGCTTTCTTTCTTACTCTCTTACATGCCCTCATTCATCACAGTATCATCAATGGCATGAAAGGACTATTACATGCCTGTAAAACAACCAGCAGTCTCACCCTGTTTCCAGAACTGTCTCTTTCCCACACCTGGAAAAAGCCACATAAAGGAGCAGACAGACTAATCAAAAGTTTGGCGTTTCACAGTGGTTTCTATTGACTGTATAGAAACTGACCTTTAACCTACAGATCATACATGGGCATTGGTTTTGTTCATCCTTGACCTTCCCATCACTTTCCCTGGCTCACAACATTCAACTTTCATCTGAAAGCTCTGAGTGATCTAATAGGAGCTAAAGCAGAAAACAGACATTTTCCCTTCACAGAAAGAATATTTGATCTCAAGACTCACACTGAAAGATTCATAGGTACACACTCACCTGCAGCTGGGATATAGTTAAAGGGTATCGGAATAATATCCAGGTAACGCCTTCACTGCAAGGAGGGATTGTAAGAGATCCTTCGTAGACCCAATAATCCCGCAGAAGAGGGTCTGTGCAAACACACAGGCATGTTAAGAAAGGTAAAGCTGATAGATTTAAGACTCCAACAATGATTTCCAAATCGGCAATTTGTTACTTCTCAGATGAATGACATTTTTAAGTTAGAGCCTTATATAAAAATTCTTAAACTATCATTTGTGAAGAAAATAATAAATGAAAAACATTATTAATTCTCATTATATTTACAGAGATTTCTAGCAATGGCTCACTAGACCTATCTATCAAGCTTAATATATTGAGGAAACTACTACCCATTTTTATACTAACTGATTCACAGCTGACATTTACTGAACTATGTGTCAAGAACTATTAAGAGTAGTATAAATCAATTTATTGAATCTTCATGACAAAGAAATGAGACATATTAGCCTCATTTTATATAGGGGAACTAAGTTACGGAATGTTAGTAATTTGTCCAGGATCATATAAAACTGGCAGAGGATTTGAACCCACGCAGTCTGCTTTCAAAGACTGTGTTCTTAAGCATTCTGTTTAGGCTATCTCTGCATTGCTTCTTCAGCGGCACGTTACTAAACCCTAATGTGATAAGAAAAAACAGCCATGGATATGAACTCCTTAGCACTGCCTACGAGGAATTCAGGATTAAATATAACAAAGTGAAACCAGTTTGTTTTCAATATGTGAGGGAAACCAGTCTGTGATAAAGCAGTTAAATGTAGAAAGAAGTTACAATGTATCATCTACTTGGTTTTGTTTGAAACACTACGGAACAGCACACAATTTAAGTAGAGAAATATGGACAACAAAATTTTATATTTAAAAACACTTGGAATGCCAAGTTATATTCAGAGAGTTTTCTGTATAATTTTTACCTGTGCATAAATACAATTAGAATACTTAAATCATGGTGCTGTAAAGAAATGACGTTATAAAATTAGATATAAAGCTTATTTCAGTCTAGAAATAATCTGGTAGTCTAAGGAATGTGTCAGTAATTTGATGGTTATGAGTACTTTATACTGAGGTGACAATTTTACATTTTTTAAATGATGTCACTAAGAATGTTCTTTCTGGAATAAGGAAGTAATGGCAAGGTTTCCTAACGTTCAAAAGGTTTCCTGCCTTATCAACAGTGATCTGGAACTGAACCTGATAGACAGAACAAAACTGGAAAGCAACCTTATTAACTATTAATGTGTGATTATGAATACTCTAAGCTCTAAGGAACACAGTGTGGTGACACAGTTAACCTTCATTTAGGGTCACCAGATACATGCTTACCTGGTAATAAAGTGTTGGGATTAAAGCAGGGTATTGTTTTGGATTTTCCCTGAAAAAGAAAAAGTAATTTTTAGAACACATAAATGTAAAATGTATAAATTTTTAGTAAGAATTATTAAAGTTAAAAATTTACACTCCAGTCTTTTGTGATGATCTCACTAGGTCCCAACAATAGTGAGTGGATCATTCTTTTCTCATGGGAGTAAAATTGGTTGGATCCAATAAAATACACCTGCTCTGAGTCTATGGCTGTTTGCTTTTGAATTTAAATTTCCCTTATAATGCCTAATATAGAATGCACAACTTGTGCATACTGGTCCTACAGGAACATTTTTACGAAAACAGATGCCATAGGAAAAGTTATTAGAGGAAGTCCATTCCTCACCTTCTGAACTCAGTAGGGCTGTGCTGCTCAATGTCTCCATATCCTAACTTCAGGACAAGCATTTGATTGCCTTCCAGAAGATAGCCTCTGAGCCTTTGGATTACCCCTACCCTTGGTAAGATGTTTTCCTATACCTGAAGTCTTGGGCCATGCCATATTTAAGATGAACTCCTGGGGTTTTCAACCTGGCCTTTGAAGCCTGCTATACACCAGTGTGAGCACCTGTGTTTATCCTGGAAATTTATGGATGCCTTGTTTGGCTCAGTGAGAAAAACAACACCAAGGTTTAAGATGACAAAGTAAATTACAAAGGCAATTCATGCTTAAATGACCAATCCCTGAAGGAAAAAGAAAGAGAGAGAGAGAGAGAGAGAGAGAGAGAGAGAGAGAGAGAGAGAGAGAGAGAGAGGGATAGAGGGAAAGAGGGAAAGAGGGAAAGAAGGAAAGGAAGAAAGAAAGAAAGAAAGAAGGAAGGAAGGAAAGAAAGAAAGAAAGAAAGAAAGAAAGAAAGAAAGAAAGAAAGAAAGAAAGAAAGAAAGAAAGAAAGAAAGAAAGAAAGAAAGAAAGAAAGAAAGAAAGAAAGAAAGAAAGAAAGAAAGAAAGAAAGAAAGAAAGAAAGAAAGAAAGAAAAAATCCACAGGCATCAAGGGTCATGACAGCTCCCTGAGTTGACATCACGCCAGGACTACTGGCGGCCCAGAATAAGCCTCAGTTAGCTTGCTCCAGGCACCCCTAGACATTAACCTATGCCCCTTTCCCACTATTACACTGTAATAAACCCTAAGTGTTAAGTGTAGCCACTATTCAGAGCCCCATAGGTCCCTTTTAGAGAATTATCAAGCCTAGAGACAGTCACTAGAAACTCCTTTAAAATAATGATTTACCTTATACTGGATATCCTGGAGTATCTCAGTCACAGCCTTTAAACCAACATGTTCCTTTCCTATCTGAAATACATAAAGCACAAACCACAAATACACATTTTGAATGCTTAGCTTGACCTAAAACGGCAACAAGAAACAAGACTAAAGCCCACCCAAATGGCCTTCTTCGGAACTAATTACCTTTCTATTTATGGTTGGGTCAATAACCAAGGGTTTTTAAAGCTTGTGTAATATAATAGCAGAGAATCTGCCCAAGCTCATAGTGCTATGGATGTTTATCACTCACTGTGTTTATGTTTATATATAAAACATAAAAGGTTGCCATAGAAAATGTCATACATTCTGAAGTGATGCAATATGTATCTAAACTTTAGTCTGTTTTTGTTTGTTTGTTTATTTTTGTAAGATGGTCTCTCTCTAACTAGCCCTGGCTTGAAACACGGTATGTAGGCCAGCCTGCTCTCAGACATTAGCCTGCGTCTGCCTCTGCCTCCTGGGTGTAGAATTAAAGATGCGACCAACATGCCTGGGTTTTTCATTTTTACCTATTTACATAGTTTGCCTTTTATTCTTGCCTTTGACATTTAGAGAGTGATGCCATAAATATTTCATCAAAGTTGAAAATTTTCATTAACTCAGAGGTGGATATGATATTTCATATGTCAGAGTTATCAAAATTAAAACATCTCTGGATTACTGCTGATCACTATTCAATAACTTCTTCATTCTTAGTAAAATAATACTGCTTTTCAAGATTTTACTTTAAATAGATATACATTTTATATGCCATATATAAAATGTTTATATAATATATAATTATAAATTAATATATGATTATATATTTATGTATGTTACATATGACTATATGTAATAAATGTGCACTATATATTTAAAGTAATTCTCAAAAATCTGATACTTAAAATATGTTTTCTGGCACTTAATGTTCTTGTTTTTGTAAATGTTTCATGTCACCTGATTGCTGTTTCCAAGGACCATAACAATGGAGAGGAAGAACAGACCCCAGGAACTATCTCACAGACAGTCATCACTAGGCTAGGCTTTTTCTATGTGCATATATGTCTTCAGAATGGCCTGTGAAGCTGGAGCAGCTGTCAACATGAACACCTTTGTTTCTCCTAACGTTAACTGTGAAATATGCAAGGGAAAGAAGCAATGGCCACTCAGCTTCATGTCATGAAACAATTTCTGAGAAATTTCTATAAACAGAAAATAAAATGTCTAAGGCTAAAGAAGTATCTTTTGTAAACATATGTATGATTACAAAGCCAACATCTCAACCTTCCCTGCTCTTCAGGAGATGTGACCTGTCTGGTTTGGATCAATTTTCCCTTCATGAATCGACTCTCCTGTTAGACCGTAAACACTGAGAGGAACCCACATCAGAGCAATGTAAAGCCACACAACACAGTGGTCCAGCCATCTGATCTCACACCACACTGACCAGCTCAACTTCTGGCTCTGACACTATCACTTTGGCTCCATGACATGACTGGTTTCTTTACTTTCTATTCCTCCTTCCTATCATTTTGAGATTTTCAACTCCCAGAGGCCACTTTTTCTGACCAAGCTTTTACATCCACCCAGCTGCCTGCCCTCTGCTCTCTCCTTTTACTGACTGTTAGCAGCCAGCATTCACAGCCCCTTGATTCATCCTTCCTCATTAAACTGAATGACATCTTTTCTACCACTTTAGGGTTTTCCATCCCTTTATCTTCCTAAATCACATACTCTTCAATTCATCATCACAAAAATTCCCTAGAATGTCTTTTGCTCCTATTTAGATAGAGGAGCAAGCCCTCCATGTGCTATCCCAGCTAATCCATCCTGTCTAACCTTTGGTGGGCTTGCCTCATAGACTGTCTATTATCTCTCTCGCCTGCCTATTTCAAAACCAAACCCTGAAGGCAGGTCCCTCTTACTCTGTAACATGCTTTGCATATCTCAGAAAAATGATGGGTACCAAACATGAGTGTCCCTTACTTCCTGCCCTTTCTTCACCTAAGAACATGGGTGCTTTGCATGAGCTCTTATATCCAAGTAGCCAAGACAGATGGCCTTCGCTCCATATCCTCCTTTCTCCTTCAAGATGTTTCTGTGTTGATCATCCAGTCTCTTTTCTGTATATTTAAACTGTGTCTGTGTTAGTTCATCCTGATCAGAAGCAGAACATGAGACCTTGGATACCAAATCTGACACCAGCTTTTGCTCCCCCGGCCCTTTCTTGCTCTAGTCAAGCTTTTAGAAACAAGTCGGTACCCAGCACCTCACTTCCTCCTCTGGTGGTTCATTGCTGTGGCCAGAGAACAAGCCTGGGGGATGAGGACTCAGCTCCTTTCTTCCGTGCTTCCCCTGACACTCATCAGCCATTCTTTACTCGGTGAGATTTCACCCGTCCAGGTTACGAGTCTTTCCCAAGAGAAACATTTTACACAACCACCTGGGTCTTTCTTCATAGCCAATGCATGGAGTCAAGAACACCTGCACACATTCTGTAGCTTTCCATGACCACAGCTTGTTCCTGGAAACACAGGGGATCGTCCCAGGACGCTAAGTTTGCAACTCAGTCACCCCCTTAGTCCTCAAACTATTACAGGTGGAGGATCAGACAGTAAAAACATTAAGCAATCATATCTAATTCAATTCACAAAGCTACTGTGTACCATGTCTGAAAATGAAGCTCACCTGTTCCCATCTACCCACATATGGTGACTTGTTACCCTAATTCTTTTCAATGATGGCATAATGCCTTCCACTGACTCAATTTTGTCATCTTGATGCTCTGCTCATGTTTCTAGGTTACAGAAAAAGTTTGTTTTAAGTTAATTCTTCAATACACTAAAAACTAAAAGCATTCTGCCAATAACTTGGGATTCCTTTCTACCTATATAGTAGTAGCAAAGCTTTTTAAAAATCGTATAGATCCATGCTTATGTAAATATGAAGAACAGGAAGAGAATTCAATTTAAATTGCATGGACATGTTTTAATTCTGTCCACGGTCCTTGGACACTCTTCTTCTGAAATTCCCAAGGGACTCTGACACCCCTAATAAGTCCTTTATCACACCATGCAGCTTTGGATATCTTACTTCATAGCACGTGGTTCCATTTTATGTGTCTGCTAAACCACGTAATAGTCTCTGTCAGCACAGCGCTCAATGCCCATTTTAGACGGGCTAAGTCTGCCACGGTCTTTGCCAGTATTATTTTATCATCATTGTCTTCCATAAAACATTTCAAATCATCTTTGAGTGAAAATTATTCATAACAAAAATCCAAAGTGATTTGCTAAATGATTATATATTGATTTTAATTAGTGAACCTAGGTCTAAAAAAAAAAATCTGATTTTTTTTTTCCTAAATAAAATCTGACTTCAGAAAACATTTTCTAAGTTGTTTCTTCAAAGACTCCAGATATCACTCTGAAGAAAATAATAAGTAAACTATTTCTTACAAGAAATAAAGCTGGGATGGTGGTGGCATGATGTGGGAATGCGTTTATGTATGCTGTGAATCTCAATCTTTAAATAAAGGAGCTGTTTTGGGCCATGGCAGGCACCATAGAAGAAGTAGGAGGAGAAATCAGAGCTTAGGTAGGAGAAGCTGGGTGGAGTCAGACCGAGCTGAAGCCGCCCAAGGAGCAACATGTAAGGAGCACGGGTGAGCCACGGGCCACGTGCCAACAGATTAATAGAAATGGGTTGATTTAAGATGTAAGAGCTAGCTAGTAATGTGCCTGAGCCATAGGCCAAACAGCATGAAGTTAATAGAAGTGTCTGAGTCGTTTCTGGGGGCCTGGGCGGCGGTGGACAGCTAAGCGGTCTCGGGCACCAGGTCTGTGGGTCTCGGATCTCTGGCTGCCCGGGACCCGAGAAACCTCACTACTACAGTGGCACATGCTTTTAATCCCAGCACTTGGTAGGCAATCGCAGGTGGATCTCTGTGAGTTCAAGGCCAGGCTGGTCTACAAAGGGAGCTTCAGGACAGTCAAGACTATTACACAGAGAAACACTGTTTAAAAGAGAGAAAGGGAGGGAGGGGAGAGGATGGAGGAAGGGAGAGGAGGGAGGGAGGGAGGGGAGAGGATGGAGGGAGGGAGGGAGGGAGGGAGGGAGGGGAGGGAGGGAGGGACAAATCTCCTGAACTGTTAAATTATCAGTGTATGTGTTTGGTTTGACTTCCAAGTAATTAAATTGTTAATTTAAATAATATTTGACACAATGACAGTGAAAACATCTCTAAACAATGCAGTCACATAGCAGACATTTTACCTGAACAAACAATGCAATGATGGCAATGCCATGTGGCTTCCCAACTGCCTCATCGATGCTTCCAAACAGAGTGGAGTTCCAGTGTATCAGATGGAGCTGAGGGCAAAGCACAGAGAGCTTCACTTGACAGAAATACTCAGAAAAGCCTTCATTTGCCTAGTCTCAGAATCCACGTGGTGTCAAGCATGAAACGGGATCACAGGGACTACTGCCTACTTCTGTTCAGATCAGGGAAACTCAAAAATTTAAAAAGAGAAAAACTACAGGTCTAGACAAAAACTATTACTCATTTGAAGGGTGAAGGTAGGTGTGCCTGCTTAGTGGTGGAGTGGTGTATGCTTTAAGGCCGTAAGTGTGAAGCCTAGCACCAACATAAAGGAGAGACTGGATTATGACCTACATAATTGCCCAGTATTTGCAGTAAGAAACTTTAAAAAGACAGTCTCAAAATCTGGTAAATTATTTTAATTCTCTGAGAATTTCTAGAAACAGCAAACTATTTCAGGGAGAGGGGGGAACTAGAAAAAGTCCATGTTTTTGACTACAGATGGAATGTTATCTGTGAAGCAAACAACACCACACTCACTGCTCACCTTGCAAAGCTGTGTGGCTTCCAGGCCTCTCTAGACTATGCACATGAGCAGGCAAATAGGTTCCCCACATGACCTCCACATACACCCCACCCCTCAACCTTCTACTCCACTCACACAAAATAAAGGAAGGAAAATTGAAACACTTTCCCATTTAAAAAGCAGTTTCTCACCCAAGCTAAAAGATTATCTAAAATTTTAATCACTATACATTTTAACATTTTAAACATTTCCAGAATGACTACCACAAGGATTGCCTAAAATTCTGTTTTCAACTGTTGAATCTGTCTATCAGCTTCTAGCTCAGTATCTTTAAGGGCCCCTCAGCTGTGAGAATGAGTGTGTCTCTGACTCTCATGTCTGCTCTTAGGGCTCTTTTCCCTCTGTTGGGCTGCCATATCCAACTTTGAGATGATTTTTGCTTTATATTATTACATTTCTTTCATATTTGGCTATCTCTTAGAAGACCGCTCTTTCCTAGTGAGAGACAGAAAGGGAGAGGAGAGATGGGGAGGAGAGATGGGGAGGAGCATAGGGAGGGGACACGATAATCAATATATATGGTATGAGAAAATAATCTGTTTTCAATAAAAGAAAAAATTAAAACATTAAAAATAAATAAACAAATACAACTGATCACTAGAGGGAGGTAATAAAAATCAGGAATGGAATCAGCAACTTGAGGCGAGACTATGGAAACTCACCAGGACTGTTACTGTCCTGTTAACTATTATATTAAGGCACTGCCTTTCTGAATGATAGGAGCTGCTCAATTAATAATAGCATACTGAATAGTTTTAACCTTTCTTCTATGGCTGCCTCAATGGCTTTTGAAAGCCCCATGGTACAGATTTGGGCTAGCAGCTCATCTTAGGTCAACAAAGCTGAGTCTTCCTTCTGACAGAAGGTTTTATTATTCATCACATCACAGAGTTTAAAGGAATTTACTTCTCATAAAAATATTATGAAGTACCTTTTTTTTCCCAGAAACAAGAATATACTTTTGTCAAGCATGACTTTTTGTTCTCTGTTTGGAGTGTGAAGTTCAGTTTGGTTTACGGCTCTCCTGAACCTGCCATTTAGAGACACCTGCATGTCCTTCTAAGCACTTTCACAGTCTTGAGGGTCCCCAGTCTCTGTGTGAACAGTGCATGGTGACTGTTTCAAAGAATACCGTACATAGAGGGGGCAGAGGGGAGACTCTCCAGTAAAGAAGCCTAAAAGAACCCACAAGATCAAGATCAGCGTACAGTCTCACCCTGACAGTGGGTGTCTTGGTAATGAAGATGACATGTGCCTCTGTGTTCTTCCCAGTAACTCTTAACTATAATGTTATCATGATTAAAATGACAGGCAAAAATAGGCCAGGACATCTCAGAACTGCCAGATAATCAAGAAGAAAGTAAGACAAGAGAAGACAAAGAATACCAGAGCCCTAACAGTAATAAGGCATCATAAATGGGATTTTAAGACAAAAAAATTCATAAAAATTAAAAACTATGAATAAGATATAGACTCAACAATGTCCCGGTATTAGTCCACTAATTCTAAAAAGTGAATGTCAATAGGATAAAATTGCTGTTGGGCACATTGAAGACAAGAGAGAGACTCCACAGGAAAAGAGATCAGTTAGCCAACTCAATCCCAGGCCAATTTCCAACACTGGCTGTCGCCCACAGCAGTAACCAGATGAACAGTCCACAGCAGAGCACATTTGCTGCTTCTCAGCTTTGGGCTTGCTCTGCTCTTCAAGGGCTTTTTAATCTATACTCCTTGTGTGAGAGACACTGTCATAGCATGCTACAGACAAGAAGGCTACAGTAACAAGGATTCATTTTCTCATACTTCCAGGGGCTGCAAGTATGGGGGTGATGTGCTGACAGAGTTGCCTTCATGTAAGGTTTCTACCATTGGCTTCTCCATGTCTTTATCCAATCTCTTCTGCATGAGTGTCTATGTCCAAGTCATTGTTTCTCACAAGGACAAAGAGATATTGCATGAGAACCTGTGCATAAGAGTCCTTTCCTAATTACCTCTATAAAGAGTTGATTTACAAACAAATTTATAATCGCATGCACTAGAGTTTGTAGGGAACAGGATCCTCTTCATAATCTCATCCATCTATCTCATCTGAGGTAAGCAAGCTTGATGTAGCTGTAACTGTAGCATTTTTCTGTGGCACTATTTCCCGGCTTACTGGCATGTGGAGTTTTATGACCAGACCCTGGTACTGCCATCACCGGAAAAGCACCTGATAGCTTCACTACCACTTAAGATAAACCAAATCACCCCAACTTGGGTGAAGTCAGTTTTCATGACCACTCTCTAAGCCCCTCCCTCTCACCCAAGTCATGGGGGTCCACTGTTTGCCTGCCCACTTGTGGCCACACCTCCACCTGTGAGTTCTTTAGCCTCCAGACACCTTCCTCTAGGGAAGCCAGCTTTTCTCATGGGATTTCCCAGAACATTTCCCTTTCCTGTCTAGCAGTCACAGCTTGGTTTGTTTACATCTCACAAACTTGTCCCCCCCCCAACCCCTCCTTCATCCTTATCACTTTAGCAGTTCTTTCTGAGATGAAAGCTGGTTCAGCTCCTTAACTCAAAACCATAGAAATGGGGAAATCCTCAAGACGTGAAGATCTAGAATGCCTTAAGTGGGGACCTCCGGCTGGTGATAAGAGGAGCAGGAAAGGAAGAGGGTAAGACGGCAAGGCTCTGGTCTTGCCACAGATCTAATATGGAAGCACTGAAGCAACATAGGATTCCAGTGGGAACATTAGAGCACTTAGAAGCATCAAATGTTTCCAATGACTGCTTTCCTCCAAAGGCCTTTGTGGCAGTGGGGAGAATGTATCAGGGGCTGGAATACAAGCAAGGTGGGGCCTCAGGAGCAACGGCTTAGAAACTGCAGTAGGAGTAGCTGCTCACTTTGAGTGCTGAGTGCGGAGAGGAATTAGGGCTTTCCTTTGTAAGCCAAGCCAGCACAGCACTGACTGCACAACCCAGGCTAGCCTCCAACTCATGACAATTTGCCTTCCTCAGCCTCCATAGACTGAGATTAGAGGCAGGCAGGCATCACCACACCGTCGCGTTAAGGTTATAGAGCTAAGCTATAGAGCTCAATTTGGCCAAACACCAGTCCAGATGTTGTTATGGAGGTGTTTTGTAGCTGTGAATACTATTAATAGACACTGAGAAAACCTAGCTACTTTCTGTAGTGATGGTGAGCCTTATCCACAGAGTTGAACGTCTTGAGAACCCCTAAAATCTCTAAAGGAGAAGAGACTCCTGCCCTGCCTCCAAGAAAAGACAAAATGCTACATCAGTGTCTCACCAAAAGAACAACTACTCTGCTAATTGATGCAGGAATTTCCCACCTCCAGCATGCCCTGGGGATTTGGGTCTCAATCACAGAGAGCAACATTTAAATCCTTCCTTCTCTCATCTTCTTCTCTCCTCCCTCACCCCACCCTTTCTTACTCTTCCAGTTTCCTGAAGAAAAGACTGTACTATAGGGTGTATAAACAGAAGAAGTGTAGAGGCCAAGGGGGGTTTGCATCTGAGGAAGATGAGTAGGAGGGAGTTTGAGGAGAAGGGTCTAGTGGCTAAAGGAGCCACACATCAAATCTCCTCCTCCAGAACTGAACAGAAGGAGGAGGAGGCTCAACCAATGACCTGTGAGAGGAGGGGGTCAAACAATGCCCTGTGAGGGGGAGGGTCAAACAATGCCCTGTGGGAGGGGAGGGGTTCAAACAATGCCCTGTGAAGGGGAGGGTCAAACAATGCCCTGTGAGAGGAAGGGGAGGGTCAAACAATGCCCTGTGAGAGGAGGGGGAGGGTCAAACAATGCCCTGTGAGAGGAGGGGGGTCAAACAATGCCCTGTGAGGGGGAGGGTCAAACAATGCCCTGTGTTAGCTGCAGACACAGCTTCTACTTATTTTATCTCCTGCCTTCCTAGTTGGTTTCTGCTGCACATCACAGAATACATAACACATACAGTACTCGTTCTTATCAGGGGTATCTTTTCCATATTCACAGTTACCTGTGGCCACAAAGCTAAGCAGAAGTCGTGTTTTGAATGATTTTACCATAGTCATTGTTATAATTTCATTCTTTATTAGTGATTGGTACTTGCACTATGTCTAATTCATAAATCACTCTAGCATTGATATTTATATGTATGGAAAACAGTTCATACACATGGGGTTAGAAGGATCCAGTTCCAGTCATCTGCTAGAGGTCTTGGAACAAATATCCTCAGATAAAGAAAGAGCCTAGATTTAAGAGGGACTTTAACAGTATCATATTAACAATTTTTTTTTATAGGATGTGCATGTGTTATGGTTTTTTCTAATGGAGGGATTTCAACAAAGGACCCTGGGGACAAATGGATTTACATTAAAATCTCCACACTAAGGCTGTAGTTTATCAAGTGATGAAGCAGCTGGAGAGGGAGGTGAAGCCACTGTCCAGCAGCTGGGACTCTCCACCCTCCAGCTTTCCAAGAATTCCCAATGATGGGCCTGTCCGCTCTTCTGCACCTTCATCTGTCAGTACAATTAGAGCAGGTGTTAAGGATCTATTTTTGCTAGCCTTACCTGCTTCCTCAAACAAATGTCTGAGGTCTCCAGGATGGCAATTAACCTGATGTATCTTCACCCATCCCTCCTGCTGAATGTGAGCCCAAAGACTCCCAACTCCCCCATTTCCCCCATCACCCCATGTCAGATGGAAGCAGCAAGACATGAAGCAGCAGCCATATACCCAAAGAGTCTGAGATGTGGTGGGGTTCAGGTGTCAGCTGATAAGATCCCAAGATGGTTATCCAGGGTCCCGGGCTCCTGAAGGGGGAGTGGCCAACCCCATTGATAAGGGGCTGCTGGAACCCTGAGAAAGCCCGTTTCCTGGTTCCTGACTGCTGGAGAGACCTGTTTGGCATCCATCATCCATCTCTTGGATATTCCAGTCCCTGTTCAGCACCCCTATAAGATGTTACCTGTATCGTGAGTGTTGGTCTATATTTTAATAAATATTAATATTGGATTGGTACATTTTAAGAGAAACCTTACCTACATCTGGCACCCAATGTCCTCGGGCCTGTGCCCATGGGCATAGGGGGTCCATTTGTGTTTTGAACACTATAAAAAAGCAGAGGACAGGCAGAGTGTTCAGCTTTGGGAACCTGCACTCCAGTGCGTGGGCTTAAAGCTCCCTCCTGCTTGCCCCACATTGGGAGCCATCTGTTGTAATGGGGTTTCTTGGTTTCCCAGACCCACAGACCTGCCCTGCCAGACCCCTTAGCCGCCTGCTGCTGCTTGGGCCCCCAGATATGACTCAGATGCTTATATTAAGTTCATGCTGTTTGGCCTGTGGCTTAGGCACATTGCTAGCTTGCTCTTACATCTTAACTCAGCCCATTTCCATTAATCTGTCTGCCACGTGGCCCATGGTTCACCTGTGTTCCTTACATGTTGCTCTTTTGGGCTTCAGGCTCGGTCTGTCTCTGACTCTGCCCTTCCTTTACTATGTATTCTGATTCCCCACCTACTTCTTCTATGGTGCCTGTGATGGGCCAAAACAGTTCCTTTATTTAAAGATTGCTATTCACAGCATACAGAAAGACATTCCCACATCACTGGGGTGCTCAGGTGAAAACTCCTCCTCAGTTCCCCCTCCCTCATCTCTTCCAAACCCTGTCCCATCTCAGAAAATCCACCAAATTGCAGCTCCTCCCCCAGAGATGCTCAAGGCAGGGTATTTAAACTGCTGCCCCCCCCCCCCCCCAGAATGACCATGTGTTGTTTTTGGTCTCTTCTCCTTGTCTCCTCTGTAGAGGTTCAAAAGATCATTCAGGAGTGTTTTACTCAGTAAATCTGGACTTTTTCTTAATTCAACTGATTTAATTCATTCTGATTTGGATTTACTTTGTCGACCAAGAGGCTTAATATCAGGATATATCGTCTTGTGAACTGGCTTCTGAGAAGCCCAAATAGACAGCTATTGTGAGCGGAAAGGCCTTGATAGATAAACTTCAAAGGCAAACATGGCAAAAAGCGCAGACTTGCTGGAGGCGTGTCTGACTACTACAAGGGCAGAGGAAATACTGTAACAACTCTGGACTCTCAGAAGTACCGCACTCTCACAGACCTCAGTCAGGAATCACAGGTGTAAGATTCTCCTCCTTACAGTAGCCCTGTGAACTTCACAAGTTACTCCCTCCTTTGAGCATCAGGTGCTCTGTAACCTAAAGAGCACTGTACTTCATAAGCTCAATTTATTCACTCCTCCCACCTCCCTATGCGCTTAGTCCTCCTGCATGCTCATCCTATTTTGCAGTTATTACCATAGGCTATTTGTAGCCAGCATTGAAGCACGAAGGCGATATCTGGGGGTGGAGAGCAGCTTTCCCTGTTTACAATGCAGGGAAAACACAGCAATGCTGCTTGCTACTACAAAGGACTAGATGGCACTGTCACAGCTGTCCAGTTTCAGATGGCCCACTGTACACAGCCACCTAGCTCCTGATCCCCAGGCCAGGACCAAGCTGTCGCTAGGCTATGAGAAACCCAGACAGTCTTTGCCTTGAAAATACATAGCACAGTGGGTAGTGAAGGGCTACCTTATATAGACTGAGCCCTGATGAGAGGTTTTTCTTCCTTGTAGCATGGGTATATCACAGAAGCAAACAGGAAGGAAGGAAGGAAGGAAGGAAGGAAGGAAGGAAGGAAGGAAGGAAGGAAGGAAGGAAGGAAATTTTTCCATTTTTCCACCTTTGAGGCCTCAGTAAGAGAGAGACGTATGTTGCAATAATCCACCCTATCAGAAGTACTGGATGATCAGGCTGCAGTCCTAAGACCTCAGACCACAGGCTGACTGACAGTCTGTTATAACTCACCCTCTTCTAGTTTCAGAGATGCCTAAGTTTTCACCATAAGGCTCCAAAGTTCTAACTTTCTGTATATGATTGTGTGACTTTAACATTAGTCCCTGGAAAATGTTAATCTTAATATACTTAACTCAGGACAACAGATAAATGTGTCCAAAGTGCTGAAACTCTGATAAGCGATAGTCACATGGCCATTCATCTGTCACTGAAAAAAGTAAGTTTCAGGAATTCAGGGAAGCTTAACAAAGCTATCTTCAAGATAAACAAGGTTTATTGTTAAAAAATAAATAATAAGACAGCATTAAAGCACAAAAGAATGAATCGCTAGAATGGGAAAAGTTGTAAAATCTGAAGAAGTACTATGACTCACCAGTCTCCCCGGGCAACCTCATGAGTTATATGGAGTCTCCTATCTGCAAATGCTTAGTGGCATTTCCTTTCAGAGGTTTGCTTGTTACCACAGGCAAAACAGTTCTAGAACTGACACAGATTCTTTTCAAGGGTGCACTCTGGCTGACTCTTAGCAGAATGATGCATCTCCCAGGCTTCGGACAACAGCCCTTATCTCTACTCACCAACGCCTTTCCTGCCCCTATCCATTTGTATTACAGAGTCCCACTAATCTCTGTGGAGCCCGGCTTTTCCATTTCCTCTGCTCAAAATCTCTAATTTCCTTCATTTCCTACTCAGATCTAACTTAAATGTACCTAATCCTTTGCTTCCCCATTTAACAATCTAATGCTCAAGGCAACAATGACCCGGACTCCAGAGAACTTCCCCATGCTAGCTATCATCTTCTCACCTTGCCTTTCCAAGCTCTGTGAATCCTCTCTCTACCCTCTGGCCTCTACCATATTGGAGAGGGAGAGGATGGAGGGACAGAGAGACAGATGAGAATCTAAGCTAACAGATACAAGAGACAAGCATGGATAGTTAAGACCTTCACTGGGGAAGGCATGGATTTATCCTTACAAAGCTTTGTTTCAAGAGAGAGCATTTGGTGACTGAGGGCAGGGCCCAGGTCTGGGAGTGCACCCCACAGCCAATAGATTCAAAAGTTCAGCCAGTGGATTAAGAGCTTGGGTTTGCCCTAGAGCTGGGGTTCTTGCCAAAAAATTCAACCAATAGCTACCATACCCCTTTACCCAATCCTGAAATGCCAAGATGTGCAGCACCCCACTTACATAGGCTTTTCTTTAACTGCACCCCCCCTTGGGGCTTGGGGCCAATAAATAACCCTCCACTGCATCAGAACAAAATATTTTGACCCAGATTCTTTTGAACCTGTCTGTAAGGAGATTATGTTGTTCCATTGTAAATAATTGTCCCTGCCTATGAGTTTAGTAAAAAGCGCTGATTGGCCAATGGCAGACAGGAAGTGTGGGTGGGGCTACCAGACTAAGAAAACTCTAGGAACAGGAAGAACAGAGCAGAATGCCAGAGAGAAGCCAGAAGAAGCAGAGGACAATTATGCTGCTCTGAGAAAAGGTACCGAGCTGCATGGCTGAACAGGTTAAGAGTCATGGGTTAGATGAAGGGTAGAGAGCTAGCAAGTTGTATGCCTGGGCCTTAGGCCAATCAGCCTAAAACTATTGTAAGCATTTGTGTGTCTCTGTGGGCTTAAACCTTGAGGCTAGGCCTGCAAGTTCAGGCCAGAAACTACCTACTACACCTGTCTATAACAATAAAGACCCTCATGTGTCTGCATCAAGTCCAGCTCCCTGGTGGTCTTGGGGGTTCCTCAACATGGGTACAGCACACCAGTATGCCATCAAAAGCAAGATAAATTCAGTTTTAGAACAAAGTGCTTATGTTCTAGACCTTTGAGACAAAACCTGAGTCAGCCGTATTGTATTAAGTTTCTGGCCTGACTAGCCTGTGTTCCCACAGTCCCACAGTCCCACAGTCCCACAGACCCACAGTCCCGCAGACCTGCAGTCTCTCAGTCCTACAGAAACACATAGATGCTTGTATTAATTTTATGCTGATCAGCCTGTGGCTCTGGCATATTGCTAGCTAGCTCTTGCTCTTAAACTAAACCATAATTCTTTTCCCGATCTGCCATGTGGCTCAGTACCTTTTCTCAGAGCAGCATAGCTGTCCTCTGAATATGCTGGCTTCTCTGAAGTCTCTGTGGCATTTCTGCATTGTTCTTCCTGTTCCCAGAATTTTATTAGTCTGGTAGCCCCACCCATAATTCCTGTCTGCCTTCGGCCAATCACCATTTGTATTAAACCAGTAGGCAGGACAATTATTTACAATGGAACCGAATACAGTCCCACTATATAGCTTCCCTGAGAATGCAGACTACAGGCAGGAAACACATCTGTTATGGTCTAGAGATGTCCCTGAAAGCTCAGGTGCTGAGGGCCTGGTCCCCAGTGGGTAGTGCTATTTTGGGAGGTAATTAGAAACTTTACATGGTGGAACCTAGTTGATGGAATTGGGTCACCCGGAAGCAGCACTGAGGCCCTCCTGTCCTGCCCTGCCTCTCACTACATCCTGGACACCACAGGGAAAGGGTAAAGAGCCTTCAGCCTTCTTTCAAAAGCTCCTGTTGCCAGGGTGTCCTGCTCAAGTGTACACAATCAGGTGGCCAAGGAATGAGTCCTGAAAACCATGATCCAGAACTCTGAAAGCCATGACCCCAAATAAATCTTGCCCCTTAGGCTGCTTCTCTTGGGTTTGGTCACAATGACAACACAACACACCTTTAATCCCAGCACTCAGGAGGCAGAGGCAGGCAAATCTCTGTGCATATGGGGCCAGCCTGGTCTACAGAGAAGTTCCAGGAAAGGCAGCGCTACACGGAGAAGCCTTGTCTCAAAATAAGAAAACCCAAGTCCTCATTCTGAGCTCAAGCATCAGTCTGGCCTGTGGGCCTCTGATGAATTACAGGAACAAGAACTGAGCTTGGAAACTAATGAGAAGAGAATAACAGGCCTATCCAATAAGTTTTGGAAGACCAGATATTTCTAGAAGAAAGCAGCCATGGATCACGTCAAGGCTTCAGGAGCTGCAAAGAACAAGGGGGGAGGGGGAGAAGGAGGGCTACACATGCTTTTTTTTTTTTCCAACATTATCTAGAAGTAGTTCAGAGACAAAGGCAGGTGAAAGCATCTACCAAAGTGAGGCCAGGCCATTTGTCCTAGGAGGTGGGCAGGGCTGTCAAAGCCTAAGAAAGAGCCAATGTGAGTGTTAATGACTACAATAAAATTAAGGAAAATCAGCACTCCTGATTCAAGCACAAACATCCTTTGATTTTCAATCTTCTCTTTTAACAGTCCACAGCAAAGCCTAAGGGCATCACGCAGGCTGCTGTAAATTTTGATAATCACAAGCATTCACAACAACCTCTGAACTCAGCGATAACTGAATCTGGAAAAGATCTTCTCCATCTGTGGTCATGGAGCAACTTCCGGTGGGCTAGTCTTCCACAGCAGAACCTCCAGAGGAAGACCCCAACACCAGGGCCTGCTGTGTGTCCTAGGTTTGTTTGGCTGCTTTCCTTGATGCCAAAATAAGCCAGCTATGGCCAGTGAGGAGGTCTCAAGCAGGCTTGGAACATAAGTATCTCACTTTGCCATTCTTTACTAAGAAAGGTAGTTTAGAAAATACATTTGCAAAGCATCTGGAGAAATTGGGTTTGCTTTTGTTTTGTTTTGTTTTTATTCATGGCACTAGGAATCAAATCCAGGCCTCATAGACATTAGGCATACAGAGTTATTTTTTTAAGAAGGAAAAAAAAGTCCAATTTCAGAAATTGAAAGATAAAAAGTATTAAGTATTAAAATACAAAGAAAAAGGACATCACAAATGACAGAATATCTAACAGTGTTTCTCTCTAGTCACACCCAGTTCTGTGAGCTCATCAATAGATAAATGGTTTACTGCAGCATGTTGAAACTCACTATGAATACATGATATGGCTGTTATCCAAGAAGTGCATTTCAAGATGTAGACAGATGTCACTGTGACTCATGCAACATAGAATAGTTACTGGAAATTCTCTCTCAACCTGACACCCACTTGTCATGGTTGCATAAACTTGATTAGGAATCATGTCATATCAGTAAAAGAGAAGCAAGATGCTGTGTTCACCACTGACAATAACAAAATGGTATTTGTACTATTCCTTGGGGTAAGAATCTACCAGTTCAAAAGGCACCCAATTTTCTGTGTAATTTATAAAATGACTTTTCCTTTGGAACAACGTTCTTTCCCCTCTGACCACTGACTTCCATTTCATTTCTTGCATATTTCTGCCCTGTTAGGAATACAACATTGTGACATCAACAAGCTCTTTCCCAATGTGAAGTTTTCTGTAAGAAATTCACCATGAAAGCCTTCTGGGAACCATCATGTGAGTCAAACAATGAAAACTTGTGACAGTTAAAAATGTTTTATACTCACTATAAAACAGAAACCTAAAACTGATTTGATATAGGAAAATGATGAAGAGTACTGATGTTTAAAATGGAACATAAGCCGGGCATGGTGGCACCTTTATTCCCAGCACTCAGGCAACAGAGGCAGGTGGATGTCTGTAAATTCAAAGCTAGTCTGGTCTACATGGAAAGTTCCAGAACAGCCAGGGCTACATAGTATCTATCTCAAAAGTATCTATCATAGTACCTATCTCAAAAGAAAAAAAGCAAAAAGTACATAAGTATACAAAAAAATTGTAATTGCATTCTGCTTTCCTTTTTTCTCATAAGTCAAAACTAATTTTTTGGCATTGGTTCCCTGGTTCCCCAGGAAGTAGCCAGTTACTTTATGAAGATCTGTATTGTAGGTGAATGCAATTATTGAAACTTAATTTATACTACATTTATTATTTTTTATATAAAAAAAAAGAATGCTAAGTAAAGAGATTGTCAAAGGATCTTGGTGGTGTGGAATGTCACACAGATTAAGTCTGTTCATTCAATACAGTGAACAGTGGTGACAACCCACTTTCTCCTGAGAACAGGGATTCCTGCCATATTTGAGGAAGGAGCTCTAAAATAATATCTGCATTCTTCAAAGCATTTACTGAGCATCCATTGAGGGGTTTAGTGTTCATAGACTTCAACATCAGAAACACAAAGATCTCAGATCTCTTTACAAAAACACCCAAGGTGTGCATGAATAAAACTATGAATCTTACAATCTAATGGAAGGCAATGCGGGAAGGATCTATTCCTTATTTACATCATTATAACACTATTCTATCAAGGTCATTGCTATCGGTTGTCTCCCCAAGGTGCATGCAGAAGCTTAAAACCCACAGGGGCAGCTATTGGATGGTGAGGTCACTGAAAGGGAATTAGGTCTTTCAAGAGGCCTGCATGTCTTTCTTTCAGACTGAACTAACTCCTGCTGTTGTGTGTTCTCTTTTTCCTATGGTATCTTAGTTTCTATAAGAGTGACTTCTTAGGGAGCAAAGCTATTTGCCTTCTCTACCTCTGCTACAGTGCAACAGTAGAAAGCATTCACCAACTGTGAGCAGGATCCAGGCTGCGCTCCTAGGACTTCCCAGAACTTCCCAGATTTAGTGCTGGGAGCTAGACAAAATTGTTATGCTCAAGGGTTCTCAAAATGTGGGTCATAACCCTTTTGGAAGTTGTGTATCAGATATTTACAATATAATTTATAACAGTAATTGAATATCAGATATCTACATTACAATTAATTACTGTTATGAAGTAAAATAATCTTCTGATCGTGGTCACCACACCATGTATTAATGGGTCACAGCAGTAGGAATGCTGAGAACCACTGCTAAATAGACACATGCCATTGTCTCCACCCAATATAGTTGGTTTTCTGTAATTGTCTCTGTCCAATGCAAAGAAAAGTTTCTTTATTGAGGGGTAAGGGAATATTTGTAGGTATAAAAATAAGCATTTGGGATACAGTTGAAGATTATGGTGATTCAGTAAAGGGGAAGTAGTAAGTTCCCTGCTAAGATTCACGATGTCACGAATCCTAGGTAGGCTTCAGTATGAGGCATGGTTCCTTTCTGTTGAGCAGGCCTTCAATACAATCATCACCAAGATATGAATGACTCTATTGCACCGTTAGGATTGTTGTTGCGGTTCATAAGTGTCACTTCTAGGAGGACTTATATAGGACAAGTAGTTGTGGGGTACCAGGCCCCAACTGATACATCTACAATACACTCCTGTGCCGGGGTTCAGGAAACATCTTGGAAGATGAGGAAGAAGTATTGGAAGAGCCAGAGAACCAGGAAATCTGCTGAGAGGTTGTGTCTCCTAGCCTAGAAATGTCAGAAAAGCTACACCCATGAAATCTCATCAACTTGGCCACCTGAACAAAACTAACCCAACAGACATGCCAACATGGAAGTGGAAAAACCTCACAAGGCCTCAACCCTAGAAAAAGAACTACAGGCAACCAGGGAATGCTAAGAACAGACTAAATTGTCTACCTTAGAGATGAGCTGCTAATTATGTATCCAATACCATGTGGTCAGCCCTGAAATCATAATTATATACAAACAAGTAACAATAAGCAGAATAGTAGGTTGTGTGCACATTTATAAATAAATATGCAGCAGTATAAAAGAAAAAAAAAACATGATGTTGAGAGACTAAGAGAACATGTAGAAGTGGAAAGAGGGATGAAAAAGTGAAACTAATTAAATAAAAGTTAATACCTGGGCAGGTCAAGCACCTAGGTAAAGGACCACCTCTCAACAAGATGGGTCTACCTAAGCTATGTACTACAGGGGTAAAAGAATTAACTATCCCTTCAGTGGGATAATGTGGTTTTCCTTCCTTGTATTCCCACCCCTGGTGTAGTCCCTGTGAGCCACAATTAGGTTCAGCTGGTCACTGCTTACATCCTTCCTGGTAGAACTTTTATTTTATCTTTTGCTTTCCGAGCCTGAGTATGTGTTCTCTGGTATCTGGGTCTCCTTACTCTTGCTCTAAAGCTCCCATCCCCATGTGGCTGCCTGCCCACCACACAGCTGGTCACCACGCTAGCCTAACTCAACAGTATGGCTTGTTTTTCCTTCTCTTCCCCAGTCTCCTCTAGACAGTTGCCAAGGTTTACAGCTTGCCTGACCTGTTTTTGGTTTTGTTTTCAAACTCTAGTAAAATTGTCCTTAAGGATTCAGTTGATTCTATTGTTAAAGTTTTTAATTAAGGAGATTAAGAACCCTAAGAGGGAACCCCAATATCACTGCCGTCACCTGTTTTCTCAATAAATTAATACCTACTTCAGCAAAAAGTGAATGGTGATAAATGTAAAACAACATTTACAATTGTAAAAATGACCTTTCTGGGGTCACATAGCCAATAAAGTGACGGCAGAGGCAGAGCTTGAACATAAACAGAGTGGCTTTGTGCTAGCTCATTCCAGGGAAGGAGGGTCAACGAAGTCTGAATGGGGTGGAATTCAAAGGATGAAAGTTCATACAAAGACAATGGCAAGGCTTTCTCTGGAGACAAATAAGCAGGAGAAAAGGAGAGTGTGCAACCTGGGAAGGACCAGTGATGCAGGGAGACTATGCCAGAGACAAGCAAAGAGCACATCTGGCTGAGCTGCCCATCTTGCTACCAGCTGCAGAGGCAGTAAGCAGCTGAGCTGAGACTGCACCACAAAAGAGACCAGATGATCCAATTTGTAAGAACTGCAAAGACCCAAACTGGCCTTTGGAAGGCTCCTGCACTATTGGTAATAAGTAGATGGTGGCCAGAGGGTCTTGGAGGGACAAGAAACAGAAAGGGACAACTTAAGATACATGTAATTGGCATTGTGTTGCTGCTGTAAAACAATGACCAGATCGAAACGGGGAGAAATGGTTTCTTTGGCTTACCGATGACAGTCCTTCACCGAAGAAAGCCAAGGCGGAACCAAAGCAGAGGATCACATGTTTACCGGCTTGTTCCCAGGCTCACAACCAGCTCCCAGTCTTCACAGCCTACACCATAAGGTGGTATCACCCACAGTGGATTGGGATTTCCTCCATCCATTAGCAGTCAAGAGAAAGACCCTACTGACTTTCTCACAGGACAGCCTGGTGGTGGAGATGCCTAAGCTGAGCTGTCCTTCTCTTGGGTATGTCAAGGTTTCATGTCAAGTTGACATAGCAGCTAATTATGACAGTATACAAGGTCACTCATTATTTCTCCCATGATACCATTTAAACTTATGTATTAATTTTCTTAAAATTCAAAGATAATTAATGACACCTTTACTATAGAAAGCCAGTCCTTTGTGATTTCTCATAACTTCAAATGCCTCCCAAATGATGACTGAGAACTGTGTAATGGAAGAACAGAGACCTGCACAATGTGCCTCAAGGCCAGACTTTATAAAACACTGCTTGCTGGATCCAGCCTTTAACCAAACCCAAAAGCTCAATACTAGGGCCAAACACTTGATACTTTAGTAACAAGGTCTCTCATTTCTGGAAGAGGAAAACACTTTGTCCTTTTCCTGACAAAGATACCTGCCCACACGCTGGGCCAGTCTATCAATAACCTTAAAAGGATCTTTCGTCTATCTCCTCTTCTGTAAGAAACTTCTATCTCACTACCATCTGAAGGGAAGTATCTTGTTCTCACCTTAAACTGCAACAACAAACTTCCTGGACCCCAACTACCTTCCCTCTGCTTTATCTGCCCAGCAGATTCTTTTGTTCCTAAATGTATCCCTATCTACCCTCTTCACCCCTCCCTGACCATTTTTTCCATGATACACCACAATCTATTTCTTACTGCCACCACTGCAGCCAATGGCTCACCCAAGGACCGTCCAACCTTGGTGTCTGGGCTCATTTTGCAGCATCTGCTGCCCACCATGTGTGCTCTCACATTGCCTCTGCCTGTGGACTATATGACATATACTCCGTGACTCTCTCCTACATTCTTCCACCTCCAGCTCCTCTAATCCTTTCGGACCTGGACCCCTGGTTCTGTCCAGGATCCACCTTGCATCCTCTTTTCTTTTCTTCCCTTCACACATTGTTGGTGTGTGACCTTGTAACTCCCATGTCTTAACTACCACCTTGATGCCTATGATTCCAAAATCAACATCTTTAACCCAAAACAGCCTCTTGAGGTTAAGTCTCGATGTTAAACTGCCTAGTATAAGCCCTCCTGTGAAGTATTTTAACATTGGTATGTCACAGCCCTCGCTACCCCACAACCTCTGCTGCTTCCTGGTTTCTCAGCCCTAAGGTTGCAATCCAAACCAGAACCCTGCTCCAACACTTCTTCCCTACACAGAGCCGAGGATTACATCTCACATGCGTCCTCCACACATCTCCCAGCCTAACCCTCTGAGCCAAACTCATCCGGTCTTTAGTTGAAGTATCAGAGTCATTCTTATGACCAAAATCTAACAGGAGTTAGAGCCTCCAGAGCTGGTGCCTCACATCCCACTTTATCTTGCACTGGTTCCTCTGGGGCCATCACTGTCCATAAGGTACTACTGGAATCCACAGCCACAGTGTCTGAACAGAACATCTTTCCAGTCTTCAAGTGTGATAAATATGGCTTGATTTATATTAACTTTTTCAAGTATGCTGTTAAGAACAGTTACAGACTGTGCTCTTAAGCAATTTTAATTGAATTTCAAAATCTAACAGGATTTCATTTCTCTTGAAACATAGTTTTGACCCAACTCCAAGTTTATATACTCATACATTGCCTAATAGCATTATTGTTTAGAACAATATTTTAGACCCAATTATAAAATGCAAACTATTTACAATGAAATGAGTTAATCTGGTAATGTTGAAAAGAGAAAACACTTTAATTTTCACTTTATCTATACAGGACTCATCTGTTAATAAGTATTCTTGGGGCTTTTTCAATTACAATATCCAAAAACAAAAATCAGAATCATTTTATTAGCAATAAGAAAGGCATAGCCTGCAGGGGAGAGAGAATGATAGCCCTTATCTCAGCCATTACCTTAGTAGCTCTGGGCAACTTATTTAATGCTTCTTGACCTGATTATTCAGCTGAAAAGTAGACATAAAAGTATACCTATAATGGACCAAATAAGATATGGCATGTGTCTGACTCATACAACTCTGAGAAGTGTTAACAGGGCTCTCACTGTCCCCTAGGAATCACAGTGGAATGCATTTTGCATGAAGCTGATGTTCACAAGACAATGCATGAACATAAAACTGTCCAACAATATAAAGCCTGTCTTTATATATTGTCTATATTGTGAGAGGAGTGAACTTTGGCAGACTAACAGGCACATGTACACTCAGCAGGACATGTAATAGAATTTTTCCCAAATCATCTCCTGAGTAGTTGGCTTCTCTTCTCTTCAACAACATGAAAATGAAGAAGGCTTTAATCTGAAGACAAAAAGCTTGGATAAACACACATGTGTGCTTTTCTCACAAAGTACTTCCTTATTTGTGTAGATTTTGTAACTCACTTTAAAATCAAAACATGCTAATCCAACTCAAGAGAGTTGCTCAAGAGAGAAGCACAAAGATCTATTCTTCAGCAAACTTACTGAACCACATTACAGGTGCTTTACTTCAAATTAAAGGGGACTGCACTCCTGAGATGTGCTAAGACTACCCTGGTGCTAGAGATGATGAAGTGCTATAAAATAATTCTGAGGAATATTCCATAGAACTGGAGCTTAAGGAACTACTGACCCGAAACACAGAGACCAGCTGCTTCCCGATGTTACGAGAGGCTACAGTATCAGGTTGCTTGGCTGAAGTGAAATTTCAACAGAAACATTGAGTTAAAAAAAAAAAAGCAGGAAAGAGATTAATAGGTATGAACCAGAATTCAGATCAGTTTGACATAGATTTTCTGGCACTTAATTTAAATTTTGTGCAGATTATGTTGATATGGGGAAATATTTCTGGATACTATGCCTTATTCACAATCCAAGATTTGTCATCAGGGTGAAGATGTAGCTGAACCACAGAGTGCTTACCTAGCATGTAAAAGGCCCTGCCATCAATCCTCCAAAAAGAATAGAAAAATAAATAAGTAAATAAATTTAATGGGTGTAGTAGTAATACCTGCAATCCTGTAGTCCCAGAGCTCTAAACCAGAGGCCAACCTGGGCTACATAGCCAGACACAGTCGAACAAAATAAAGAATAAACATGATAAGTATCATCAAAGACAAAAGTGCTCAAAGTGTCCCTAGAGCTTGTGTGGGTCTAGTTTAATGTCCCGTGTCATCACAGTTGCTTGCGTGGTACATACATGTTACTTTACCATCTTAATTATGCCGTTAATTCTCATAAAATTTACATCAATTTTAATAACATATAAAATGGAAAGAATATGTAAATGTGTTTATAAGTCAACAGAGAAGTTGAAGATGTCCTACCTCCTAGCGACATCATAGCTGTCATATACGACCCCATCATTCCTATATTTGTAATGATGCTAGCCAAAAGAATTAGCCAAAATGCCAATCATATAAAAGTATATGCAGTTACATATAATGAGATATCTGATCAGGATAAAGAAGCCATACTGATTTCTGCTATATTAAACCTTTTTGTTAGATTTGGTTTTTATTTTTGTTTTCATTTTTTGGTTTGTATAGTGTAAAGGTTTGAAGTCAAGGCCTTTACACATGAAGGCAGATCTGCAGTTCCTCACTGTTAGAAAGCAGTACTTCTACTGTGGTTTTTCTTCATTTCCTGTAAACACCATGCTGTGTTTGGCCACCTGAAGGTTCCTGTTGTTCACCAAGTCTCCTGACTTTGTGTCCATGACTAGCTTAGACCATCACGGATGGTGTGAGTACATTCCAAAGTATCCACAGTAACAAAATGGTCCACCAATGTGCTTCTCACATGTCCATGGATGCCTCTGCTCTTTTATTGCAAATGCTGTTTTTATTTTAGACAAAGGAAGTCAGTAAAGAGCAGACTGTATTTGATATCTGTATTGAGGCATGGATATGTACCCCTTAGGAGAGGAAGGGTCTGCCTCTCTACAGTAATGAAACACAGCAGATAATTCTGCTATCTCAAACCATAACAGAAAGATGAGTATAGAGATACATCCTGTAACCACAGCATTTGGGAGGCTCGGACAGGAGGATACAGATTTGAAGTAAGCCTGGACCATACAATGAGAAACTATCACAAAAAAAATGTAGGATGATTTTTAAAAAGAGGTGTACTGTTGTATAAGGCAGCATCAAATAATTTTAATCATCAGGCCATTAATTCTTTAGCAGTGATGAGAGCTAATTAAAATATTGTTTGACTAGGTAAATGGTAACCACTGTACAGTTAACACTTCAATATATGGCGCAGTATGATGAGGGAGATATTTTGCTTATAACAGAAGATTTACAGAAAATAAAATTAGAAATGAAAATGATAAAAACAAAATGTCTACTAGAAAAATATCCATTGAGTACATAACTAGTTAGTGGGCCTGGAACTAAGGAGTCATGCCTTGTGAAAGGAAATGAATTGCACATTCATTGTGGTGGTTTGAATATAATTGTCCACATAATCTCATAGGGATGGCACTATTGGGAGGTGTGGCTGTGTTGAAGTAGATGTGGCTTATTGGAGGAAGTGTGTCTTCGTGGGGTTGGCCTTTGAGGTTTCCTGTGCTCAAGCCATGCTCAGTGTCTCAGACCACTTTCTGTTGCCTGCAGATAAAGATATATTAACTATCAGCTCCATCCCCAGCACCACCCCTGCCTCCATACCATGTCTCACCATGATGATGATGGAGTAAACCTCTGAAACTGTAAGCCACCCTGTAAGGATTCCCAGCACACAGCCCCCACGTGGTAAAACCAATGTGGCACCAGCAGAACACTGCGTACAGAGGGTATGCCTCTAGGTGTGGCTATGTGAATCTGTGCCCACCAGTTCTCTCAAAAAGAGCCACCATGTGAAAGTCTGTCTCTCTCTTCTGCTTCTCTCCCTCATACCTGCTTGGCAACTCTTCTGAATAAACTCAAATGTAACATCTGGTGGTGTGTGTCAGATCTCACGTGCAAAACCAACAAACAAATTAAATGTTTTTCTTTAAAAGAGCTGTTCATGGGCTGGCACCTTGGAGCCCATTCACCGCAGAAGAACACCTAACCCAACATTGACTTTGGAATGAGGAAATCGCACCTGCCTGGAGTAGATGTGCCATGCTGAGCTAGCCCACCTTGTTACTTCTTGTCCTTTTGGGGGGAGGGGATGGGTGAATGGGGAGGGGCAAAGCCGAGGGGTGACTGGGCGGCATTGAGAGGAGGTAGGTAGGGGGAGCAAGGGATACATAGATAAAAATGGCAATTTTTAAATAATAATTAAAAAAGAGTTGCTATGGACATGGTGTCTCTTCACAGCAACAAAAACCCTAAGACACTCATGATTTGGAGACTTTCTGTTTCTTCAATTATCTATAAAACTTCTACTTGAAAAGATAAAAAACAAATGGAGCACAGTAGAGCACACATGCTATGCTCAGGAAACTCAGGCAGGACAGAAGTTCAAAGTCAGCCTGTGGACTACACAGGCAAAGCCAGTCTCTGAAAACAAGAGTGGGTAAGTTAAACAAGGAATAAAAACTGAACTAAAATCACAGTCAGTAATTTGGCCTGAATGAAGTACTACAGAGATACCAAGAAAGTAAAAATTTACCTAGAAAGTGAGAGAAAGCATTTGTAATCATTTGTCTGATAAGGTTTTACAACTCAACAATAAAACAAATTACTTATTTTTCTCTCTTCTTTTTGTTGTTGTTTTGTGGTATTGGGGTTAGCCCATGGCCTCACACACTAGGCAACTGTTTTATAGAAAGTTTTATTGAGCCCAGTTTCTGAGGTGAAAGGGGCTTTGAACTGAAAGAGATATAAATGGTCAGTAAACACATGAGAAGATGTTCGGCATAATTTAACCATCAGATAAATGCTACTCAAAGCCATAATCCTATATTACTTCACACGTGCTAGAATGCTCTAGTCAAAAAGCAAATGATATGTTGGCCAGAGTGCTGAGAAATCAGTATCTACAAACACTACTGGCAGGAATGTAAATGGAACACCAGCCAGTCACCTTGGTAAGGAGAAGAGCAATTTTGAAAATGTAAAAAGGGGGTTAGCATGTGACCCAGAAACTCATCTCCCAGGTATATAATCCCAAGAGAAATAAAAACATGTACACAGAGAAATACGATGTTCATAAACCACGTTATTTAGGAGAGCCACAAAATAAAAGCTACCCAAATATCCAACCGTTAGTAAGTAGATCAACAAAACAGCCACCCAAAATATTCTCTGAAATACCAAGGAGCAGTGTAGTAGGTGCTGCCACATCCTTATGCTAAAGGACAGAAGGCAGAAAAGCCCACAGAGGCACAATCTACTCACAAGAACTGTCTAAGGGGGCAACTCTGGGGGACACAGAAACTCAGCCTTCAACTCCAGGGAGAGGGAACAGAGGAAGGACAGCTGCTTCAGGGATGGGAGCAATAAAGTTTTCCAAAACTGAAATACAAACACAGGCTGTAAATATACTAAGCACTGACTTGCTGTCTGTATAAAATGCAAGCGAATGAATACAAGCCTGCCTCTCATGTCTAAGATCACTGGGACCTAAGGCATGAAGATACAGCCATATCCCAAACCAAATGAAAAAAGCAGGAAAACAGTCTGTGGCCATTGCAGCGGAGCAGCTGAATCACACAGCACTGGACTGTGCTGGTGAGTTCCTGTTTGGTGGGACAAAGTGCTGTTCTGTGGTCACCTCCTACAAGACGTGGAAGGTGCTCAAAAAAGCTCATGCACAAAAATCTCAAAGAGAAATTCCCCTGGTATTTGCTGAAACTCACTTAAAATTAGACGAGGAAGCTGAGCTTTTGTCTGACTTAGAATTTTTCATAAAGGTATTCTAAAGACATTTTCTATCATGTCTAGTATTCAAAACAAAGGCATGAGGGATATAAACCAATTATAGATGACAAGAAATTATTGCTTGGGGCTGGAGGGGAAGTCTCAATGGGTAATACCTACAAACCCTAGAGCTTGGGAAGGAGGCAGAAACAAGATTCCTGGAGCTTGTCGATCATCAGCCAAGCTACCTACAGACCAGAGAGAGACTCTGCCTCAAAAGAATAAAGCAGAGAGTAACAGAATAGGATGGGATGTTAGATAAGCCTTTTCTGGTCTCCAAAATGTGTATATTGTACACACACATCCCACATGCATACACGTATATCCAACAAACAAGAGAAAAAATATCATCAAAGGCCAGTTTAAGATCATGCACCTAAATATCAGATGTTTTACACTCACATCAGTATTTCCTAAATATTTAGCTAAGGACTGTATCAATATTTATCTATCATTCAAAGGTGCTTAATAAATTTTGAGAATGAGTTGACTGGGATGTGAATAAGAATAGCATATGCTACTGTTGTAGCTCTGCCCACTCTCTGGCAGCTAGGCTCATGAATTGTGATACTGTGATACCAATAAGGAATGGTAACAGGACACCAACTTAAAATGTAAATGTTACCTATGACACTGGGTAAAGAAAGGACAATGTGTTTTTGGAATTATCACTTCCATATAACCAGAATAAAATGGATAAATGAGTAAAAATTTGTAGTCAGAATTTTTCTGTCCCACCAGAAACTCTCAAATACTCAGCAGTTGCTTTTCAAATAATTGGCTCATAGGTTTAATTTTATAGTAACTGCTGGGCCAGTAGCTCAGGCTTATTTCTAACTAGTCATTACACTTAAATTATCCCTTAATTCTTACCTATGTTTAGCCATGTGGCTTAGTACCTTTTCTTCATTATATCATTCTCTTCTTGCTGCATCTGGCTGACATCGGTTGCTCTTCCTCTTCCTACAATTCTCCTAGTTCTGTTGCCGCACCCACCTCTACTTCCTGCCTCTACTGGCCAATCAGTGTTTTATTAAACCATGTGGAAAATCTTTACAGTGTACAAGAGCATTATCCCACAAAAACTAACAGTTGCCTGCCATAACTACTGTCAGCTCTATTCTGAGTTGAGGATCTATAATCCAAGCCCCTTCCTGGGCAGTTTACAGAATAAAAAGCAACTTTCAAATTCAAAACATGTTAGATAGACCCCTCTGAGCTCCAAGCAAATTCTGAAGCTGTCACAAACTCTGCAGGTCCGTCTCTTCCCAACTTTGCTCATTGCCAAGGCCAACATCACACTGTAGGTCATCTGAACAATACACCTGGCTTTTAACAATGATCCCCAAAGGCATGTCACCTCTCTCAACCAAGCTAATCTCACTAGAGGCAGTCTTCTTGGCATAGTGATTTTTACATATTTGTCTATGAAATGTTGACAGTACTGTAAAGTGTCCAGAACATATACAGTAGGCACCCAATAAATGTTTAGTGGGTGAATAAAAAACTCAGCTAAAATACTGCACAGACACATCCCACATTAGTCAGATCCCACTTAGGTACCAAACATCTGCCCTCAGACATTTCTTGTTGAAAACCTGAGAGTCATACTTCCAGTTTCTATTTCTAACCAGCTGTTCTTCCCCAGACACTTAATTCCACATCTGCTAAAGCACAGTCTTATGAACTGTCTGTATTCATGCATTTATACATGCATAGCAATATGTAACTGTAGAGCTGCACATATTTTATATGTAGCATTATTATATTTATGTCAATACATTTCTATAAAAGGCTAAAAAAAACAGCTAGAGAAGGGGGAACATTAGGGTTTGCCTCCCTGTTTATGTGACATGTGAATAGACAATGAAGGGCCAAGCTGTGGAGGTCTCTGAGTGGAAAGCACTCTGGATGGCAAAGAGCAAGTCTCCAAAGTGAAAGGATGACCTTCCTGTCACCTTTGTGGTCTCAATACATGGCATGATGCCTGGGACTCTCTCATCATGATCTTCTGCTTGCTCATTTTATTTACATAAAATACACTATCTGTCAAGAATTGCTATTCTTTGAGATGTCAAGACAAACACCTAAGTCTGAAAATTCTTAGAATGGAGCTGTCTCTAATAACACTCAAGCTTAACACCAATCACAATATCAACATGGCTATTTGATCTTGAAAATTTTCTTCTGACTCTGTTAGCTTCCTTGTAACAGCATCATTAATAACATCATTTCCCCAGGGCCTCACACTCAAAACTGGACTCATAAAAGTATTACACACATGTTTACTGGGCCAAAAAAATGACTCAGGATATTTGGTTAGCCCTCATACTATCTTTTCCTAACTTTTCCAAAATGAGGATTTGGAGACAAGGGCAAGGTCTTTAACCATTGTCTTAAATCTTAGAATCCCAGGGGACTCAATACTCACTCAGTCAGAGGCAAAACCTCCATGTAACTGAAGTCAGACCTCTTGCTGTAAAGAGAACTCCAGCTGGAATCAAGAAGCAAGACTCTTATTCCTCCCAAAAAGCTTTTAGCATTCCCTGGACCAGGACCACCAGTACAAGAAATCCTAATTTTTAAGTAAAATTCTATATTGCTTACACAAACCAGTTTTCACTTCTAAGTAAAAATTACATCTCTATTAAAATTTTGATATAGGCAAATGTAGGAAACTCAGGAAAGCCAATGTTTCCTCAATTGCTGCTTCCAGTCAGTAATCTTTATGTTTTTCCCTTTTTTATATATGAAATATGGAAGTTATGAGACCTTCTTCTATCAGGCACATGACCAAATATAGATATCTAAGTTAGAAAATACCATAGAAAGTGGAAGCAGATAAAGAAATAGAGACTCCAGAAGCAGCAATCAACACAGTGAGTGGTGGCAATTTTAGGAAACAAAGGTCTCAAGGTAAGTCCCTTCAAAACAAAATCACCAGACAAGACAGTGAAGTAGATGTTGCCTAGGAAACCAAAGAAGAAACACACATTCCCCTGTGGAGATCAATAAATTAAGACACTTGGACTAAAACAGGCAGGGAACATTCTAAAGCTGAATTCTCCACCACTACCACCCCGACAATAACCAAATGCAGCTAAAAATGAATAAGTAATGCAATCATTAATAAATAAAATTAGTAAAGTTGTTGAATTAATCAACACTTACATGGAGGTGTTACTATTCTATGTAAGACTCTGATTCTATACAGATTAGCAAGCTTTTCATGTGTTTGTCTTCACCTTAAAGGTGGTCAAGGGCATGTTTACCAACACACCGAGAGGAGGAGCTGGACTCTGAATATTATTTTCTGTGCAGTTTGAAAGTGAGTAAAGCTAAAAGCACTGTAAACCGTTACAAGATAAAATGACTCTCTGTTAAAACCTACCGACCCATTCATTAGCTTCACACAGTAACTCCCTACTGCAGTACCTCACATTTTTCTATTACATGACAAACACCCCATCCCTGAAATCTGATCTCCAAAATGCTCCAACTTTTTCAAAGCTAATAGGACATCACTGCTATAAAATTCCACAATGTGAACCTTTTTATGTATATTGTAAATACACTAAAAATTCACCTTTAAGCTATGTGTTTAAGGTTTATATAGAATGTGTATGAATCTCAGATTTAACTTGTGTCCAACCCCATCATACCTCACTGTTACAAACATATATTCCCAAACTACAAATCAGAAGCACTTCTGGTGCCCAGTAATTTGGATTAGGAATATTTATTGTGCAAGGATTTCATTATTTCCTTACTCATTGCAGTAATATTTCATTATGTCCCATTTCTCAGCATCCCAGCAGCTTCCCAGGATCTTGCTCTAATCTACCTTGTCTTCTTCTACGTCACTCACACCCCGCCTTTATTCCTGCCTCTTTGTCCCATTCTCCGTCTGTCTATTTAGTTTCACCCTGACAATCTCCCTCCTTAAATGTGCCTAACCTTTTCATCTCCTCAAGAGACAAGAGTCTTAATTCTCAGGCTGGAGTCAGGGTCGTCTAAACTCACCTCCCAAATATTTAGTGCCCCTTCCCACCCTGGAAGGCACCCAAAATTTCTGCCTAAAATAATGCTACTCCTTGGCCCATAAACGGCCTTCACAGCCTTACATATCTAGCAAACTCCAACTCCATTATTAAGGCCCTTTCCAAAATCTGTTTCTTTCTAGTTTTCTCTGAGCCTAGTAGAAATCCATTACTCCAAGATCTACGATCCTCTTTTCCGATCACATCCTGAAAGCCTTTGTCAGACAGCCATTTTTGACTAGGTCTGCCACCCTGTGGAGAATGAGAACATCTTTGCATCCTGGACATTTGTCATCCACGTCAACCCCAAGCACAAAAGCAAACACAAAGCCATCACTTCCTAAGCCTGTTCTTGGTCAATGTACAATGTCCTTTAACATCAGTCAGATACCAAATGCACTTCTTTCTTAGTGCTCCCAACAGACTAATGAGTAGCTGGAAACAAATATTATTTTCTTATGTCTCATATTTCTCTTTGGGCGCTGCTTTGAACACAGATACAAGTGTGTTCACTAAATGTATCAACTTCTCCACCACCATCCTTCCTAATGGGTTCCAGCATCAGAAACTCTGTACTCTCTTGCTGCCTAGTTTGACTCTGCAATCCTGAAACATTCTCTGTAGACCAGGCTAGTCTAGAAGCCAGAGATTCACTGCCTCTGCCACAGTGCTGGGATTAAGGCATGTGACAACACCACCTGGCCTGGAATCTTTTAAAAGTGGTGTTAAGATAAATCAGTCTACAATAAAGGAAATAAGATTGCCTTTGCTGACTCCTAGATGCAATATCTTCTTCCTAGTATCTTGTACCATGGAGCCTTACAGGTTGAGTGGATGACATGGAGCCTTACACGATGAGATGAGTGGGTGATGTGGAGCCTTACATGGTGAGTGGGTGACATGGAGCCTTACACAATGAGATGAGTGGGTGATATGGAGCCTTACACGATGAGATGAGTGGGTGACATGGAGCCTTACAGGGTGAGTGGGTGACATGGAGCCTTACACGATGAGATGAGTGGGTGACATGGAGCCTTACAGGGTGAGTGGGTGACATGGAGCCTTACAGGGTGAGTGGGTGACATGGAGCCTTACAGGGTAAGTGGGTGACATGGAACCTTACAGGGTGAGTGGGTGACATGGAGCCTTACACGATGAGATGAGTGGGTGACATGGAGCCTTACAGGGTGAGTGGGTAACATGGAGCCTTACAGGGTGAGTGGGTGACATGGAGCCTTACAGGGTAAGTGGGTGACATGGAACCTTACAGGGTGAGTGGGTGACATGGAGCCTTACACGATGAGATGAGTGAGTGACATGGAGCCTTACAGGGTGAGTGGGTGACATGGAGCCTTACAGGGTGAGTGGGTGACATGGAGCCTTACAGGGTGAGTGGGTGACATGGAGCCTTACAGGGTGAGTGGATGACATGGAGCCTTACAGGGTGAGTGGGTGACATGGAGCCTTACAGGGTGAGTGGGTGACATGGAGCCTTACAGGGTAAGTGGGTGACATGGAACCTTACAGGGTAAGTGGGTGACATGGGGACTTACACGGTGAGTGAGTAACATGGAGCCTTACACAGTGAGTGGCTGACATGGAGCCTTACAGCATGAGTGGGTGACATGGAACCTTACAGGGTGAGTGGGTGACATGGGGCTTTACACGGTGAGTGGGTGACATGGAGCCTTACAGCATGAGTGGGTGTCATGGAGCCTCACACGATGAGATGAGTGGGTGACATGGAGCCTTACAGGGTGAGTGGATGACATGGAGCCTTACACGATGAGATGAGTGGGTGACATGGAGCCTTACAGCATGAGTGGGTGACATGGAGCCTTACAGGGTGAGTGAGTGACATGGAGCCTTACAGCATGAGTGGGTGACATGGAGCCTTACAGGGTGAGTGGGTGACATGGAGCCTTACAGGGTGAGTGGGTGACATGGGGACTTACAGGGTGAGTGGGTGACATGGAGCCTTACAGGGTGAGTGAGTGACATGGAGCCTTACAGCATGAGTGGGTGACATGGAGCCTTACAGGGTGAGTGGGTGACATGGAGCCTTACAGGGTGAGTGGGTGACATGGGGACTTACATGGTAAGTGGGTGACATGGAGCCTTACAGGGTGAGTGGGTGACATGGAGCCTTACAGGGTGAGTGGGTGACATGGGGCCTTACAGGGTGAGTGGGTGACATGGGACCTAACACGGTGAGTGGGTGACATGGAGAGTTAAAGGGTGAGTGGAGAAATCTGATGAATTGGTGCCATTAACAGGAAACATCTCTTCCCTGTTCCTGGTCTCTGTAATGAGAGATTTTTTTTCCCTAAACAAAGCCAGCCTCTTCTTTACTCCTCCAGTACAAATAGCTCCTTCCTCCTTTTTCTTAAGCATATGTGAAATTTGAGTTACTCATAGGAAGTCAACTAATTAGCATATCTGGGCTGCCCCTCCCCTCTTGCCTATAAACTAACTGTACAGGTACAACTGTCTACTCTCCCCACTGCCTTTCCTCTCACACTGCGCTGTCTCCAGAGTATTCCGCTCCACAGCAAAGCTGATGTTTTACAGTCAATCTGAGGATTCTCATAATGCCCAATTTCTTAAAAGTTCAGAAACCAGCCTGGAAAGACTAGATCTCTGCATTGGGTCTCCTCAATGGACTCACCAATGTAGGGTTCTCATGGAATAGTCCAGGGAAATAAACTGATGCTAGAGCCTCCATAACAGCTCCACTGAATTAGCCACTTCGTCTAGAAGACTTGTACTTGCTGTGGGGTCTCCAAAACAGATATTAAGAAATGGGAAAGGCCTCCCAATAGATGATCTTGAATATCTTCTGTTTATAGTTGATGTTTATATTTAACTTGGAACTTGAGTTTCTACTTTTTTTTTTTTTAATCCTTTTGTGCTTCTAAATAACAGAGTAACTCTACCGCCCTACACGACAGCATTTCCATATAATACACCTAACTAGGCTCATAGAATGTTTTCAGAAAGCACTGAATAAATATCAGACCATACTTAATAATGGCATATTCTACCATCATGGGAGAAACTGAGTAGATGGCATTCTTAATGCTTACAGTATTATTTTTAGTGTGTGGGGGGGGGAGTATGCATGATTCTGTGTGTGTGTGTGTGTGTGTGTGTGTGTGTGTGTGTGTGTGCGCGCGCGTGTATGTGTATGTGTGTGTGCATGTGTGACCTGTGAATGTGCCTGTGGAGGCCAGAGGTCAACACTGGGTGTTGTGTTATGATATTTGAGTTTATTTGTAGCTGGCAGATGGTGTATGAGGTCCCAGGCCCATGCAGCCAGGCCCTGGTGCAATGAGATTCACAGGGCCTTGAGAAAGAGACTCACAGAGTAATGGAAAAGGGGCATAGGCTTTATTATAATGAGGGGATGGAAGGGAGAGGGATATGGGCAGGGAGCACCCATGCCCCCTGGCAAAGTGGGAGAGAGAAGTGAACAAGACGGGGAGGAAGGGTGGAAGGTGGGAAGCCTTCTTAAGTGGAGCTTGACTTCAGAATGCTGAGCAGGCCAGGTTAGTTGTTATTGGCCAGGGCTCCAGGAACTGGATCAAAATCCCAACACTGGGTACCTTCCTCAATCCCTCTCCAGCAAATATAAGACAAATCTTTTCACTGAGTGAGTGAGCTCCAGGAATCCACTTATCTTGTGGCCCTGCACCGAGTTTAGAAACACAGGCTACCACTATGTATTGAGAATCTGAATTCGGCCCTCTTGCTTACGTAGCAAGTGTTCTACCCACTGAGCCATCTCTAAAGCCACAACACTACCAGGTTTTTACAGCTTCTCTCTGTTTCATTCTGTTGGGGGCAACTGTATGTTCATGTGTATCAATAAGGAATTTAAGTTAAACAACGATGTAGGAACAGAACAACAAACACAATGAACTTTTTTCACAGTCCTGAGAATGACTATGTGACACCAGGCAGGCTTTGTGCCACTGTGACACACACCCAAAGTTGCATATTTGTCAGACAAGGAATATTGAAAAGCTAAAAAATCATCTAACGCCCTCTGTTTCAGCAGCCGCTCAGTACTGTTAGATCATTGTCCTCCTTGGAGCCAGAGTTACTTCAGGACAATAGCAAACTGTCAGCATGTGGTCCAGAAGCTGGGTCCTGTGAGGAGAATTCTAAGTGCTCCTGAGAACACCTCCAAGGAAACAAAGCCAGAGTCCCCTGACCTCTGTTCCTTCAGGGCTCTGTTGTCCAATGTGTTTCCACGCTCTTCCCAGGTGTAGTGGGTAGGGGTAAGATTACTTCAGGTTATTCAGGATCCTATTACTGTTTGCTGTTGTTGCTCAATTAAATGTTTAAAATATCCTTTATATGCCTCTGTGGAAAAACACATTTTTGCCATGTGTGGCTTGTCCTTGTGACTTGAACTCGTAAGAACTTTATTTATGGGACTTTTCTTAACCCTCACAAGTATAATTTGTCAGATGCTGTGAATAAAGTTGGCTACTGCAGAGACTTTAGTCTCGCTCATTTATTGGGCCCATTCTCCCAGGCGCCACCACCTCTTGATTAGTGACAGTTAATGAAGGAAATTCTATGTCTTATGTATGCATAATCATAATCATAAAGACATCAGGAAAGAGAGCCTTAGAAATGGCTACGACTAGAGCCTCATCATTGGATTATAAATGCCAGTGTGTTCAACTGAAGAGAAAGGAGAACTTGCAAAGATCAAACAAAGGCTTTCTACTTTTTCCCTCATGCACACACTGTGTCTTATCTGAAGTGACTACAAAGATTCTATCACCATAACCACTGAGGTCCATCACACAGTATTCTCCTATCACTTTCTATTTGTGGGATTTACAGAGAGGTTGACTCTGCCAACCTCTGAGCTAAATTCTTGCCCATTACATGGGAATGTGAAACTTGGAAATAGCTCAGTTGACTAGCTTGTCCAAGACTGAAGAGTTTACATAAAACAAAGAGCCTCTCACTCCTGCTGGACTGCCCATGGTTCCAACATGGGCCTCCTTTCTTAATTCTTCCCCTTATGGCTTTCTGTCCGAAATGTCATTGGTTCTGACTTTGTTAGATTACTGAAGCGCTCTCTCTCCCCCTCACCCTCCCTCCCCCTCTCTTTCAGCACAAAAGTGAAGAGGACATAAATCACATTCAGGCTTCCCCATTATACAAAAAATCTACAAGATCCATATTGCAGTTAACCCCATCTTCCAGTTATTTCGTCAAAGGACTAAATGGTAGGTTTTGAAACATATTTTCAGATAAATAAATGGGTAAGTGGATGGACAGATAGATGAATAAAAGTTATGTACAAAGACATGGAAGCTTAAAGAGAGCTACTCAGTTACAGACTAAATATTGAAATCAATGTTTATAATCTGAAAGCACACTGAGATGAGACATAATTCACTATACATCATTAGTCTGTTGGAACTCAGGTTTATAACGACCCACGCATTAATTACATCCCATGAATATTATTGGTTTATACTTATTTGTTTTGTATCATATAATCAATCAGGATATAAATGCTTCTTCCAAATTTAGCTTGACAAAACAGCCTTCTGTGTATCTTCAGTGGTGAAGAAGAAACTGCTTACAGATGAAAAATCAAAGGAAACTTCCAAGCGGAAGGTCAGATTGAGAGGAAGGGCAGAACCTCCCCATCCTGCAACTCCAAGAACATTTCTGTTTGCTTAACAGCATAACTTTATCTTCTATTCACTAATTTGGTAGGTTTCTGCACACACAAAAATATAGTAAATGCAAAGGTAAACATGCTGGACCAAAACAGAGATCACAGTTTTCATGGAATAAAAAGCAAGTGTTTGGTAGAATTCAGGAAACATAAAATTTTTGTTTGTTGCTGAAATCAGAGGGAGTTTCTACAGCTGTGACCACTAGAGAAGCCAGTGGTCAGTTTAGCCAGGAGGCTCGATGTGGGAGCCCCATGGGGGATACCAGAATAACAAACGGTAATTAGTGTTTTCAGAGATGAGATGTTATTTCTCATCAAAAAATAATAAAATTTTATTGAAAACAATAAAGATGATCAGAGAAGCTGGATGTTCAAATTGGTGTTTGTCTTAGAAGCCTTTATTTACTCTGAATAGCAACTGTTTTTCCCTCAAAGCAACCTCAGTTCAAAGTACAAGCTACATATGCAAAGAAAATCCCAAACTAGTTGGGATTTGGCTGGAGCCACTCTCCTTGAAGCAGACTATGGTTCTTGGGTATTTCTGAGAACTCTGATGCTGAACCTAGGCAACTGTCTCCTCAGATCTAGGTGGGGCTAAGTGGGCAGAGCCAGGCTATCCATTAAGTAAACCATTCTCCAGGCACAGCAGACATTCCACCTAGGCAACACCATAACTGTCACCTTCACTAATCCACAGCCTGCTTAAATGTCACAACCACCCTCCCATTTCCTAACCTCTCTGCATTTGAGATGGCTGACACAACCCTTCACAGAGCAGGCATTGTGGCATATTAGTTTAAGATGTGTTATATTCGTTTATACTGTGGAACATTTGTTTACTGATGCAAAGATGTGTTGTATTCTTTTATGTTGCATTTGTTTGCCTCTGTGAAGCTGTGTTACTTTGCCTGCCTAAGACATCCGATTGGTCTAATAAAGAGCTGAACAGCCAATAGTGAGGCAAGAGAGAGAAATTGGTAAAGCTGTTGGGCAGAGAGAATAAATAGAAGAAATCAAGAGAAGAGCAAGGAATGAGCAAAGGAGAGTGGGATGGCCCTGGCCATCCACCCAGCCAGCCGCAGAGTAAGAATGAAAGAAAGATCATAGAATAAAGAAATGTAAAAAGTCCAGAGGCAAAACATGAATACAATAAATATTCAGTTATACTAGATGCTTTCGAACCGTCAGAGCTTTGTCATGTGATAGACAGGCATTTGGATAGCTGATCTCAAAAGTACCTCTTAAATATTCAGTGCTTTAGCTATTGAGTCTCAGTGTTTAATTCCCACCATATTCTACCATAAAGTCTTCATATGACACTTCCTTGAATATCAGTGGACAACCCTCAAGGAAACATTCACAGACCTGAAGTTCTATGTGATCAGTTTCTGGAAGTAAAATAACTCACTCATGATTTCTCTGTTAAGCAGAAAAGCTCTTCCTAGGATCTCTTCAGAGCAGAAAGAAAGAGAGAGAGAGAAGAGAGAGAGAGAGAGAGAGAAAGAGAGAGAGAGAGAGAAGAGGGAAGGAGGAAGGAAGGAAGGAGGAAGGAGGGAGGAAGGAGGGAGGAAGGAAGGAAAAGAAAACGGGTGGTTGAAAGAAGTATGTCTTCTTCAGGGAAATACAAAAATTACCTGGAAGAAGTGACTATAAAAACCAGGTCATTTGTACCAAGGCTGTATTTTATGGTAGATACCCCACTTCCCTGGGGAGGAAGAGGAATGCAGGATATCTGCCCAGCTGGCACGTGTCTGAGAGTGGAGGGGGCAGGAGGGACAGGATACTTGAGAGACCAAGGTCCATGCTCTGCACTACAATACCCTTTTTACCACACTCAACGTCACATAAACAGCTGGCATGCAGCTCATTCATCACCTAGCCCTCTCGGAGTACACAAAGCCAGATCAACTCCTTAAATACAGCCTAAATAAAGATAAGGGTGTACCACAGAGCTACTAGCCTGTCACCAAAGCCATTCTTAAAGCAGAGACTTTCTGGCCCAGAATGCGAGGCTATGCCGAATTAGTGAGTACTCATCCCCAACAACACTCCTGCATCTGCAGAGCAATAAGAGAAATCGGGCTGGAACTGCACTTGTAAGAAGTCAAGGTTCCAGAAGGTGTTACACACACACCTGACAGAGAAAAGGGGGCATCAATGGTTGCACACAACTGTGGACCCTAGGAATCACAATACTAACCTGCCAAACAGGAAGTACCATTCTGTGTAACAGAGACACAACTGTTCTGGAGGTAACCAAGTATGCTGACTGGATCTGACTCCTGCCCCACAGGAAGGTATCCACATCTCCTGATCTCACAAACTTAGACAAAAAAAAATCCCATTCCTAAGGAGGTGTAGACTTAGGGAAAGACTTACTGCTGTCCCCTAAACATCTGTGTTTAAACCCAGACAAGTGTAGCTCTCAGTCCTAGTCAGAGAGGCCTCTCTTCAAAGAGAATGGTGGTGAATGCAGAGACTCGTGGTTGCCCCACATATTAAAGATAAGTGACCGGGGTCTGGCCCGGTAAGACACATAAGCAGCCCTTCTAATGCTCAGGAAACATCAAAGAGGAGGCAGAAAGAGTGTAGCGGTGGAATAATGAAGAGAAGGGTTATGAAATGTCATCTAGCCAACTGCAATATGAACTCACCACACAATTTTAGGTTGTCCACACTGGTTCTGCTCAAGAGTAGCCCTGCCAACAGACTGGATGAGGGACGACCTTGTGGGCCTTACCCATGACTGAAAAACTATTGGCTCCTGACATTCTGGGAAGAGAGGGGCACTGTCTTCAGTTGTATATCCTCTAGTGAGCCCACCAGCCAATGGATACTTCTAAACACTGAGTGATACAGACCTGGTTGAACTCAATGGATAATAAAACAAGAATTCATAAGTATGCTAAAGACCCCTATCGGGAATAAGTGGGGTAACAGGGTAGGAGGGAAATAACCAGAATAAGGAGAAAATAAAGAGGATGCATCATATACATGTATGAAATCATCCAAGAGCAAAATTGACTAAATGATAAAAAGTTGACACATTCAGATGATCCTAAGAGACAGTCACAGACCTATTTAATAAAAGATATTCTAGAAATTTAAAAAAGGATCTGGGAGGAGTTGGGAGAGGGGTGAATATGATCAAAACGTACTGTACAAAATTTTTAAAAAATAAGTAAAGTATTAAAAAAAAATTTTATGACCATTACCATAGCTCTTTCCCAAAAGGTCTACCAGCTTATACTGTCCAGCAATAATGCTTAAGAAGCCTTGTCTGCTTGACATTACTATTTTCTGAGTCACACATATCTAACGTAAGTATATTTTAGATAGCAGCAGCTGACTGAATGATGTGCCAACTCCTTTGAAATGACTTTCATTGCTTGCTGCTATGAGTTACAAGTGCCTCACTGACTTTTGTGTGTCATTACAAAGGAAAAATATTAGCCATATGTTATATGTTGTCTTCTTTTCCTTCTGGTTGTGTTTATCTTTTGCTTTGTTCATGAAATCTCTTGATAAAGTTTATTGACTATCACAAGATTAACTCTGTCTTGTATGCTTAATATTATATCTTTGCCTTGTCTTACTTTAGCCTTCTGGGTTCACAATTATAAAACTGTACATTCACATGTTCAAATACAGTTTTTATGTTTTCATTTTCACCACACTAATGCTAACTTTAATGCTGACATTATTCTAATTTTAATAGTGACATTATGAATATTTTAAAATATGTTCTATCCCATGCCAAAAGTTATTACAAATAAATATTTTAATGAAAAGTAGTAGAAACAAAAATAACTCCACAGCTTAGCAAGGATTTTTGAAAGTATGTTATGTAACATGGCAGCTTTGGAAATTAAGACTTAAAAACCAACGGAAAACTCTATTTGGGAGACAGTTCGATGGGGTGTACTGGAAGGACCGGAGGCTATGGTCTAGTGGCTATAAACCTGGATGAATTCAGAGAATAAAATTCTTAACATGTCTAATTGTTCAGGTCTCTGGTTTATTCTGAGACCGTATGTCCCCTATAGTCATCAATTACAGATCCTATCTCAAATGATGGGCAGAAGGTGAGTGGCACCTTAAGTCTTACTGAGAAAAACTAAAACTTGGTCACATGCTGGGCTCTATAAAATCTGAGTAATCTCCCCTAGAGTTATGAGAGCAGCTTTTCCTGTGCAAACACTGCTCATAATTTACCAGAAATCAGACAGTGCTGTCAGGCTATTCAGGCAGCAAGGAAACAGCAAGCCATGAATGACAGAGCTAAACATGAACCCTGTATTGATGAGAATCCCTGGAAAGCAGCTGTGTCTGAAAAGACTGACTGGTTAGAACTTCAGTTGAAGCTCCAGAGTCTAGTTACTAAAGAGCAATTCTGTGATTCACCTAACATCCCATGACTAGACAGATCCAATATCTGGAACAAGCACAAAACTTTCAGAATACATTACCTTAACAGAAATCTAGTTTTCCACCAATTGAAAGGCTATGAACATTGTCAGACGCCATCAAGGCCTCAAATAGAGCAGTGCCTGACCCAGTCTTACTATAACCCACCTACTAATGTAGAAACCAGTGCATTTGAAAAGTGTGTTGATTTAGATGTATGGCTTTCTTTTCTTTTTCACTATAGAAAGTTCATGAGCTGCTACTTCACTGGAACATGGTATTTGGGGTAACGTAAATCTGTCTTCCTGAGCCATGGCCACTCATATTTGGCTCCACAATAAACTGTGTCCTTTATTCCTCTGTGAAAGCTTCTTTCTTTCATTGACACCTGAAACTAAGATGTAAAACTATGAGTCTAAATACATAGAAGTTGTGAATGTAGAACAATACTAAATATAAATAAGTAATTCCACCGCACATGGATGCCCTAGCCTGATATGGGAATGCCTTTCTGTATGCTGTGAATCTCAATCTTTAAATAAAGGAGCTGTTTTGGGCCATGACAGGCACCATAGAAGAAGTAGGAGGAGAAATCAGAGCATAGGTAGGAGAAACAGGGCAGAGTCAGGCAGATCGAGCTGAAGCCGCCCCAAGAACAACATGTAGGGGCACAGGTGAGCCACGGGCCACGTGGCAGACAGATTAATAGAAATGGGTTGATTTAAGATGTAAGAACTAGCTATCAAAGTGCCTGAGCCATAGGCCAAACAGCATGGGCTTAATATAAGCGTCTGAGTCATTTCTGGGGGCCTTAGCAGCAGCGGAGAAGGCGGGTGGCTAAGCGGTCTTGGGCGGCAGGTCTGTGGGTCTCGGACCTCTGGCTGCCTGGGACCCAGAAACCCCACTACTACACTAGCCTACTGCCGTTAGCAAAGTGGCAAATCTGTACACAAATGACTTGCTTTCTCAACTTTGCTTAGTAAAGGAGCTATAACTAAAAGTCAAGAACTGCCTGGCAATGATGCTGTGCACCTTTAATCCCAGCACTTGATAGTGGCGAGCAGGTTTCGGTGAGTTCAAGGCCAGTCTTTTTTGTTTAGAGTGAGTTCCAGGACAGCCAGGACTATACAGAAAGACAAAAGAAAGGGGAACTGTGAATCTTGCTAACTTCTGAGGCAGTGGTAGGCTGACTCCTAGCAGCTTAAAAATGTATTCAGGCTGATTCACTGAAATCAAGTAGTAAATTTCAAAATTCCTAGAATTAAAAGAAAATAAAAACACAACACACCAAAGCTGAGGGGATGGAATTAAAACAGTCCTAAGAAGAAAGCTAAAAGCTACAAGTGACTCCATTAAAAATCCAAAGTAAAAAATAATAAGAATAAAAATTCAGAGTCATCTCAAATAAATAATGATGAACTGTGCCTTGGGGACTTGAAGAAACAAAAACACAAAAATAATTAAGATCAGGGAGGAAGCTAGTGATGTAGACATGAAAAATAATCAGTGAAAAAGGACCAGGAGCTTTGAAAAGGCAAACAATACTGAGAAAGCCACAGTTACATCAACTAAAGAAAGAGAGGATAATGAACTTTACAAAATTATAGACGAAAATGGAGCCATATAACAGGCACCGGTGCAATTCAGAGAATCAACAGATTAAATGTTTAAGTGTATATTTCACTAAGTTGAATTATCTAAAAGTAATGAATAAAATTTAAACACATATGACCTAGCAAAACTAAGCCAAAGTGCATCAATTTATATACAGATTTGTAATAAATGAAATGGAATCAGTAATAACAACCTCAACTATATATAAGATGTCCCAGACACACTCACTGCTGAATTCTAACATATTTCAAAAATAACTAAGTTCAGTGCTTCTTAAAATATTGCATAAAAGATAAATTTAAGGAACAAAGCCAAGCTCTTTTTATCAGCCGGTATTACCCTCACCCCGAAACGGAATAAGGACGCAACAAGAGAAGTACAATTATAAACCAATCTCTCTGAAAAAGTTCTCAACAAAATATTTGCAAAGTAATCTTAAGAACACAAGACGATCATTCACTGACCACGACCAAGTTGGCTTCCTTCCCGAAATGCAAAGATGCTTCAGCACACACAAATCAATATATATAATAAGTCACATGGATGGACTCAAAATTGGATCTCACATGCTAACCTAATAGAAACAGAAAAGGACTGTAACAAGATTCATTACTCTTTCGTCATGAGATCCTGAAGAATCAAGAAATACAAAGATCATTTAATATAACAAACATTGTTCGATATAATAAAGTCATTCATGACAAACTATAGCCGAAGCAGACTGGTGAACAGAAGAAAGTATCCACACTAGCTAAGACCGTGTTTCAAGTCAAGGAAGTAGGAAGCAGCTGTACATATGAGACCGTAAGGAGCCACCAGCAAATTTGTAGTGTTGAAGAATGCCTTCAGCAAAGTATCAGGATACAACATCAACATATAAAAACCAAAGGCCCTTTCTACACAGCAGTGACTAACAGACTTAGGAAGAAAATCAGGGCAACAATCCCAAATACAGTTAGGGAGGGAAACAGGAATAAACCTAACTAAGGAAGGGAAGGACACCTTCAGTAAAATGTGGAACACTGAGGGAAAACAGGAATAAACCTAACTAAGGAAGGGAAGGACACCTTCAGTAAAATGTGGAACACTGAGGGAAAACAGGAATAAACCTAACTAAGGAAGGGAAGGACACCTTCAGTAAAATGTGGAACACTGAGAGAAAACAGGAATAAACCTAACTAAGGAAGGGAAGGACACCTTCAGTAAAATGTGGAACACTGAGGGAAAACAGGAATAAACCTAACTAAGGAAGGGAAGGACACCTTCAGTAAAATGTGGAACACTGAGGGAAAACAGGAATAAACCTAACTAAGGAAGGGAAGGACACCTTCAGTAAAATGTGGAACACTGAGGGAAAACAGGAATAAACCTAACTAAGGAAGGGAAGGACACCTTCAGTAAAATGTGGAACACTGAGGGAAACAGGAATAAACCTAACTAAGGAAGGGAAAGACACCTTCAGTAAATGTGGAACACTGAAGAAGGAAACATAAATACAGGAGGAACCAGCAAGACCTCTCATGCTTGTAGATTAGATGAATTAATATTATAAAAATGACTATGCTACCAATAGTATCCGACAGATTCACCGACTCAATGCGATACCCGTCAAATTGCTAAGCTCTCCATCAAAATAGGAAGCACAAAGGATCCTGGGTAGCCAAGGCAGTCCTGAGTGAAACGAACAATGCTGAAATTCATTTCACCCATATCTGACTTTGAGTTATGCTAACGGCTTGTATTAAGCTCTTCCTGGCACAAAAACGGATATGTAGATCGATGAACTAGAATAGTGAACTGAGAAATAGTGTACACAATTACAGCTGCATGATTTCTGACAAAGATGCCATAACACACACTGGAGAAACCGAAGCCTCTTCAAGAAAAGGTTCTGGTTCCACAGGGAAAGGATGAAACTGAATTCTTATCTTTCACTGTGTTCTCAAGCCACATCCGAGGGGACCAAAAACCTTATGTAAGACTTAAAAGTCTAAAACTCTTAGAGGAAACATTCAGAAAAATTAAAAAAGACACTTTAAGAAATGGACAAGGGAGGACCTTCCCACAAGGGCTGGGATGTAGCTCAGTGGTAGAGCATGACCCAGGATGCAGACCCTGGGTTCAATACCTGGAACCACAAAAGAAAAGAAAAGAAAAAAAGAGTAAGAGGAGAAAAGAGAGGGGAGAAGGGACGGAAGAGAGGGAAAGAGAGGAAATGAGCCATGATATCCTCAAGGGGAAGTGAAAAGCATTCCTGCGTTTAAAGGTTACCTGGTCACTCACCTTCCTCCATCCTGCTGCTGCGTTTTCACATTAGAGATGATCTTAGTGGCTGTTCAGGACTGGACACCAGTATAGAGTTATCTAAGCCGCTACTCTTGCCATCTCCTTACAGAGCCTGGAATGTTCTCTCACTTGACATACTTTCTCCTCTCTGCCACTACAGCAGGAGAGCGCTAGATCCTTATCTTAGGATTTTAAATTTTGTTCTTAATTGTGTATTGTGCTTCTCTCTCTCTCTCTCTCTCTCTCTCTCTCTCTCTCTCTCTCTCTCTGTGTGTGTGTGTGTGTGTGTGTGTGTGTGTGTGTGTACACTCACACACATATGTATACGTGCACATACAGATAAGGGAGGTCAAAAGAGGGTGGAGCTGAAAGCCATCTGACATGGGTGCCTGGGAACTGAACTTGGGTCCTCTTTGAGATCAGTAGGTGCTTTTAAGGACGGAGCCATCTCTCTGTGTGCTATATCCTTTATTTTTAAGAGCCACAATGCAGCAATCTTCCTCTATATCCTGTGAAACCACAGCACTTACACACCAGTAGAACACAGTGAAAACCAATGACTTGTGATTGATTAAAGTATTTTCCCTGGGATTATATTAAGGATAATCTAGGATAACAATATATACAAATATCACTCCTTAACAGAATTAAGTCAGTAATTCTGTTATCCCAAATATAAATAACTCTAAAGAATCAAAGCCTCACTGCCAGAGTTTAATCTTCACTCAGAATAAACCATTTCCTGTACTTCATGGTATGGGGAAGTTAAAACACCACCAAGTAGCTAAACCTACCTGAACTCTAGGTCAGAAAAATCTATCTGACTGCCCCAAAAGGGCCCAGACCACCAACCCCAAAATACAATGAAACCTCCCCAACATTGTGAACTGTATGACAAGCAGAGCCACAGAATCCTGTCTGCAGTTTGAGCTGTTCCATAATGCACATTTCCCCTATACCTCTGTGATGTGGGATGTCTTTCTGTACACTGTGAATATGCTTTGTTACCAATGGTTAATAAAAAGCTGATTTGGCCTATGATATGGCAGCTTAGAGCCAGGTGAGAAACCCAAGCAAAGAGACAGGAGAAGATGCACCGAGTCTCGGAGACACCATCCACCTGCCCAGGAAGCAAGATGTAAAAGTACTAGTAAGCCACTAGTCATGTGGCAAGGCAAGATTAACAAAAATGGGTTGAGTTAAGTCGTAAGAGTTCATTGGTAATGAGCCTGAGAAATAGGCCAAACAGTTTGTAACTAATATTAGGCTCTGAGTAATTATTTTATAAGCAGCGGCAGGACCGTGGGTGGGAGAGCTTTGCCAGACCAAAGGGCCTGGATGGGACAGAATACTTCCAGCTACACCTCGGCCTATGAGGAATGATTAGAACAAAATAATAACATGGACTTTCAAACTTGAACAGGAAGGCAGGGCTTGCTCCATCCTCCACTCAGGCCTGTTTCTCACTGCTAGGCAGGATATCTTCCTTCCTCTTTGGTGCTGTACAGGGCACACTCACTCTCAGATGTGCTTAAGACAGGAGCCTGAGGTAATATGAAATGTTTTGTAAGGAATAGAAATGAAAGGATGTCTCATAAGGAACTACTTAGGACCTTCCTCAGCAGAGACTTGAGGCCATCTCCTCCTTCTGAACCTGAGGCATGCTTCACACACTCTTCAGCACACTGCCATTCAGGTTTTTCCTCTGTCCTTGAAGCATTTCATATTTCACTTTTAAAGCTTGGGTTACTTTTCAGTGAAATGGTTATCTTGTGCTTCTGAGAAGATTTTTAAGTAATTATTAGGATAATGCTGAAAATATTCCAGTGTAATCCTGTCCAGTCCACATAATATATATATAAATATATATATATATATAATATAATTATGCAGTAGTGATTTCAAATCATGGAGGCAGATCTATGCCCATCCAGGAGTGGGTTCATACTTAATATGATGCATATTCACACTGGGGATGGCAGAGAGAGAAGCCTAGTATTGTAGCAAACCTCAAAATAGTTCTTTTTTAGAAGGTGTTAGATGATTCTTACTCTGTAATATCTGCCAGGTATCCAAATCAGAAAATCCACTTGATGGTTGTCTACCTGATTCTGCATGGAAGTGAAGTTGAGGCCTAATATACTTAAGGTGTAAGGTCTTAGAAATTAATTAGAACATCAGGCATAGGAGGAAGGGAGGGCAGAAAGGATAGAGGGAGGGAGAGAGGGAGGGAGGGAGCTTCTTAGATCTCAATGAACATCTGCTTCTTGGGGAGAACTGAGATTTCTTATGGAAAGAAATACAAAGAGGTCCTGCACCAACAAGAATATTCCACCATGAACTTTTGAGAGGAGCCTGGCAGTCGGTACATGATAAAAGTCAGAACTGGAATGAATAGAAGACCATGTCTTCAAAATACCATAGCCAAAGAAGTCAGTCCATGGGAGGAGCACATGCATGATAGGAAACTGTCAAGTCCACTGGGAGATTAGAAAGCGATGATGAATTTCACAATGCAAGGAACCCAGAAAAAATACAATAGGAGTCATGATAATAAGAATCCACAGAGAAAGAATGGTTATAGGGAATACCTCGTGTGTGTGTGTGTGGTGTGTGTGTGTGTGTGTGTGTGTGTGTGTGTGTGTGTGTGTGTGTGTGTGTGTGTGTGTGTGTGTTCTCTATGATCCAAAAGGTAGGAAGGCTGAACACTCTGTGACCTACCCTCCTGTGCATTCTGGGTCCAGAAAAAGGGCAGGTGGCCTCATCAGCTGCCCTTTTGCTGACATTTAGGCACTCTTTTGTCTTAGAACAAACATAAAATTAAAATTTCAAAACAAGCACTTTCAGTAAATTGCTAAAGATTTTACTAAGTAATGAGGTTTTTACAAGATTATTACTCTTACCTCCATGGGAAAAGCTTTGAAATTAACCGTGTGCTCAGAACCACGCTGGTTTTCTCTTCCCCAGTGAAATCTAACTTCATACAGTTCAAACTCATGTCCCTGAGGCAACGGTCCTCCTGATAAAACTGCAAAAAGAAAATGATAATACTGAATGACGTCATAAACTTTCTATACAAGAGGCATTTTGATTATGCGGTTGTTATTCACCCAAGAAGCTCTCCCCAGGCTCTAAAGACTGAATTTTCAAAGTCAGAATGAGAAACATATTACAACTGAGGGCAATTTAGACTGTCCAGATTTCAATAAAATTCCAATATTTGCTATTCAGCTAGGACCTTGGTAATAATCTCTCTCTCTCTCTCTCTCTCTCTCTCTCTCTCTCTCTCTCTCTCTCTCTCTCTATATATATATATATATATATATATATATATATATATATATATATATATAGTTTTTTTAGTCCAGGAATAAATAAGGAAATAAATAAATCCTCCCTGGTCTTTCTTTAATTGTTTATTTTAAATTATGCACAAGTGCTCATGAGATAAAAATGGGGTGTCAGATCCCCTAGAGCTAGAGTTACAGTTAATTACTAACCACCTGATGCAGTGGTGCTGGGAATCTAGTTCAGGTCCTCTGCATGAATAGTAACCTCTTAATCAATGAGTCATCTGCCCCATCTCCTCACTGTGACTTTTAAGCTGGGCACTGACCAGGAGACAAGAATATGGTCACAGACCCTATACAAATCAGTCTCTACAATAGATTTATCAATGAAACAAGCCATATCTTTGGGTCATCCATTGGCATTAGTTTATTTTCAGTCAGATAAATGGAATAAGGTGATAATAAAAATTAATATTAATACAACCAATGGGGGCTGGAGAAGTACACTCGCTGCTCCTTCACAGGGCCTCTCGTGAGGTGGCTGACAACCAACCTTCTGTAACTCCTGCTCCAGGGGATCCAACACCCCTTGTTAGTCTCCTCAGCCCCCACACAAATATGGAATATTCTCTCTCTCCTCTTTCTCTCTCTCTCTCTCTCTCTCTCTCTCTCTCTCTCTCTCTCTCTCTCTCTCTCTCTCACACACACACACACACACACACACACACACACAAAATAAAAATAAATACAATGCACCAGGTGGTGGAAGCACACACCTTTAATCCCAGCATGTGAGAGGCAAAGACAGGCATATTTCTATAAGTTTGAGGCCAGCCTGGCCTACAGAGCTAGTTCTGTGACAGCCAGGACAACAGAGAGAAGCCCTGTCTCAAAAAAAAACTTTTAAGTAAAATAAAAATAAATATAATCTATTATTACATCATAGTTTTGAAAACCAATGACCACTCAACTTATCACATATAGAGCCTTGCCTATTCCTAGTCTGAAATTATGCTGAAAGTATTAGTGTTAGTCCTACCAAGCCCCACTTAGTCCTAACTTATAAGAATGACTCAGAACTCAGTCCCAAAAAAGGACACACCAAAGTATGGTATGGAAAATGCATCTTCATGATAGACAGCACTTAAGCAACTTAAGTATTTTTACAGCCCCTAGAAAGAGCTTATGTAAAAACCCGAAATAAAATATAAAGTAATAGCTAATTTCAATAGAAATAAGGATTCATTCAAGACTTTTGTTTCTTCTATAGCAACTCCTAATTCAAAAATAATACCACTTAAAAATGTAGGTTCTTTTATACAAATAGCCAACAACCTTCATCACCAACACCCTGGAAGAAGGGTCAATGAACAGATCACTATACACTTGGGAGCCTGAAGTCTCTCTGGGATCAGCTTCAATCATTGCCCTCAACAGACTGGAAAGTGAACTGGGGCAGCAGTGTCTGTCTGGTTAATCCTTAGCTAAGAACTTGTGCTAACTGGGCTTGTGTTGATCTCCCTGCAATACAGACAGAATGTAAATTAGGAGAACAAGAAGAATCTACATGGCCGGACACAGAGGCACGACAAAACTGTCTCACACATCAGACAGTCCTCGAGAGTCTCTTACAAGTTTGGTCTTCATCTTTCTAACAACTCAGGGTATCCAGGAGGAATTGTAATTCTGCACGTGGAAGTGAACAAATTCCAAGTAAAGGGGCAGAAGGCACGGCTGGCAGAATAAGAACATGGCACAGGAATTCAGGGCCCTTCCACCACAACAGATTCCTGGGGTTAGTGTTCTCATCTTTCTGGACAGAGGGAAAGGTAAATTTGAGGCACTAATGTAATCTGTCACAGTCACCCTGCTAGCAAGCCCAGGACAAAGCCCATTGCTGAAGCCTAAACCGGGGGTGAGCTAGAGACAGAGACCTAAATTTTACTGCCTTATGAGAATGAATGAATATATATAATATATTCTCTAAGCCTAGGTTTCTAAACTCTAGGTTCTCCTTTGAGAACTAAGTACTATCAGACTTTTCAAAAGACAATCTAAACAAATCTAAATGCATGAATCAAAAGGGCTTACAGATACTCAGAATTCTGAAGACTTGCTCTGTCTTTCTATTCTGTAAGAATAAATTTAAGACTGAATTCCAGGCTTTCATTTCAAGAAGGGGTCAAAGATTATGCATAGTCACTCTTGATGTGGGATTATATTCTTCTACACTGTAGATATTTGTCCCTCTTATAAGTTAAATAAGATGCTGGTTGGCCAGAAGGCAGATAGGAAGTATGAAAGGGGCTACCAGACTAAGAAAGCTCTGGGAAGAGGAAGAACAGAGAAGAAATGGCATGTGGATACAGAGAAAGCAAGACGAAATGGTCCTCTGAGAAAAGGTACTGAGCCGCCTGGCTAATTGTGTGCTAGTTTAAGAGTAAGAATTAGCAAATAGTATCCCTGAGCCATAGGCCAAACACAATGAATTAATATACAGTGTGTGATTATTTGGGCCTGCTGGTCCAGATCTCAGGGTTAGGCTGGGTCAGAAACTTCTTACTACACATTCCCACTTGGTCTGTTCCATTGCTTATCCAAACTACATCTTGAAAAAACAATGAAAGAGATTATAAGTCTACCTTTAATGTTTCCTGTCACCCAAAACAGAGAGAAAAGGGGGGGTGGGTCTCACACAACCCCTCAGCCAGCATCATCTGAAAAAACAAACAAGCAAACAAAAATACAGCATCTCCACCACCACCATGCGTAGCATGGGCCTCACTCCAGCCTTCAAGGCAAATTCTGAAACTCTCCATTTTTAAAGAAAGCAATAAAATTATTTTGGAGGAGGATAAGATCCATATTGTTATGAAAAAGAGACAGGAGTATCATTAAATTAGTTATTAAAAATTAAGAAAAGCAGTTAAACTATTCGCCCAAACCCCTTCCCAGGATACACAATTAGAGAAGCCACCATAGGACAGTGTGCTATTTCTCAGGGGAAAAGGTGATACACTGGTTTGACATGGATTTCAGTGCAACAAAAACAAATCCATCTTTCAAAACTATAAAGTCAAAATTACAAGTACTGAGTCTTACAAATTATTATGTTATATAGCAGGATACAGAATCATTTGCAAAAATCAATACTTTTCTTTACATGAATAATAAATACACAGAGAAAAAACACACGGACATACTCCTATTCACAAGAGTCTCATAGAAAATAAATAAAATATCTAAGAATAAACCTAAATACTGAAGTCAATGGCCTACACAATAAGAACTTTAAATCTCTGAAGAAAGAGCTGGGGGAAACACTGGAAAATGAAGAGATAACTCATGCACATGGACTGGTAGAACTAATACTGAAAAAAATTCCATTCTAACAAAAATCATTTACATAGTCAATGCAATCTCCATCAAAATTACTGTCTCATTCTTTACAAAAATAGAAAAAAAAATTAAAAAATTATCCTCCAATTCTTATGGAATCAAAAAAGGCCTCTGATTATCAAAACAATCCTGAGCAAAATAAATAATGATGGCAGGACCACCATTCCAGATCTCAAGATCTATTACAGAGCCATTGTAATAAAACAATGTGATACTGTCCCCAAAACAGACACGTATAACAATGGAACAAAGCTGAAGACACAAACATAAAGAAATTAGCAACGGCCATCGTCTCCAAGTCTTCCGGTGTGAATATATAACCTGGAGTAACTGCAGGAACCAGAAAGTACAGAGGGACCATTGGAGGAGTGAGCAGACAGGGGAATAGCAGTAAATAAATGATTTCAAGGCAGAAAGATAAAAATGGAAAGAGGTTTTAAGTAGGAAGAAGAATGGAGAAAGGGGACAGGACAGTAAGGACATTTGAAAAGGTCATAAGAAATCATACCATTCACTATTCACCTACAGTTACATATAATACATATCAGCTTGCACATACACATACAGATTAAATCAAAGCTTCCCATATGAGATAACAATGATCCCCACCAAAACCATACAGTATCACAAAAGCCCAAACACCAAACATGAGAAGGTCCTTTTGAGTCTGGGTTGTCCAAGAAACTCCCACTTTGGACACTGGACCCAGAGGACCTGAGATGGATCTGACCTGAAATCCTTTCCCTGGGGTACCAAAAAGGCACCATGCAAGCTTCCAAGGGAGGGAAGCATACCCAACTATGATGCCTATAAATTGCAACAATAGCCAGCATGCAACAATAACCCTAAGGGTGCAATAGTGGCATGTATACATTAGCAGTAACCAACAGCTCCCTAACTAATTTTAAGGCCCACTCAACAAGAGAGAAATCATGCCTGGAACTGGGAATCTAGTCAACTACCAGGGCCTAGTGTAGTCATGGATCTTAGAGGAGAACCAATAACTATCACCTTACTGAACCAGAATAATTCCTAACTATGTTGTAAGTATTTATTCTTACAGCACAAATAACTGTAGTTCTCAACCCTCATCAAAGAACTGATCTTTAAAACAGACATAATTCCTGGCTTTCTGGAAACACATCCATTTAGGTTGAAAGTGCCATAGAATACTGGTCACTGGGTGGCAGTTTCATTAACTGAAGTTAATTGTCATCCATGGGATTATAATGAAGTTGCAGGATCCTTGTGGAGCACACATGCTGTGAGGGTATGTGGGCACACAGGAGGAGTAAATTCCCAGACTGGTCCTTAGAGAGAAAAGGCAAAGAGGTGTCCCTATTTGGGGACAGGATCAGGGCATTTTTCACTTTTGCTGCCGGTTAACAACCCAAAAGTGAACCATACTAACACCATGTGGCCACAAAAGGTCATTTTAAAAAAGAAGAAGACAAAACACTGAATTTAAATTGAGGTGCTAAGTACATGTGCTTCCTATACATCCCTCAAAATTGACTGCTCATACAGCAAAAGAAATTGTCACTCTGACTCCATCCAGTGAAATCCTCTAAATATATTACAGTCCCTTTCTACAGATATAGTTTACAAGGGGCTCTCCCACATCACTGCACACTACATTCTGGACAGTGATACTTGAAAACTTCCTTCTTGGAATAACATCAATTCCTTTGAAATCATAATGAGACAACATAGAGATGTCTCTGATGACATGCTGCTTTCCTTACAGTGACAAAGTCAGGAGAAGAATCTGCAGCTAGTTGCTGCCTTTGCTTTCGGTCCTCATTTCTTATCTGTCCTTTTAGGGAATTTGCCATGATGTGTAAGAGACACAGGAAGAGTTTCCGAAGTAGGTCTACAAAAATTGAGAATCACGTGGCAGCTTGATGAGCAAACATTTACCTAAACCCCTCTAAGCCTCATAATCCTTTGATGAAAACAAATTTACCAGATAATTCAAAAGCAGTGACTGGAGAACTCTTTCACATTTCATTTGAACTAAACATACTTTTTTTTTTTTTTTTTGGAGTGGAATGAAACCAAAAAGATCCAACTTTAGCAGCGGCCAGGCATCCCCAGTCCAGACAGACATACCAGTGCAGACAGACATACCAGTGTGGACAGGCATCTCAGTGCAGAGAGGCATCCCAGTGCAGATAGATATCCCCAGTGCAGACAGACATCCCAATGAAGACAGGCATTCCTAGTACAGACAAGCATCCCAAGTACCTAGAGAGTGTTCTCCACAAGAGATATCAGAGACAGTGAAGAAAAGGTTTGGGCAATAGAAGAACACCCAGCTAGGGCTAAGTGAAAACCAGGTAGCATGCACAGATTCACTCAATGTTTTCTGAAATGACAGCCGAGCTTAACCTTGAATAATGTGCAATGATCTTCTATATTCTATTAAAAAACAGTAGCCAATTCAGAAAGAAGAGCTTTGGAAAGGGTCAAGATACAAAGTGTTTCAAATGTATTCTGAGAAATAAAGCATTGAGTCACCAATGGGCCTACACTGGGGAGGTAGGATTAGAAATGACAGTCTAGCCTAAAATTAGACTGAGAATTATAGAAGACCCAGAAACAAATAGTTCCAAGCACAGTTGCTGTAAGGATTTACAGTGGGTAGCACAAATAATCTAGAGTGTTCGGTTTCTCCTATGCTGATGGCCAATTTAAAAACGTCTTAGTTGTACACAGGGGGCGTGGACCTGCAATCCCAGCACTCAGAGAAGGAAGCTGGAGGATGGAGATCTGGGTCCAGTCTGGGCTAATAGTGAAACCATGTTTCAGAAAAAGCAAGTGTTTATCCTTTGTAGTCAGATGGAGTGATGGCACACACCTGAGTACCACACGGTTCCCAGTAGAAACTCATCCTTATCTGTAGTCACCTTCTATGGCTTCTGTTACTGTCATCCAGACATAAACTGAAGGTACTGAATCAAAAATCTCAAACATATAGACTTCATCCATATAATTTTTATTCCTGTATGTGTTTATAACTTTTTATATAATTACTACATAGTGTTGCCAAGTTTTACTGTGCCTCATTTATAAGGCAAGCTTTATCATAGGTATATATAACAAGAAAAACAGTATAGAGTTTAGCACAATCCGTGGGGTCTGAGAACATATTCACTGCCAATAAATGAGAATTGGTGTCATTATATTTTAATATTTATGCTACTTTTCATATCATCAAAATTATGTTCAAGTTCCTTTAGTCTGTATACCTCAGATAGGAAGATTCCTGCCATTCATCAGTCCTGATGAAAAATCAAATAATGTATGTAGTAGCTTTAGATAGCTCCTTCAGCTCAAGGAGACAGCGGGCAAGTGGCCTGGAAGAGTCATCACCAGGAGGATGTGAAAATGGGCCAGACTCTGCCGCTTTTGAGCAGACCTGGTGCAGAGATGATGACAGAACCTGAAGCAAGGTCCAGGCTCGAGCCATCCACTCCTGCCCATCTCTGTCCATTCCCTTTTCTCCCCTCCTCCACACACAAACTAATCACTAGAGTGCTGAAGACTACACCCGAGAAAGCCCTGTGTCAGCCCTGCTTTTCCACTGGGTACCGACTGGACGCTTAGTTTCTTGCACTGAATTTATCCAGTTCCTAATGCCTCCTCCATCCCAATGCACTCTGTGCAGCCATGTTAATTTTCCTAGATCAGCATGTTACTGAAGACTCCTGTGGGGGAGGAGGAGTCTTGTTCTCTCTGTTCACGGTCCCTCAAGATTATGCCCGAACATACCCTTACTCTCTTGTATTTCCCATTAAGCCCTTAGCACACCTCAAAGACTTGCCTTTCCTTGGTCTACCATCTCTACATTTCCTCCACATGCTTGTGTGTGTTGCACCTCTCTGCTTTGTATCACAGCAATCTACACGATGACTTTAAATCCTACCTCCCCAACCCCCCCCTCTAATGACTTCCCCTGAACCATCTCCTTAATAGCTTTGACTTAAATTTTCCACACCCAAAGCATGTAACTCTTTGCATAAAATAAAAATATAACATTGCCAGATGCATTCTGCCAGGCAGAGGAAATCAACGAATAAGTATGTTCTCTGTATAGCTGCACCTCCAGCTTCTCCTCAAACACCTAGCACACCAGATATGCTCTGTCCAGGCCCTCCCCTTCCAACACCACAGGTAAACCAGATAGCTATTTCCAGCCTTTTGTTCTAGCTGAGAGTGTCTACTTAGCCCTTTCAGGCAGAGGAGTTCATACTGCTGCTGTAAACACTCAGTGGGTATTGAGAGGCTAAGGACAGGACTCATCTGGAGTTGAAGGAACACATGGATCATGTTGTGGAATATCATTTTTAGATGTGTGACATTTGTTTATGCTGTGAAACATTTGCTTTATTGGTGCAAAGATGCGTTGTATTCTTTTATGTTGCACGTGTTTAACTCTGTGTAGCTGTGTTCCTCTGCCTGTCTGAAATACCTGATGGTCTAATAAAGAGCTAAACATTTAATAGCTAGGCAGGAGAAAGGATAAGTATGGCTGGCAGGCAGCGATAATAAATAGGAGAAATCTGGGAAGGGGAAATGGAGGAGAGAGAAAACGGGAGAGAACTCCAGGGCCAGCCAGCCAGCTACACAGCAAGCCACAAAGTAAGAAGGAAAGAAAGGTACATAGAATAGAGAAGACAAAAGCCCAGAGGCAAAAGGTAGATGGGATAACTGAGTGAAGAAAAGCAGGCTAGAAACAAGCCCAGCTAGGATAGGAAATTCATAAGTAAGAATAAGTCTCCATATGTGCAATTGTTTGAGAGCTGGGTGGTTGTGGGAGATTATGTTGTTACATTGTAAATAACTGTCCCACCCACTGGTTTAATAAAAAGCGCTGATTGGCCAAAGGTAGGCAGGAAGTATGGGCAGGGCTACCAGACTAGGAGAACTCTGGGAACTGGAAGAACAGAGCAGGACGCCAGAGAGAAGCCGGAAGAAACAGAGGACAACCATGCTGCTGTGAGAAAAGGTACCGAGCTCCATGGCAGAACAGGTTAAGAGTCATGGGTTAGTTTAAGGGAAAAGAGTTAGCAAGTTATATGCCTGGGCCTGAGGCCCATCAGCCTAAAACTATTGTATGCATCTGAGTGTCTCTGTGGGTCTGTGGGTCTGTGGGCCTAGACCTTGAGGTTAGGCCCAAAAGTCCTGGCCAGAAACCTCCTACTACAGGTGTTAGGTCCTCCAAAGAGTAAGAAAAAACAAAAAAACCAACAACAGTGTCAGAAAAGAAAAATGCAACCTGCCTGATGGAATGCAGTGGTGTCCCAAGGATTCCTGTGAGAGCCTGATACACATGCTCTATGCAGGTCCAGAATGCTAAAATAGACGTAATGGGGAAACCACTGTACTTTGACTTGCAGGATTGCTCAAGTGCAGAATGTAGTCCTCAGTGAAGACTGATTTTCCTTCCCTAGACTGTCCAAGTGGAGGCCATCCCAACCTGCCAAGCGGTCTGTTGATGGGAAACAACGCAAAGAAGATAGCACACAGTCTCTACACTCCAGCGCCTATGTCAGAGGAGCACCAAGGAGGACACCTAGACAGCCCACTACACGAAGGACGATCTACAGAAGAGCAGGAAGAAGGCAGTCATAAACAAACCTAAACTACCCTAGATAACTCAGTGGGAGACCAGCTAGAGGGTTTCCACATACACCATTTCAAACCCAGCAGAGCTGGAGTCTCATAGGCTTTTACAGTTCCCACTGGGGAGAATGTGTGGGAAGATCAGCATCAGCTTCAGCGTCAGCCTGAGAAAATATCATCAGAGCTGTGCAAAGAGACACTGGGCTCTGGGTTCCAGGAATGCCTCAAGCTCACCGGAAGGGAGCGTTTCCAGATCTGACCCTATACAGCAACTGCATCATTATGATGTCATTAGCATCTTTGGTTGGTGAAATATAAGCAATGAAATTTAACCACAAAAATGGTGTCCTCATTTGGGGTAGTTTTCTGTGAGTTTTGTTGTTGCTTTTGTTTTGTGTCTACAATAAGGAAAAGGAAGAAAAAACTGACTATGTGTCCTCGGCCGCAGGCATTCTCAGAGAAGGTATACAACTGTGATCTTAACACAGCAGATGATAAAGTCAGCTTTAGTTCCTAAAATGAAAGAAAGGGAGAAGAAAGAATACACGAATGAACAAAAGCCATGGCACTTTTCCTATGAATATTGTTCTTTTACTTTAAAAAGATAATGTGTGGGCCAGAAAAATGACTCATCAGGTAAAAGCACATTCTGCAAAGCTTGATGACCCAAATTAGAGCCCCAAAGTCCATGTAAATGTGAAAGGAGATACAGGGCCATAAAACTGCCCTCCGACCTCCCCAAAACACAGCCACTCACATGCACACACGTCATGCTCACACTAAATAACAAAAATAATAATTAAGCAATAAGTTTCTAAAAGCATGTGAGTGGGACATGGTACTCCTGCCTATAATCCCAGCACATAGGAAATGGAAATGGAAGCAGGAGGATGCTGGGACTTCAGAATCATCCCAATGGATTTTCAGGCTAGCCTAGATAACTTACTGAGATCCTATCTCAAAAACAAAACAAACAAAAAGTAATGATTAAATAAATGAATGAAATTTAAAATACATCACACTGTTATCAGGGAACACCTCTGTCCCAGATCCTTCCCTCCCTCCTCAAGCCTCACTACACAAACGAAAGAAATGCGCAAAGGCAGAATGGCCAACGGTAGAATTTAAAAGCAGCAGAGGAACACCAAAGAAACCAAGGGAGCTGCTGCTTAGTCCCCAATTCTAATTTAGTAAGGCAGAAATTACAGCAGAGATGCCCCTGGAGGTACACCCACTACAGAACATGGCCTACAGAAGCCGGCTCCCAAGTACAGCCATGCTAGAGATGCTTAGGCGATGAGCGCTCTGTCCTGGAGGATGAAAGTGCTCCCCTTATCCTCTGCAAACCTGAGGACACAGATATGAAGTGCCCTCTAAGGGGAAGGGCATGTTGCCCTCAGATGCCACAATGCACACAGCCCAGCTAAGACTTCCCAGATTCCAGAACTGGAAACAGAGACTCCTTATAGTGATTGGAAAGAAAATGGACCCCAAAGGGAGGGGCACTAGCAGGAGGTGTGACTTGTTGGAGGAAGTCTATCACTGTGAATGTGGGCTTTGAGGTCTTGCCTATATAAGATGTAGAAATCTCAGCTCCTTCTCCAGTACCATGTTTTCCTGCATGCTGCCATGTCCCGCCACCATAATCATAATGAACTAAACCTCTGAACTGTAAGCAAGCCCCGATTAAATGTTTTCTTTTATAAGATTTGATATGGCCACTGTGTGTCTTCACAGCAATAGAAACCCTAACTAAGACATTCCTACTATTTATGAATCACATTTGTCCTAAAGGCCAGGACAGACTCAGAACTGAGGGACATTGAGTATGCCTGGATTTGAATGGAAGTACAGAGTGTGAAACTGCAAACAGGAAGTAAGGGTCTCTAAAAAGAGTGGTTCCCTCTACAGCTCATTCCCCATAGCCAAACAGATGCCTTTACAGTCCCTGGCAGGTGATCAGAGAATAGGAACACAGTATATGGTGACATTCTCTTGGCTATTGAGAACAGGCAGAATGCAAACATCCATATGTGGGCCAACCCTCCCTCCACCTACCCACTGACCTCCCCCCCCCCCCAAAAAAAAGCAGAAGCAGCAAGCATGTAAATTCCAAGAACACAGAGTCAAGCTCCAGTGCTATCTCTCTCCTGAACAGCCAGGTCAGTGCCTGATTCCATTACTGACCATGTGACCAGACTGCAACCTCTCCCTTCCTGAACTCAGCCTCTAGACCACATGTTAGAGTAATTCTTAAGTAGCAGCTGAGAACTGGATCACTAGGTGCTTCATAGCAACTTCAAGACAGAAGGATAGAGCTTAATTGATAAAGAAGAAACCCAGAATAAACAAAACTCCAGCAAGAAGGCAAGAGAAAAGAATGAAGAAAGGTCTCATTTTCATGAGCCACTAAATGGTGAATTTCAATGGAAATTAATTAAAACAGTCAGTACTAGTTTTTAGAAATAAAAGTGTGAGAGCAAAATGTGTGTTTGAGCTTTGTCGGCGCCTGTTCAGACAGAGAGAAACAGCTCCAATGGGCAGCAGAAAGGGCGAGAAGGTACTTGGTGCCTCTGAATGTCCTGAGAGAGGACCTATCATCTGTCAGAGTTAAAAGTGAATTCCTGTTAGGTAAACTTAAAAAATAAATAAACAAAAATACTCTAGAGGAAAACATCGTTCCATAAAAGGAACAGAATGCAGTCTCAGGCGGAAACAGCAGGCGCAAGGTCATAGCAATAATGTTTTGAGTATTAATTTTAATAATTATAATTTAGGCACATGGGGAAAAACCAGAACAAAAGAGGCTTATTAAAAGACCCACTTCCCTTCCACAGCAGAGAGCCTGGAGAGTTCTTACATATCAGAGCTTACGGCATAAATATAAGAAACATAAGAGAAATGTTATTAAGTTATTAAGAAAAATTAGCTGAAAATGTTAAAAGTTATTAAGAAACATAATAGAAAAGATTTTAAAAGGTTCAGCCCTGAAAAAAACACCTTGAGCAAGTTTTAGTTATGTATCTAAGAATAAATGCATTATATGTATGTACATTTACACATATGTATATGACAATTCACAAAAATGGTCATGAGTTTAAAAATGAGCAAGAAAAGGTATGTGAGGGTTTAAATACTCAAAGTAGTTGTTACTAGAGAAAATCAGAAGTTGTAGGTGGTGTGAGGTAGCCTGTAGCTAAAGGTAGAGAAAATTATAGAAATATCCAATTGTTCAAATTATACTTGTAGTCCATTTTGATAAAGAAGAAATTTTATTAAATATATAATGGTGTTTAAATACAATACTTTGGATAAGATGAAATATTCTAGGAAAAAGTAATAAACTAATCAAGACATGATTTTTCAGTTATTTGTCCTTTTTAGATTGTTTACATGTAGACCAGGCTAACCTAACTCGGAGATCAACCTTTCTCTGCCTCTGGTGTGCTGGGATTAAAGGTGAGCTCCATCATGGGCTAAGTTTTACGCTTGCTGAAATATTGAAAGGGAGATATTACTGCAGTAACAGAAAGAGGAAGGGGCACGGGAGGGAGGAAAGTCCCCAAAGGAGTGGAGGAGAAAGTCTGGGTCCAGACAGAAACACAGGTAGCTCTTCTACCACTCAGGAGTAGTGGTGAACAGAGGAGGAAAGGGGCGGGGAATATACAAATACCAGGAATGTAAACCATACAATGACCAGAGGTCAACACCATCTCCAAAACATTCTGATTTAAGCTCAAAGTTCCATGTGTGGACTTAGTTAAAAAAAAAAAAAAAAACACTTACTCCATACAAAACAGACTGTCCTTGAGAAGTCATTTCCCACCTTGATTCAACTCACAGCAGCTGCGAAGAACACACGTTCTGTCTCAAAGATTTTGAATAAATCTCTGAAACATGGTGAGTTAAAGAAAGGAACCAAAACCTTGCCTAATGACAGACCTGAGGGTTTTATGGCTGATAGACTTAATTTATCAATTTGGAATTAATGCAGGCACAGCTTATTTGGGAAGTACTTTCAACATGCTCTAATGTTACATTGTTTCTGGGAGGAAAATAGTCATTATTCCCCCTTAATAAACACAATCCTAATGCTTATTTAAAAAAAAACAAAAACAAAAAAAACAAAAAAAAACACTTTTTTCTCTCTCCTACATTTAAGCATGTAGGCTAAAACCAATTTCCCTGGAAATTTATTATAAATAAAACCAAGAGCTAGGTTTCCATTTAAATATCTGGCTTAGTTCAGAAGATGCTTTTAACTGTTATTAAAATTATTCTTGTCTGTAATAGAGAAGGAAGATTTAATTTGAAAAGTTTTGAATATGGACAACATGAACAGCATCAATAGAATCTTCGGTTTCACAAACTAGTAGAAAAGAGAGTTATAGTTAAATGATTTCAGCTAATCAATCATTTAGAACAAAATGCTGAGCAGAAAAACCCGGATAAGCATGCCTGTGTATGTACTCCTTTCCTCAGAGCGCAGTCAATGTTTGTCCAAGCAACAGAGGCGGCTCCAGGCACAGCTTCGGGAGAACCGCCAGCTGAGATAGCCATCACTTTGGCCTCTTGGCCCTTCACAGCTATTTCAGAAAACAAGGCCCAGAAAACACATCTTGGAAAGAACTTTGAGAATAGAAACTGCCTTGGTACCACCTTTAACACCATCCAATTTAAATCAGAGATTGTTCACTTGCTTAGAAGAGCACAGAAGCATGCTTTCCAAAATACCTGATTTTGACTTCAGGATGACTTGAATGGTGTGACCGTCGTTGGTGACTTCGCAATCCCGGCAGACCACGTAATTTGGAGACAGGCGGACATCCAGCAGCGAGGGGTCGTACCTGGCTTCTCTGGAGTTTAGGTTGATAGGAGACTGGTACTCCCCGTTAGCATCAGGAAACACCAAGCCCCACTCAACACCTGACAAGAAAATGTTAAAAAGTGAGAAACTGGTTTTTTTTAAGTCAACAACACTAAAATATAAAATAAAAACACATAATCTTAGACATTATAGCTGTGACTACCATCTGTATGTGAATGAAATATGAGAAATGTGTGTGGATTTTTACAATCATTCTGTGTGTGATGGTTGTTAAATATAATACCACACAAAAAAATCTTTTATTGCCTGTTTATGTCTGTGCACACAGATGCCTTGATTTAGGGGTTAATCTAAGTCATCTTTAAACTTAGTCATCTTTAAGTGATCACAAAAAAAAATCACAGAAATTTTTCTCTGCTCATCAGTTCAATAATGTGCAATACTTAGAAAATATCTGCACACAAACATGCTCAGAGACAGAGGAAACCTCTAAGGCTTAGGAACACCTCTTGTTTAAAAGGCAAATACAGTATTCCACACATATTTATGGATTCCTTTGCGCTTTTTTTCCCCACGAGTATACAGTAAACACGGGTACTAAGGGCTATTAGGAGCCCTAGATCTTCAGGGACAGATTTAGGAAACTCCCTTTAAAGTCAAGAGCAATGACCCAGCTTGCAATTGGGGATGCGGTTTTGAAAGCACGTTTGGCTGTAACTTCCCAAGACTAAAAGCAACTGGGTCTCGGGTCCGCTCCGGGCTGGGCTGCCCAGGAGCAGCAGGTGCGAGTCCCAGTCCGGGAGAAGCCGCGACCACAGCCCCGCGAGCCTACCTTCCTCGTAACCCCACTCCACGCCCTCCTCCTCTTCCTCCTCTTCGTCTTCCTCCTTCTCGGGGAAGGCGACTGCATCCTCGATGAAGCTCAGGTCAGCCATGGGCAGCGGTGCGGCACGGGCGCGGCAGGCGCGGGGCTGGGAGACCCCGCGAGCGCGAGCGGCGGTGGGGCGGGCTGGGCGAGCGCGTTTTAAAGCCGGTGGGGGGTGTGTCTGAGCCGAAGACACGCCCCCGGTTTACACGCCCCATCACAGGAACACACACCAGACAGCCTGCAAAAGCCGAGCTGGGGCTGCTGAGCCCTTCCCGAAGCTGTGGAACCCCGGGACCCGTCTGGCCCCAAGCACTACTCTTGCTCCAGGCAATTGCCTAAAAGGGGCGGATGAGTTTTCTTGCTTTGGGAGAGGGGATTGAAGACTGTGAACTAAATAAGATTCTGGATACGTGGTCTATTTCTCATCATATACCCATTAGTTTTGTTGGGACTTGGTTTGGGGAGATAGGGTCTCAAGGACATCAAGCTGGCTTCAACCTCTTTCCGGGGGGAGAAAGGGATGACCATGAACTTCAAACAGGCCTCCGCTTTGCAAACACTGGGATTGCAAGAATACGCCACTGCGAGCCTGGAGAGCAGTCCTGTGAGCTAGTTTTACTTTTAATCTGTCCTTAGAGCACAGTAAAAATGAATATAGAATATTTTCCCCAAGAAACTCCCACAAACATTTTAGGGAAAAATAGCAGAAGTAGGTACAGTTTAGGAGGCTTTTACTAAATGTACTTCAAAGACAATGAAATAAGGTGTTTGGTTCCATTTTCTAAGTCCTTGGCACTGCTGCAGACTCACCTTACTGCGGACACAGCTACCAAACGCCTCGTGAAATCGCGCAAATAATGAAATGCACACATTACGAAACAAACAGGAACTTTCCCAGATCCAAAGAGGTCAAGTCGTTACCTCTGAAACATGTTTCCCAACCCCAGGCTAATACTTCATTCTTGTGATCCAGCTCTGTTCAGTAACCCTAAGATCCTTTGCTCCACATTTTAGGAGGTATATTTGCATAATCTAGGTTTCAGGCCTAGAGTACTATTTATCTTTTATATACGCTGTGCACACTCCAAAATGTCTGTGAGCAGATTAATGAACTGTGGTTCCTAGATCATAACATCTTTATGCATGCTAGTTCCTCAAACAGGATGGAGGTGATTAATTGGGCAACTTAAATGTGCTGAGCTCCTATCCTTCACTGCCTCCTGGAACCTTAACTTAAAAGAAAAAAGTGACATCACCATCTGATACATACATCTTCAGAAAGCAGATGGAGGCTAAAGAGAAGAAATCAGGAGTTAACCTATTAGAACACTTAGACCACTTTCTGGAAAGTGGAAAGTATTGACCTGCTTCAGCACTGACTTAACCTGTGGATTTCAAGCGTGTGTCATTTCTTTTCCTTCTCACAGAGGCTGTACAAATGGCTTCCTATCCCGAGAACAGAAATAATCAGACGCTAAATTTACCCTGCATTCTCAGCCTTCCCACACGTTTAGTGGCACTGTATCTTCTGCCCTAATAAGCCCCAGGTGGTCTGATGCAGTCCACTCTCCCATAAGCACTAACCAAAAAACCCACCAATTTCTACTGATGTTCCTCTAAAGGGAATTCTGCAATTTTTTTCCTCGCTATACTCAAAGACTTTTTCACAAGATGGAATTTGTTTTGAGTTTCTTATACATAGTTTCACATTAACCAAATGTCATAGCTTGTGACGTCCATGCAAAGGCTATACAGGATAATAAATATCCCTGGGCCATTCTGAACTCATCAGTATTCCCCTATGCCTTCCAAATGAGCATAGATGTGAGATTGCAGCCTGTTGTGTGACCACTAATTGCATTTATAGTAAATGAACATGGAAGTGTTTACCAGGTCAAATGGCAACTGACTCTTTCGCAGCTGAATTTGTCATGAGTGAATGGTGTGCCGTATTCACATGAGATAGGCTGAAAGTTTGCATTGTTAATACTAGAGTTTGCAACAAATAGTGTCACATATAGCAACAAGGCACTGCTCTTAAAAATGTGGCTGTCTGTGAGGCAAGCATTTTTTTGGCCCATATTTGTTCTTTCTGGATTTTCAACCTCATTTATATAAGTAACTCCTGTAAACAAGCAAGCAGTACCTCCAGCTACATATGAGTCCTTCTGCTTTGTAACCAAATATTCAATTACCATCCTTAATTGCTTTGAGACTGTCTGCTTCATACACTGCTAATTATCAACACCTTAAGACCTCTCCACAGGTCCCCTGCCATATCAGCACCAAAGATGCCATTTCTAGTTCTAGTTATTATAAAGTTCTGTCATCAGAAAATTGAAACACAGACCAAAGATGTAGGGCAATTTTTGAATTGAGAAAATAGAACAAGCACCACCAAATCCAATGTCAATGTCAGAATCAAAAATGTCTATGTTTCATATTATGAACAGAAGTATCTCCTGGCTTGGGGTCCCTCTTCTGAGCTAATATGGTATCTGGTCTTTAAATTGTCATCATTTGTGCACGGTGTTTGCATAATTAAGGCCAAACCATCATCAGAACAGTTTCTTAAAACTAAGATCTGTGTAACTAACTGTCATCTGGTAGAAGCAATGATCCCTGAAGGCACTCCACTAGATGTCAGAGGAGCAGAAAAAGTGTCTGCGTTTTCCTGCACTCCCAATCAATCCTTCTCATCCTCGTCTAGTCTACCAAGACTTGCTGAGTGCATCGGTGAGTTTGGGTTCTAGCTGTTACTTTCCTCACCTTGAGTGCTTCTTATCCTCTGGGAGTTCCTTGACAGGAGAGCTAGCTTGTGCACGACAAATGTTCGCTCTGCAGATTTTAATTCTGGATCTTCAGCAGCGGAGTCAGTGGATGACCCCAAAGGAATACAACCTACTTCTGCCTGCAAGGAAGTTATCTTTTCGCTGTTAAAATGGCATGCATGCACTTCATTTTACTCAGCTGCCTCACTGCCTCTCCCATCTCTCCTCAGCTTCTCTTTGTGGTCCTCTCACAAATAATCTCTCCTTCTGTGTCCATGCCATATATATTCCATTACACTCCTTTGTTGCCTCCTGATTCTAGTCCTTATGCCTCTTCCTCTCTCTAATATCGCCCTTTGCACTTTCAGGTTCTGTGTGTGTGTGTGTGTGGTGTGTGTGTGTGTGTGTGTGTGTGTGTGTGTGTGTGTGTGTGTGTGTCTATAAATTTAGATCTGCATTTTGCACATAAGAAAATGTTTATATTTCTGAGTCTAGCTTATGTGGCGTAACACAATGAGCTCTTACTTTGTCCATATACCATTTTTCCTGTAGATGTCATGATTTCATTCTTCCTTATAACTTACTAAAATTCCATTATATGTATGTTAAATTTCCCTATCCATTTATTTGTTGGTAGGCATCAAGTGTGGTCCATTTCCTGGATGTTGTGAATACAGCAGCAATAACCATGTAGGTGTAAGTATCTTTGTGCTGTGCCAACTTAGATTTCTTCCAGTCTGTCAGGATTTTACAGCTGGCTCATAGAATAGTTCTATTTTTTAGATTTTCTTGAAAAATATCCGTACTGACTTTCCTAGTATGTGTACTATTTCCACCAACAGCATATTAGTGGTCCTCACCAGGATGGGCATAGATACTATGGTGTGTATAATTGTATTACAGCAATGGGGAGGCAGAGACAGGCAGATCCCTGGGGCTTACAGCCCAGTCAGCCTGCTTGGCAAGACTCTTTCAGAAACAACTAGTTATCTCCCAAGGAATGACACCCCAAGTTATCTCTGGCTTCCTGCATGTACCACACACACACACACACACACACACACACACACAGAGAGAGAGAGAGAGAGAGAGAGAGAGAGAGAGAGAGAGAGAGAGAGATCATCTTTCCCCACTTCCCACCTACATTTGTTATTTGTTTTATTGAGAACAGTTATTTGGACCAATAACGAGATAGGATTTCCCAAAAGTTGAATTTGTGTTTCCCTGGTGGCTAAGGAAATTGAACACTGTTGGGTTTTTATTGACCGTTTTTGTTTCTTCCTTTAAGAGTTTTTCCAGTTACTTCACTGTGCACTTATTTCAGTGTTTAAGTTTAGAGCCCTTCGTGTACTTGGCCATCTGGATATCAGTCTTCTGTCCATGTTGTTGGTGGTGAAGTCTGCTCCCGCTCTGCGGGGAGTCTCTTCACTCTGTGGGCTGCTCTCTCAGCAGCCCAGAGGCTTCTTGCTTGTGTCATGCACTCTCCTTTGTTGACTCCTAGGGTTATTTCCTAAGCTACTGGGGTTTTCCTCAGAAAAATTCTTGCCCATCTCTATCTCTTGAAATATTTTCCTGTATTTTTCTCTATCAGTTTTAGAGTTTTAGGTTTTGCATTAAGGTTTTTGACCCTTTTGAAACTGAATTTTGTGCCTGGTGAGAGATAGCAAGCTAATTTCATTCTTCTACATGGGGCAAACCAGTTAATATCAAATTAATATGTCTAGAAGTGACATGATGTCTTTTTGCTTTTTGATTATGTTTTTTATACATATGGATGTTTTGCCTTTATGGTTTTGCCTGGTGTCTACGGAAGCCAAAAGAGAGTGTCATTTCTCTCTGAAACTGGATTTATATAGACAGTTGTGAGTGCTGAGAATTAAACCTGGGTCCTTTAGCACCCAGTGTTCTTACCTGCTGAGCCATCTCTCCAACCTCATGTGCTACTTTCTCTGGGAGACACTCTGAGGAGCCATTATGTGGTTCCACCACCATTTTTGTTCTACATATGACACCTCCTCAAACTAATAAAACCAAAAGGGCATTGCTTCTTCCCAGGATGTCAGGATGTCTGCCTTTAGGACCATCCCTGATATAGGAGATTGTGGAATGAGAAATATCAGAGATAGAAAACTTAGAGACAGAAAAATTGGAGAATAAGGGCTCTCAGTCAATACTGTAGTATCCCCTAGTTCATTTCTCAGGTTCTTTTTATACAAAAAAGAAGGGAGGCAAAAAGACACTCCCCTCTCAATGACAGCATGGTTCAAAGTACACACAAGTATAAACACCTTCCTTAATTCACAAACCATGCCTTACTGCAAAGCATCCGTTAGGGAGCAAGACATCTAGTGACCACACTTTTGGACAAAACATACTGCCATATAGCCTTGCGGAGCAAAATAAACTTGGACTCTCTGACCTTGAGCCAAGATGGAATCAGGCCACACTATGGAGTCACTTGTGGGCTCCCACACCACAACCCTGAAGTGAAGACAGTCCAGGAATCTGCCTCATTTTCTGAGGCCACAGGAGATATGCTGGAGCTCTCTTATCCACTTTATCACCAAGATGATTTCTGTTGGAGTTGGTATATCTAAGATCATTGTTCTGATGAACCACACTATTATAACAACCAAACCTTCTCTAGGAAGCCTTCTGCCAAACAAACTCCTCACTTCAGGGGCAAGGTTCCCTTCCCCTGTGCTCCTGTAATACACACACGATGGTTAATCATTATTGACGCTTGAATGGATTAATAAATGCCTAGGAGATCAATAAAGCACATCTTTGGCCATGCCTGTGACAGTGCTATACTTACAGAGACTGTTAACTATGAGGGCTTTAAATCCTTCAATAAATTTATAAATATGACAGTATCTTTGAGAATTCTTTGAAAGTTAGAAGGTGGGGTCCCATTGGAGGAAGTATTTGTTGGGGCAATGTTCTTGAGGACTATGTGCTCCTCTGGCCTGTACTCTCTGAAGTGACGGAGTCTATCTTCCCTGCCATGCTGAAAGTGCTTCTATCAGATATTTGCTCATAGCAACAAGAAAAATACCTCATACAATCTTATACACATCTCTAACACTGAACTATTCTATGGTAAATATGCATTTCTTGGCCTTCTTTAACACAGAGTGAGCTTCCCAAGCATTATTGCTCTGTGTGGCCCTGAAATGGCACATGGCATGTGCTTATAAATTAGTTTGCTTATGTCACCAGCCACAGGGTATCCTGGCCAACCTTGATATTAGGACGATAAACTCATAGTTACTAGGGTGGAGGCTTTTGGGGTGCAGAAGGGCCAAATAAAAGGTGTGACCAGGTTTATCTGATCGCAGGTCTCTCAACAGGGGCTTCATTCTGACATGTGACCTCTCTTGAAAGATAAAGAAGAGTTCTTTTCTCTGCAGAAGGGACTCAAAAGAATTGAACAATATTCCACAGGAAAATTACACAGCAAAAACCAGTATAAAACCCAGGGTGATTCACTTTCCTGCTCATTTTTTTCCTATTCTAGAAAACCATGTGTGTGGAGGAGAGATACCTATTTAACAAGTTTGTCTATGTTTTAATATTTTTAAATGCCTTAAATCTAGCTCATGACAGACCTATAAGACTCAAAATTCACTGAGACTTCTTGAATCTACAAAGTAGATTGTGGTGAGATTTAGGTGTCAGCTGATAGACACTTATCCAGGGTCTCGGGTTCCTGAAGGGGTGTGGCCAGCCCCATTCAAGAGAGGCTGCTGGGATCTTGAGCACCACATTTGTTCCTGCCTTCTTGAGAGACTAGATCAACATCCATCGCTTAGACCATCCGACTGCTCAAGTGTATTTCTAAGCGGTAGCCTGTTATCATGAGTGATAATTTGTTTTCTAATAAATTTTAGTATTATATTAATATATTTTAAATGAGATTTACAACCATATCTGGCATCCCATATCAGGCGCCATTTGTAGTAAAAGGGTTTTGGTCTAGACTTTCAGGCTTATTTTTAAGGTTTGGATTTGTAGACTTATAGTTTTTTAGTCTTATAGAGACATATAGACATTTATATTAATGTTAGGCTGATTGTCTTAAGGCTTAGGCATATAACTTGTTAATTTTTATTTTTAAATTAGCTTATGACTTTTATTTTGTTTAGCTATGTGGCTTGGTTTTTTTTAGAGTAGTATAGTTGTCTTTTGCTTTTTTTGGCTTTTTTGGCATTTTGGGGGTTTTTTGTTGTTTTTAGAGGTTTTTTTTAGTCTGGTAGTCTCCCTTATATTTTTTGTCTGTCTTTGGCCAATTAGTGCTTTTTATTAAACTTAAGGCAGTGTAGTAGGAGGTTTCAGGCCTCGACTTTCGGGCCTAACCTCAAGGTTTAGTCCCACAGTTTCACAGTTCCACAGAGACACACAGATGCATACAATAGTTTTAGGCTGATCGGCCTAAGGCCCAGGCATATAACTTGCTAACTCTTTACCGTTAAACTAACCCATGACTCATCCTGTTCAGCCATGCGGCTCGGTACCTTTTTTTAGAGCAGCATAGTTGTCCTCTGCTTCTTCTGGCTTCTCTCTGGCATTCTGCTCTGTGCTTTCTGTTCTCAGAATTTTCTTAGTATGGTAGCTCCGCCCACACTTTCTACCTGCCTTTGGCCAATCGGTGTTTTTTATTAAACCAGTGGGTGGGATAATTATTTACAATGAAACAACACAATCTCCTACAAGGCAGGACAATTATTTATAATGTAACATCATAAATCCACTAAAGTAGATGCCGTGCCAAGTGAAAATACCTCCTCATTGTACCTGTCTTCAGTTCCTGAAGCAATTTGGAAACAGCTCTGTCCTCAAGGTGAAGCTGTGCCTGTTACTAAAAAGCAACTAGACAGATCAAATCATTTAAGTACTACAGCCAACTTCATATCCTGGACTGGCACGTGCCGTATCTCCTGTCCTCCTAAAGGCACGTGTCAGTCTGTGCTAGTTTCAGAATTGTTGAATCTGATAGTCTGTGGTAGAATGCCCTTCCACAGCTTCAAGTTGGCCATTTCCTACTATCCTGAGTCAAGACTGAGGGAGCCCCAGTCAGGCAGAGGGAAAGGGAAGACAGAGACACAGCTGGAGAGGAAAGCACACACCACGAGCTGAAAGTGGCTGAACTGACAATTGGCCATCTCTGTTTCACACATCTGCATCCCCAGTCCACTCACTCAGCCATTTCACCTTAGTTTATTATCCAGCATGGATTAAAGCAACATCCATGGATGCTTTAGATGAAGTTGTTCAGGAGAAAGAAGGCTTCAAGGCTTCTTCAGACTTCTCAAAAACAGCACAGCTGGACAAATCATCTGGTACAAATTCAAGCAGTTTTCTGTACTTTGGTACCTAAATAAATGACACAATGGGAAAAAGTTCTTTAGAATGTCTTATATTATTTTTTTCGTCAGACTGAGGCTTGAGAAACAAGTCCACATTGAAGCAAGAAATAAAAATTTACAGAAAATGAAAAAAAAAAAAGTTTTCCGAGCAAAGTTCCCACACTCTCTGAAGGCTGGGCCTTAGGTATGGTCCGGATAAGATCCAGAAGCCCCGGTTTCATTTTCTTGAGCACAATCTGTGTCCTGATGTGAATATATCTGTTAAACAGTTTATAAAGCAATGTGCTTGTTATACACACACTCACACACACTCACATACGCACTCACACACACTCACACACTCACACACACTCACACATACACTCACACACTCACACACACTCACACACATACACTCACACACACACACACACTCACAATACACTCACACACACTCACACATACACTCACACACACCCACACACTCACACATACACACACACACACACACACACACACACACACACACACCACCTCCACTGCCGCCACCAGCACAACCACCCCCAAGGGAACAGCAGTCCTGTACAAACTACACACCATGCCAAACACCTTCCTCAAACTGTTTCCTTTCATTCTTGTAAAAGGCTCAAAAATATGGTTCTGTGTTCTGATAAGAAAATAATGGCTCAGCTTTGGCCGCCAGCAGAGACAGAGACCATGAATGAGCTGAGGTAGAATAGGAGCATAAAAAGGAATGTCAGGCTGAAGCAGGACTAAAACCCAACTCAGGAAATGCAAATCACACAGCTCCGTTTCCAGCGTCTGGAGCTCTTAATGATACCAACTTGGATTCCTAGTTTTAACCCTCACCCTTAGCTCTGCTATGTTCAAGACTCAGCTTCTCTTTCAGGCTGGCTCCATTCTATGCTTACCCTGTTCCTAAGTCAATGTCCTGTCTCCTGCCATCTCCAGCATCTCTGGGCTCCATGACAGCCTCAAGCAGTGGACTCTCAGGGTTCCTTGCAAGGAATCCAACTCAGCTACCCTGGCATAGTGGTTTTCTGACCTTGGCACAAAGCATCCACTCCCAACACTCTTGCCTGCAGAACCAGTTCCGTTGCCAACTTGCCATGAAGTCTGGCCTTTTATGCCACAACGATAGTGTCCTCTGTGCGCCTGACAGCTGAAACTCGGTGAAACAGCTTCCTAGGCAGTTGTTTCAGATCAGCAAATGACTTCAGTGACATTCTCAGTTATCCAATCCCCTTACAAGTGAAATTGCATTTTTAGAGGCTGGAGCATTTAGTAGGTGGGAACTTATGTACAGAATATGCAGAATATTTGGTTTTCACTTAACTGTGCTAAGCTCTTTAAGGTTTGCAGAGTCTCTCTGACCTTTCCTCATATACACTTTCTTTCCTTGCTCTTTTCTTGCCAAACTGAATACCCCATGCTTTTCTACAGCCCTATACACCTGGATAAACACAGAAAGCCATATTGTACCTGAGTGCCATGCTTCTCTCTTAGGCTTAAAATCTTCTCCACAGTACAAATGATTTCATTACTTCTTAAGGTTGCCAGGTCAGTAACAAAATACCACAGTTGGTTTTCTGAATGTGACATGCATGACATTTTAAGCCAAGACTCCCAGTGCACACTCAGTCAGTGCTCTGGTTTTCTATGCTCACACCAGCATAGCCCAGTAAGTTCTACTTGTAAAAGTTAGGTCTTCCCTAGCCCACAGTTCCAAAGTTTTCCATGGTCTTTTCAATTACCTACAGACCACAAGACCAGGTTACCACAGTTGCCACCCCCTCTCTCCAGCACCACCTTCTATACAAGGTAATTATAAATCTCATCAAGTTGGCAATGAAGATTAACCAGAACTCTACGTATTATTTGAAGAATCTGCTTATGTAGAGAAAAGGGAATCTATGGCTAAAATTCTCTCCTAAGGACATAAGCTCCCAACCCAACCCTCCTCTATAGGCATATCTGTAGATCTCAGCTTGCTCCAGTTCTACCTTTCTTTCTGGGCCTGCTTGTTTTAGCTCATTCTCTAGATCTGACACCTTGAAACCATCAAAACCTGGAGCACTTTACAGTAGTCAGCAGAAGATTATCCCAACATCCGATCTTCCTCTTATGGCTTGCCTTGCTCAGACCAGCAATCTTGAGTTCCATCTTTTGATAGATTTCAAAGTCCTTTTTCATTGGCAGGTAACTTTCCACTTATTATAGATTCTGTGTGTAATATGATTGAGCCATTAGTTCATAGCAATATGAAACAAAAGCACCTTTTTAATAGCTGAAGAAATGAATCCTGGATGACTTTCGTGCTTTGGTCATGGTCACACAGCTAACGTCTGGAACAACTGAGGTATCAATGCAGTTCTGAGCAGCTCAAAGGCAGAGCTTATTCCAAACCCTCTCCTTGCTTCTCAACAAAAAGTGAGAAGGTGCTCATCACTACTGTACAAAAAGACGGTTCATAAAGCCATTTGTTACTTATCCATTTACATTTGCTACCAGCTCTCAATGAGATATCAATTGTGAAGTGCCTCTTAGCAATTGAAAATGTTTCTTCTCCAAAACAGCATTCAGGATGTTTTCTATTCTGTAAAGTGGTTGTGTAATGAGAAGGAACCAGAGACACTAGCAAAATACAAAAAGCAATAAGCATTTGGAATGCTAATGGGGCCCATGGTGTTTACACTGACTGGAAGTCCTTGACTAGGCTTTACTGGTTATTATCAGCATAATTATCAATGATGGGAGAAAAAGTCAAGCATGCTGCTGAGCATGTTTGAGCACCGGTATGGCACAAGTTTTATTTGGTTTTGTAGTAAAACCCAGAGCCAGATATTGGGGAAAAGCTGAACTATCAGAGTGACAGAGAAACAAATCACAGCCAATTCTCATCCAGCCATCTTCTGGCCAAATGAGGTAGGCCATATCTCCACCGGTCCACAGACGAACTGGGCACACAGGCAAAGGGAAGAACTTCTGTGTTTTTCCTGCCTTTTATTTCTTTCCCCACCCAGCTATTTTACTTACTGTTTCAACTTTCCTAGAGCTAGGACTAAAGGTGTGTGCTAACACTGCCTGGCTGTTAGTCCTTGAACTCACAGAGACCAAGACAGACCTCTGCCTCCCAAGTGATGTTATTAAAGGTGTGGGTCACCACCCCCTAACCTCCTGGCTTGGCTGTGGGTGCCCCTGTCCTCTGATATTACAGACTATTTTTATTAAATATACAATACATAACCCCAGACATCAGTACTTCCAACTAGGGTTGAAAACACATGAGATGTTAGCCTGCTATCCCCTGACCTTTTCAGAGAAGAAAACTGAAAGGTGGACAAAAACTAAAATATAAAAGACTTACTACAAAACAATTGTCAAGTACCAAAAATCATTTAAAGAGTATATCCAAAATGATGATACTTCAAAAATAAGATAGAAGCACATCTTATTAAATGTATTTATCACCAGGTGGTAGTAGTAGTAGTAGTACACACCTTTAATCACACCCCTATGGAGCTAATTCCTGAGTTTGAGGCCAGCCTGATCTGTACAGAGAAAGTTCCAGGACAGTCAGGGATACACAGAGAAATCCTGTCTCAAAAAGCCAGAGAGAGAGAGAGAGAGAGAGAGAGAGAGAGAGAGAGAGAGAGAGAGAGAGAAAAGGGTGAGGAGGAAGAGGGAGAGGAAGAGGAGGAAGAAATGTGATTTATCATTAGCTTACTATAGACACTGAAGGGCAGGGTAGTTGGCTTTGCTGTTTAAGAAGCTTTGATCTTCATCAATAAGTGAAGGCAGTGGCTACACCAAATTAAATGGGCTATTGGGAAGATTCAAGAAGTTAACCACAGGCAAAACCACTTCAAATAGAACAGTCAGGCCTACTAGAATGTTGATTTTGAAAACGCAAATTCCAGGTGGTGGTGGTGAAATCCTTTAATCCCAGTACTTGGGAGGCAGTTGGAGGCAGTTACAGACCAGCCTGGTCCACAGAGTCAGTTCAAGGACAGCCAGGGCTGCACAGAAAAACCCTGTCTTGAAAAACAAAGCAAAGAAAGAAAGAAAGAAAATGCAAATCCGTGTCAGTGAAATTAAGATAACAATATAATATAGAGAACAATTTGAGCATGATTTTTTTTCCCTCTTACGTTCTCCTATAAGAAGTAGTGAAGAAACACAAAAACAGTATCCAGTAAAATTGAACCTGAGCCTGGGGGGAATACACAAAGTTCAAAATGACACACACCCTACATGTGTTCCCAACACTCAGCCCATTATGTGTGGCTAGCCACCCCATCCTCATCATCTGCTACAGCTAACCATCAAATACCAGGTGCCTCCAGCTTCCCCTTCACAGTCACAAGCCTATAGCCTGACACTCACTAGCACAGCACACATCAGCTCTTTCCAAACTTAAAGAAGCCATACTTATTTTATTATTTGCACATGTACTGCCACTGCACAATGGTAATGTTTAAAAAACTGATATTTGTTTATTAGATGTATCTTCGTTGGCATGCGTAAGTATGTGAATGTCTGTTTACTGTGTCATTGTTCAAATATTTTTAGAGTGTTGTTCCTTAAATCTATTTACCCCATTGTTCTTTGATTATGCTCGAATATTGCTTTTTAAACATGTACACATTATATTACAGCAAAGCCAATTGTACTCAACATAGAATATTCTTAATTATTGTGGTAATTCTAAGAAGCCAACAATTATATGTGTATTTTCTTAAATCATCTTGTGTTGGAATTAACCTTATTATAAGTTTAAATCATGTCCATGTTACTTTTATCATGGCATTCATATTCAGGAATGTTTTTATGATTTTTATATTTGTAAGATTTTACCAGTTGTATAAAATGCATCCTCATCGCTTAAGAATCTCAAACGTGGTGAATGGCTCAGTAACTTATTCTTTATCCCTTTGAGATCTCAAATCAAAATAGTATCTGCTAGGAGTCTAGGTGACTAGGTATTTGACATCAAGAAACTCCAAATTTGACACAGACATGTATTCTGGATTAGTTACCCACACCTGCCTCCACCCATAAATGTGTAAATAGGAAACTCGGGTTTATATTCCAGGTGAGGCAGGCAATAAACATATTCAAAGAGAAGCTGAGGTCCTGGAAAGAACGCTAGAATATCATTTGCGATGTGAGCTTTCTGCACATTCCAGGAACAATAAAACTACAAAAATAACCATCAATGTCTTAGTGAGGACATATTCGAAGAAATGCATCACTAGGTGATGCCATTGTTATATAAACATATGACATACACAGGCTGTGACAGGCATGGTGTCACCAGACAACATCATTGACTACACCATGATCATACAGTGTACTGCTGTAGCAAAGCTGTAGGGTTCTTTTATGCAGCCTGTCACTCCTACAATTACATGTCTGTAGTAGTGGGGATTTCTTTGGTCCTGGGCGGCCAGAGGTCCAAGACCCACAGACCTACTGTGCCAGACTGCTTAGCCACCCACCGCCCCCGCTGCTGCTAAGGCCCCCAGAAATGACTCAGATGCTTTATTAACTTCATGCTGTTTGGCCTATGGCTCAGGCACATTGCTAGCTAGCTCTTACATCTTAAATCAACCCATTTCTATTAATCTGTCTGCCACGTGGCCGGTGGCTCACCTGTGCTCCTTACATGTCACTCCTTGGGCAGCTTGCTCTGACTCTGCCCCTTCCTTTCCTACCTATTCTGATTCCTCCTCCTACTTCTTCTATGGTGCCTGTCATGGCCCAAAACAGCTCCTTTATTTAAAGATTGAGATTCACAGAATACAGTAAGGCATTCCCACATCACTTCCCCCTTTCTGTCTAATCAAAAAGGAAGGTTTCAATTTTAACATGGCAAAATTACATATAACAAAATAGCCATCAAGCAAGAATTACAGTTAAAACATTTAGCAAACTTAAAGAAAATACTCTTATCATCTATCTTATGCTTATGAATCTAAAGTTTCATATCTAATATACCTTGCAAATGACTAAGAAAAACTGTACCTATAACTATCTAATCTTCAACTACATCAAAGACCACAGAAGGATATATTTACCCAAGTAAACCAGAAGTACAAGCAACTTCTAAAATCTAGAAAGGACAGAGATGACACTTATCTGCCTGGACCGTCACCCAAAGTTCTTTTATAAAGTTGGGGCATCCATCTTCAGCCTACAGGCCCAGAGTCTCTTTTCATTTTAGTGAAGCAGGAAATCTGCTCTGCCCATTTTGGCACAGTTCATCAGTTGCTTCTCCTCGAGTCCTGAAGAATGTCTGACAGTTTTCTTTGCAAAGCAGGAACCTGAATGACCATCTCAGCTTGTTCTGCCAAAGTTCAGAGGTCATCTTCCTATGGAACCTGCATGTCCAGTTTAAACAGCATACTGTCAAGCAGTCAATATAAGAACAGGTTCTTGCTAGTGGCTAACCATTGCCACAAAGAGAGTAGACTCCATATGGAGTTTCTTCGATGCCCATTTTTCTGTTGAAGTAAATTAGTGCTGCCAGGAGCAGACCTGTCTCACTGTCCAGAAAAGTCTAAGCTCTTAAAACATTTTAAATGCCATATTCTGTAGGTCTTAGAAGTATTTGAAGATTACCTACCTAATTGAAATATATCTTTTTATATCTAAAACTCTAACATGCATGCATTTCTTAATTATACATTACAATTCGAAATAAGTTACATAAACATCCTATCTTAAACAAGAGTAGAAAAATACATACAGCATAAGAGAATTGACCTAAAATTTGTATCAATAAACCAAAATCTATAAGTATGTAAAACATTTTGAGATTAACAGCTGATTTCCTGATCTAAGTAAATTCAATAATCTAATTTTTTAAAAATCATTCATATACCATATCCCTTTTTCTTCTTAGAAAGAAATTAACTATGACCATTAACCATTTATAATGAAAACAAACATTTATAAGCAATATTTTGGGAATTTGGGCATAATTTTCCAGTACTACTTCCTGCTGATTAAGGGGCATTGAAAATCTCACAGGTTCTTGAGACTGGATCATAGTCTGGAGCCCTGAAGCTGATATGGCCATCTCTTCTCATCAGAGATTTTTTTTCAGGGGGTTTTGGTTGATGAAACCATATTTGCCTGGAAGCAATCCACAGGTTCTCATCTTCTGTGGAAACAAAATCAAAACTCTTCCAAAGCAAAATATATACTCTTGTTTAACTTAGTAGCCTTTGCATTTGCAATTCATTGTCTTTCTGCAGTTAGCTCATTAACAATTAAAAAATTAAAAGAAAACACAATAACAACCAAAATCCAGATTTTGTGTCTATTTTCCATCTTTACAAGTCTTATTATATTTTTATTACTCTATTTCTCTTTTTAAAGACTTTCTCTATCCTCTTTCTTTTCTCTCTGAAGCCTGTGTACCTTTTATACACATTGTAACCCGTTTACAGGTTTTTATCATCTAAATCTGTTTTATTGTGAATCCTTAATCATTTTTCAACCAGAAGAGCTTTTAAAATACTAATACTCTCTTAGAGAGCCACACAGTGTTTGCAGATAAAGATGAATCAGTAAATTCCCTTAAAGGGACCTCGTCTGTTTGTGGCCAGCAAACAAAGCAGACCCAAGAAAATGCTGCTACCAAGTATCCATCTTTGCTTCCTTTTTGTTCAAAATAAACAGAAACCTTAAGTCAATCATATGCTACCGAGTCTTCTGTGAGACTTCAGGAACTGGCCTGGTTGCATTTTACACTCTTGCCACCAGTCCGCTGGCGCCATTTTGAATGTGGCCTGACCGCCACGCTTTCTGTACACCACGCTTTCTCTGTACAATGATGCGCTTCAGATATACAATTGGAAGCTACTTTGGCTCAGTTTCTGTGAAGTAGAACCCTTTTTAAATTTATCAGGCTTTAAGTGGATATTTGACTCAGGTTGGATGCCATCTGTTACAATGTGTTTTCTTGGTCTCAGGCGGCTAGAGGTCCAGACCCACAGACCTGCAACCTCAGACCCCTTAGCCGCCTGCAGCTGCTCACGGCCCCAGAAATGACTCAGACTCTTATATTTTAAGTTCATCCTCTTTGGCCTATGGCTTAGGCACATTGCTAGCTAGCTCTTACATCTTAAATCAACCCATTTCTATTAATCTTTCTGCCACATGGCCCGTGGCTCACCTGTGTTCTTTACATTCTTGCTTCTTCTTGGGCGACTGGCTCAGTCTTCCTGACTCTGCCCTACTTCTCCTACCTATGCTCTGATTTCTCCTCCTACTTTTTCTATGGTGCCTGTCAAGGGCCAAAACAGCTCCTTTATTTAAAGATTGAGATTCATAGCATGCAGAAAGGCATTCCCACATCACCTGCCACTGCTTTTTATTACTACTTTTCACTTATTAAGGGGTGTTGGCAATCTCATGGGCTCTTGAGACTGGATCATCTTAGTCTGCAGCCCTGAAGCTGATGTGACTGACCATCTCTTCCCATCAGAGATTTTTTTTCAGGTGGTCTTGGTTGATAAAACTACAAGAGCCTAGAAGAAATCCACAGGTTTTCATCTTCTGTGGAAACAAAAACAGAACTCTTCCAAAGCAATATATCCTTAGATGCAAATTTTAAAGTTAAGATACCTTTAATATATATTTTTATTTAACTTAGAAGCCCTTGCAATCAATTATCTTTCTGCAGTTACCTCATTAACAGTTAAAAAATTAAAAGAAAACACAATAATAATAATAATATAGACTGTATCTATTTTTATCTTTATGTGGCTTACATTTTATTACTCTATTTTTCTTTTTTAAAGTCTTTTTCTACCTGTTTGTTTTTCACTTTTTCTGAAGCCCATGTGCATTTTACATACATTGTAACCCATTTATAGGTTTTTTTCTATCTGAATCTGTTTTATTGTGAATCCTTAATCATCTTCTAGCCAGAATAGCTTTTAAAATACTCCTACCCTCTAAAAGAGCCACATAGTTTTTGCAGATAAAGCTGAGTCAGGAAGTTCTCCTAAAGGGTTTGGATCTCTGTTTGCCACAAGCAAACAGGGAAGACCCAAGAAATACAGCTAGTAAGAAACCATCTTTGAATTTGTTTCTTTTTTGTTCAAAATAAACAGAAACCTTAAATCAATCACATGCTATTGAGTCTTCTGTTGTGAGACTTCTTCAGGAACTGGCCTGGTTGCAGCTTACATTCTTACCGCCAGTCCACTGACATTATGAATATGGTCCAAATGCCACACTATCTCTGTACAATGACGCACTTTAGATATCCAATTTGAAAGCTGTTTTGGCTTAGTCTTGTGCTCTAGAACCCTTTCTAATCTTTCTCAGGCTTTATGTGGGTGTTCACCCCACATTGGGTGCCATCTGTTACAATGAGGTTTCTGGCCCCATCTGGCCAGAGGTACAGAACCACAGACCTGCTGTCCCAGAGTGCCTAGTTGCCCACAGCTGCTTAGCGCCCCCCCCCCCCCAAATGACTCAGACACTTATATTAACTTTATGCTGTTTGGACAATGGCTTAGGCACATTGCTAACTAGGTCTTTTATCTTAACTGAACCCATTTTTATTAATCTGTCTGCCATGTGGCCCATGGCTCACCTGTGTTCTTTACATGTTTTTTTTCTTTGGGCATCTGGCTCAATCTGTATCACTCTACCCTCTTTCTTGTACCTATGTTCTGATTCCTCCGCCTACCTCTACGGTGTCTGCCATGGCCAAAATAATCCTTATTTAAAGACTGATATTCACAGCAAACAAAAAGCATTCCCACATCACCTCTGGTGAATAAAGGACTGTTTTGTCCATGGCAGACACCATAGAGGTAGACAGAGGAATTAGAACATAGATAGAAAAAAAGAAGGTAGAGTCTGAGACAGATCACCCAAGCTGCCCAAGAAGAAACATATAAGAAACTCGGGTGAGCCACAGTCCACGTGGAAGACAGACAGATGTACAAAAAAGGGTTAAGATGAGAGAGCTAGCTAGCAATATGCCTAAGCCATGGGCCAAACAGTATAAAGCTAATATAAGTGTCTGAGTCTTTTGGGGGGTCTAAACAGCAGCAGGCAACCAGGCACTCTGCAAGTCTGTGGGTCTGGACCTCTGGCCAGCTGGGGTAAGAAACCTTATAGCAACACAACACAGGTACTCATAGAATATATCATCCAAACATTTGGGATTCCATGAGGAGTAGGATTTTTCTTTGTTCCTGAAGAGACACAGCCATGATAATAGCAGCCAACACTCAGAGTGTCTCAAGGGTAGGCCACAAGAAAACAGCTTTGGAGACAGCCATATGACCAGTGGAAAGCATTCAAGATCTGGGAAGTTTTGTGATTTCACACAGAGCCACCCACAAGGGCTGCCTGCCATGTACAAACTCTAACAATAGCGAAAAAGGCAACTTTGTATACCTACACTTTAAAAAAAATCATAATCCACACTGAATTAGTATATTAAAAGAGATAACATTTCTTTCTTTGTGAAAAACATACGATTCAAAGTAATTAAAACTCATAATTGTATAATAAAGGTTAATACGTATAAATCTTAAAATTTGTAAAAAAATACCACATATTTGAACTGACCTCCCAATCTCCCTTGTTTGATTGCTTTTCAAATTTCATGTCTAAAATAAAATTCACTGGCAGCTTCCCAGCCTGCTCTATCCCTATGAATTGTGTTTCTGATTGCAACTAAAGAAGCCACCATTTGTCTTCTAGGAAAAGCTTGGCATCAATCTGTCTCATTTGCTTTCTCATCTCTGAGACAGATTGCCCAAGTTCATCTCTAATTCAGTACTGTGAATCCTGATTCAAAGCCTATCTCTAGACCTCTTGCTACAGTTCTCACCTATGAGAAACTACCCCAGTGTGTTTACTTTTTACATTAGGTAATCATTGTCCATGTAACAGGTGGGAAATCCTGTCTCTTTTACCTCCTGACATCCTGATACATCCTGATACACTGCACTGCATAAGCTCATATCCCAGAATTTTAGCCACCTATACAGGTGACAGAGGATTAGTGTCTAGAATACACAAAGGACTCAAAAAACTAAACACCAAGAAGACAACGCAAATAAAAAGTAAGCTATAGAACTGAGAGTTCTCAGAAGAACACAAACAGCTAAGTAGGGGTGGATGTGAAAGGAGGTAGAGAAAGAACTGGAGGTGAATATGATCAAAATACATCATATGAAGTTCTCAATATATTCATAAAATGTTACGCTAATAAAAGTAGAGTTAAGAAAGAAATCAAGATCTAATTTCCCTTAATACAGAGCATAGCAGTAAAGACTGGCCAAATATTACAATCTATATTTACTGAATTCATGAAAATCGACACCAATACCCAACTACATGAAACTTACCACGTGTTGTGCTTTCTAAGACAAGGCCCCCATTCCTGGGTGACTTTGAAGAAGAAAGTATGGCAGTGTATAACAGAAAACAACATCATTGGGTACCTGTGTATCTGCCTGTAGAAAGGGAACTGATATAAATCATGTCTTGTCCACCTTTGCATTTCCAGGATCCTATCCCTCAGGAGCTATCCAATCAATTTATAATATAATAACTTGAAGGTACTGTTTTGTGATGACTAATAATACCAACTTGATGAGATTTAAAATCCCTACAGAAACAATCTTCCTGACATGTCTATGGGGAATTTTCTAGAGCAGATTAATTGGGATTGAACGGCCTACTGTAAATGTGTTTTAGGAACTTGGACCACATAAAAGGAAGAAAGGGATCTGGGAAGCAGCACTCATCTCTTTGCTGCATCAACCACCTACTACATGGTCTGTCATTATGGGCTGTGTTCTTAAACTCAGAGCTAAAATAAATCCATTCATCTTTAAGTTGCATTTGTCAGATATTTTATTATAGCAGCAGGAAAAGTAACTATTGTTATCTCTACTGATATCCAAAATGATGCATTAAAACAGAATTAAAGTCTCAAAGTTTCCAGAAAGCAAAACCATCCTGGAAAGATCCCATGGACAATATTCAGCTTTCCACTGAAAGAATACTTCTGAATTTCATCCCCTATTTCCAGTTACTTTTTTGACAGAGATATCCAGAAGATACTTTTTAAAAAATTGTGTGCAGTATATATGCAAGCACCGGTTCACATGTGTGTGTGTTTGGGGGGGGGGTGCCTATGCATATATATGAACATAAATGTAGAGCCCAGAGAACTTAGATGTGTACTCACAAAACAGCATGCATAAAGATGTCGGAGGACAACTTCCAGCATTTTTTCTCCTGGGTTATTGGGTTTGTTGGAAGCATCTTTACCAACTAAACCATTATGATGGCCTTATCTTACCTCTTGAAACAAGCTTTCTCTCTCAGACTCCAGAACGCACTGATTAGCTAAACCATTAAGCAGTGAGCTCTGGCAATCCATCTATCTCTGTTTGTGATGTTTGAAAGAAAATGTCCCCCAAAGGGAGTGGCTTTGTTGGAGTAGATGTATCCTATAGTGAGATTATATTCTGGTAAGTTGTAAATATTTGTTCCTCCTACTGGTTTAATAAAACACTGATTGGCTAAAAGGTAGACAGGAAGTGTAGATGGGTCTACCAGACTAAGAAAACTCTGGGAGCAGGAAGAACAGAGCAGAGACACCAGCAGACACAGAGAAAAGAAGACAACTATGCTGCTCTGAGATAAGATACCAAGCCACATGGCTAAACAGAATAATGGAAATAGATTGGGTTAATATGAAAGAGCTAGGTAGCAATATGTCTGAGCCATAGGTCAATCAGCATGGAATTAATATAAGCCTTTGTGTGATTATTTGGAGCTAAGCAGCAGCAGGGCTGAGACGGGTCTGAGCCTCCAGGCTAGGCCTGAAAGTCCAGGCAAAAAAACTTCATGTTACAGTATCCTTGTTGGAGGAAGTGTAACACTGTGCATGCAGGCTTTCAGGTCTCCTTTGTTCAAGCTACACTCAGTGTGGTACATAGATCAGATCCTATTATCTGTGAGTCAAGATATGGAACTCTCAGTGCCTTCTCCAGCACCATGTCTGCCTGCATGCCACCTGCCATGATGGTCATGGTGTCTCTTCACAGCAACAGAAACCCTAAGACACTGCTCATATTCCCCTGCTAGAACTAGAGTTACTGACTGCTGATGATTTGTGTGTGGATGCTGTAGACCTGAACTCAGGTCCCTGTGTATACATGGAAATCATCTTATCTTCTATCTCCCAAGGCCCCAGGCTTTCACTTTAAATGCTCAGAGAAGGCATATGGTACCCAAAATTGCAGTTCTGGTTGATGGACAATCAATGGGTGAACAAGTTTCAAGTCTGATTTTTATACTGTACTTATTTCCCAGCATACAAGTTTTCTCTGGTAGAAATGCCCACCCTGGGATTTTAGCCAAGTTTTTTCTCTTCTCCTTGATGCTGGTGGTTTCAACTAGCAATGTCCTCTATGTCCTCGGGGGGAGGGGGCTCTACAACAGTTCTTAATACTTATACTTGCCTCGGGTGTCCATAACCCAATAAAACGCCAAGTACTTCTAGTAATGACCTATTTTGCTGTTTTTCTATAAGCCTTGTGTTTTATTAAAACACTAACCTATGCAATTCAGTCATGTTCTGCAATGTAGAAACATCTAAGATAAACTAATTTTTAAAGTCATCACAACTACAAAAAAAAATCTGTTCTGTTTTTTCTGTCTAGAAAAAGAAATTCTAGCTCATTGTGTGACCCAGAAAGGAAATGGGTGAAACTAGTTTAGAAAAAACGTTATTGAGAATGAAGTTTTAGGGTGATATAAATATATTAGCCATGGTTCTCTAGAGTAACAAAACATAGAGAAATAATCTCCATCTATAGATAGGAAAGAGACTTATTAGAATGACTTATAAACTGTAGTCCAGCTAATCCAATAATGGCTACCAATGAACAAAAAGTTTAAAAATCCAGTAGTTGCTCAGTCGCAAGGTTGGATGTTCATCTGCTCTTCAGCGTACACCAGAATCCCAAAAATGTAGTCTGTAATGCCAGAGATGGGATAGACCTGCTAGTGAGGTGAGAGCAAGCAGCAAAAGGCAAAAGCTTCTTTATTCGCGGCCTTATGTAGGTTTCTGGTAGAAGGAATAGCCCAGATTAGAGGTGGGTTTTTCCACCCTTTTGGATCTGGACTAAAAGTGTGTCTTCCCACATTAAAGATCCAGATTAGAATTGGATTCTCCACTTCAAACTAAGCTAAATTTCTCTACATGAACCCTCCATTTTGAGGTTTTAGTTAATTCCAAATGTAATCAGACTGACAACCAAGACTAGCCATCACAATCACCAATCTATGATTGTGAAAAAGCATCCTGGTAGATCAAGGTCAAATGGCCAAATAGCACAGTCTTGAAGAGGAGGAGGAGGAGGAGGAGGAGGAGGAGGAGGAGGAGGAGGAGGAGGAGGAGGAGGAGGAGGAAGACTAAAAACAGAATGCCCAAATCAACTTGGTCTTAGAAGAATTCCTTTAAACCAGTTAGTGTTGATTTTAGGCCAGGGGAAAAAGAGTGAAGATTATCATTTTGTAAAGTTTTGCTGGATGATGTCAATATATAATGGAGCTCGTCACTGAACACAGAAAACCTCAATTAAATCGTCCATCAAGTGTCCCCAGTTTCTTCAACAAGTTCAAAAGCCTTAAAAAGTGTTATTAAGCTTATGAAATAGATACCTGGGTGTAGTGGAATATTATTTTAAGGTGTGTTACTTTTGCTTATACTGTAGGATATTTGCTTGAGTAAATAAAATTAGCCTAGGAAGCAGTGGGGAGGATCCAGGAGGAGAAGGGCTTTTAAGTGTGAGCTGAGAAGCCTTGGCTTTTGGGGGTGGGAACAAGAGCAGGGGGAGGTTAGCTTCTTGCTATTCAGCTTCTCCGAGGAGTCTTGAGTTCTTTAGAGGGACAGAGGTTCAGATTAATTCCCTCAGTAGCTTCGAAAGTCTGTCTGAGGGAACATAATCCCTTCAGGCTGTGGGCTTGCAGCCAAATCGCTGCTGGTAGCTGGGGAGTTGCAGCTGCTGATTAGAATAGATTTTGCTTAAGGAGAAGCCACTGTACAGAATGAAAAACAACAGGGAAGGGTTAAGCAGGATCCTGATGCATGCATCTGCAACACCAGACATTGATGAACTTTGAGAAATCCTCACAACAGCTCTCTGAAGGGGTGTCTTCATTTTAAGCAGGAGGAAATGGAGACTATGAGAGTTGATGTGGGTTATTCAACATGAGAAAAATGACAAGTAACAAAGTTTGAAAATTCACAAGATCTAACTTCAAAGACAACATGGCATGCATTAAAGAAACAGTGAATATTGTCGCCCCAGAAACATGCTTAAAATGATCAGCCTTTGAGTCTTGAGTTCTTTAGTGGGCTTGGTTAGGGCTGTAACACTGCCACAGCATTTGCCTGACAAGTACAACTTGGTTCAGTCTGAAGAAAGGAAGGAAACTGAAGTTAAGTAAATATCTGCTGTTAATTGAACAAGGTTTTCTTTAAATAAAAAAAAGTCGGTTTTCAAAAGAGATTCTAAATTTCAACATATATTATATCCATATAGATACACGTGGTGGAGTAACAGAAGGCTAGCCAATTATAACTCTGGATACTAAAATGCTTAGTGATCCCCCTCCATTCTTTTCTACCCATGTTGAAGGTACAGCAGGCTCGGAACTCCCTTGTATGCCATGCTAGCTCTATCTCAACTCGCCTGAACCCGTCTCTTCTATAACTCCAACACTGACTACTTTCTGGTTCCAGATATACTCTGTTGTGTCCAGGGACATATAGGAAGAGCACCTGCTTTTCCGCTTCCTTAGCCTTGCATTGTCAACACCACCATAGTATCTTAGCCTTCCTGATGCTGCCACTCTTCAACTGTAGCTCCTCAGGCTGTGGCGACCCCTAACCACAAAAGTGTTTTTGTTTCGATTTTGTAACTGTAATGTTGCTACTGTTAAGGATTGTAACATAAATATCAATGTTTCCAGTGGTCTGCGGGTGGTCACTGTGAAGAGTCAAGCCCCACAGGTTGAGAAGCACTGTTGCAAAGCATTCTTTGAATCCCACCTAACGCATTGGCTGTTATTCTCCTAGCTCTAGCAACTAAATATGAACTGTGGGGATACAATAAAGATTCAAAAGTTTCTGAGATATCAGAGGGATCTACCCACAGTCAGTCTAGGAGGATCAGACAGTGGTAACTCACACCTTTAATTCCAGCACAGGGAGTATTCCAGGAGTGGTGACCTATGCCCTTAATCCAATCTGAGTTTGAAGTCTTAATTTACAGAAGAAGTTCCAGGCTCCCAGGCAGGCAGTGGTGGTGCCATTCCTTAACTGAGCAGAGAAAGTATTTAAGGCAGGCATAGAAAGACAGAAATGCAGAAGAAGCCAGGAGAAGCCAAGCTGAGAAAGCTGGAAGACAGCTGGGTAAGATCTGACTGTGGTGTATACTCTCTCTAATATCTCTGTCTTTCCCAGAGATATGATATGTCCCTGAGTTTCTTTTGTTCATGCAACAATGAACTCAATGTTCATCATTAAATCCCCAACACTTGGTAAAAGTCACTCTCATGATAAGCTCTGCAAATGTGGTTATTGACTAATTCACATGAAGACATAACAATCTCTTATAAAAATAATGTTAACATCTTGAAACCCTCAAAAATGAAGATTCTCTTTCTGCTGAGAATGTTTTTGAGAGATTTCAAACAAAATAACTGGTTTGTTTTATGTCCTATATATGTCTTTTTCTCTTTTTAGATCTTTTGTTGTTGTTATTTTTGAGACAGGATCTTACTGTATAGCTCTGGTCATAGACCAGACTGGCCACGAATTCACTGAGATCTGCCAGCCTTGCTTCTCAAGTGCTGCCATTAAAGAGATGCGCCACTACCCTGGCTATTCTATATATTCTAAGGTACAAAGTCACATGATTTTGGTAAATATTCATGAGTATACATGTGGAGGGATATGAAACAAACCTAAAATGAACCCTTTACGTGGGTTCGAGCATCCAACTCAGGTTGTTGGGCTTGCTCAGCAAATACTATTACCCACTTGGAATCTTATCAGTCTCATACGATCTTATGCTTAAATGGCATCTATGAGCTGCAGTGGATATAGATTCTCATTTTTGTATGTTAAAAAGCATTACAAAATGTATTTTTGAAACTTTCTGTATTTTCTATTTTGAATTACTGGTTCTTGTCCTCCTTGGGAAGTTCTCCAGCATGAATTGTCTTCCCTGCCAGAACAGAAGCCTGACAAGAACCCCGTGTTCCTGACTTGCACATATCCAAGCCATCTATATTTGGAGTTGATGGAAACCTTGTGCCTTGATGATAACTGTGAGAAAATGACCCTGCTTATGTTCCTTCATGTCTCATGAAGAAAAAAACTTTGTTTCTTGGTTACGTGAAAATAATGGTCTGTCTTTCTATGCATCTCCTGAGAAGAAACTTTTGCCTTCTTGGCCGAGAGTGCCCAAGCCTTTCTCCTTTCCAATAGACTTAAAGGCAACTTCACCCTCCCTAGGGTTTTACTTTTCCCCTTTCACAGTGGTTTAGGTAGCAATAGGTGGTTTTTACAGCCACTAAACAAATGTAGGTTTTTAGTAGCATAAGTTGAAAAAGAATGTTTTTAATGGAGATGTATGCCTGATTGTACACCTAATGATATACTCAATCATAAACATAAATATGAAGCCCCAGCTAAAATCTCCAGCTAGTGTTAATCAGCCTTCCACTGTGTAACATAGTGTCTGAGGTAACTCACCACCAGCTCCTGTGTGTCAGCCTTCCACTGTGTAACATAGTGTCTGAGGTAACTCACCACCAGCTCCTGTGTGTCAGCCTTCCACTGTGTAACATAGTGTCTGAGGTAACTCACCACCAGCTCCTGTGTGTCAGCCTTCCACTGTGTAACATAGTGTCTGAGGTAACTCACCAGCTCCTGTGTGTCAGCCTTCCACTGTGTAACACAGTGTCTGAGGTAACTCACCAGCTCCTGTGTGTCAGCCTTCCACTGTGTAGCATAGTGTCTGAGGTAACTCACCAGCTCCTGTGTGTCAGCCTTCCACTGTGTAACATAGTGTCTGAGGTAACTCACCAGCTTGATGTAGGAATGCCTTTCTGTATGCTGTGAATCTCAATCTTTAAATAAAGGAGCTGTTTTGGGCCATGACAGGCACCATAGAAGAAGTAGGAGGAGGAATCAGAATAGGTAGGAAAGGAAGGGCAGAGTCAGAGGCAGATCGAGCTGAAGCCCACAGGAGCAACATGTAAGAGCACATGTGAGCCACGGGCCACGTGGCAGACAGAAATAGAAATGGGTTGATTTAAGATGTAAGAGCAAGCTAGCAATGTGCCTGAGCCATAGGCCAAACAGCATGAACTTAATATAAGAGTCTGAGTCATTTCTGGGGGCCTGAGCGGGCGGCTGGGCGACTAAGGGGTCTGGCATGGCAGGGTCTGGGTCTCTGGCCACCCGAGACCAAGAAACCCCACTACTACACCAGCTTCTGTGTGTCAGCCTTCCACTGTGTAACACAGTGTCTGAGGTAACTCACCAGCTCCTGTGTGTCAGCCTTCCACTGTGTAACATAGTGTCTGAGGTAACTCACCACCAGCTCCTGTGTGTCAGCCTTCCACTGTGTAGCATAGTGTCTGAGGTAACTCACCAGCTCCTGTGTGTCAGCCTTCCACTGTGTAACATAGTGTCTGAGGTAACTCACCACCAGCTCCTGTGTGTCAGCCTTCCACTGTGTAGCATAGTGTCTGAGGTAACTCACCAGCTCCTGTGTGTCAGCCTTCCACTGTGTAACATAGTGTCTGAGGTAACTCACCAAGAGGAAAGGTTTCCCTTTGCTTATAGTTACAGGATATCATTCTGTGGTTGTTTGTTCTGTTATTTTGGGCCTCTGGAAAGGCCTAAGGTAATGATGTGGTAAAGCTGCTTGCCTCACAGAGGACAAGAAATTAGAAAGCAAGGAGCTCAGAGACCCAGAAGCAAAAGAAAGGAAGAATCTGTGCTTCCGGTGCCATTTTCATATCTCTTTCTTTCCTTCTTTATTTTTGTTGTTTTGATAATTTTGAGGCACAGTTTCTTCGTGTAATCATAGCTGTCTTAGAACTAATTCTGTAGACTAGACTGGCCTCAAACTCAAAAATCTGCCTGCTTCTGCCTCCCAAGTGCTAGGACAAAAGCCTACCCTTTCACCCATCCTGCTTTATTTTTCTTTATTTTCTTTTTTCAGCACCAATTTAAAAGACCGTGTGAAGTTACATCTTTCCACTAGCCCTTACCTTTCACCACCTCTCAGCACCAATGCAGGCTAATATGCTAAACATTCGATATGAGACTCTATGGACAATTCAGATCCAAATTATTACAACTCATCTTTGATCCAAAGCTTTACGCCCATTTCATAAAGCATGATGTATTAATTCGACTTCCAGGACTGCCTGCTCTAATCTTACTTGTCCTAACATTGCTGAAAAGTCCCAAGTTCAAAGGCCTTCCCGATGTCCAGGTGAACTCCTACTTGCTAGGAACACACAGTACAGGATAAACATTTTCTTGAAGCAGGAAAATGGGAAATGTCAAGGGGAAACTGAACCCATGCAAATACAAACTCAGTTAGTGGAGCATGGTGCAACGCTTTGTATAGCATCTAGGACACACGGTGATGGTAGCCTTGCTAGCTGCAGCCCATAGTCAAATCACAAGTAAATCTACCCTAAAAAAGGAAGAGTTGATTTAGGCTCATGGTTCCACCCATGGTCACCTAGAGGTGGAGACTTGAGGCCATAGAGGAGTGCTATTAATTTAATAATAGTGCTTCTTATTTCTTACTCACTTGTCATAAAAACCCACACTGGACTGGGTCCTCTCACATCAATCATTAATAAAGAAAATTCCTGATGTGCTTGCCTTCAGCCTAACCTCATGGAGGCATTTTTCACAATTGAGGTTCCCTACTCTCAGATGATGCTCACGAGTGTCAAGTTGATATAAAACTGGACAGCAAATTTAAAAAGTTCATCTTGGAAATTAAAATGTGTAACTTCTGAGAAAATTAAATGTACTACTTCCTACCATTAGTAAACCTCAATAAACTGTAAAATAGTTTTATAGATTTGTACTTCATTTATGGTAAATGCATTGATTCAGTACCAGCCCAATATAATATAAAGGAAAAATAAGGATATTTATGCCTCTAGGGTTTGATTGATGGAGAAATTGTCTCATCACTGAGCAGTCTTCATTAGAATACAAGACTATTCAATGCCTCTTTTGGCTTATTCCATATTAATAATCATATTTGTTCAGTGGAGATTTTCCAAGTAGATATTGTAAAGACTAATTACAAATACATTATGAGGATCTCAAGAAAGAGATAAGGGTATACAGGAGACATTCAGGAAATACTGAGAAAGGCAGGATCATTTCAAGTCAACTCAGAAAGTCTCAATTCCACTGCTGAGGAACATCATCTCAAAAAAATGTGACAAATGCTCAAAATGCACACTCGCTGTGTATTGTATTGAGAAGCATTTTTTTCTCTCATGTGTGACTTTCTTGGGTTTCTAAAAACACGTATGCTATAAATTGTGTTTGATAGGCAGTAATGGTTACGTCACCGAAGAAATGGTTAGAGACACAATTCTGAGGCTTTACCTCAGACTCCTGTCCCAGCAATTTCAAAGCTATCTAAGCTAAAATTTGAGGGGGAAAATGACCTAGAAAGAGCTACCCATTAGGTTATGCAGTCGGTAAATGCTACCACGGGACTTTTGAAATAAGGTGTCCTGAATAGTTTTATGTCAGCTTGATACAAGTTTCCATCGCCTGAGAGGAAGGAACCTCAGCTGAGAAAATACTTCCATAGGATCCAGCTGTGTGGCATTTTCTTAATTAGTGATTCGTGGGAGAGGGCCCAGTCTGTGGGAGACACCATCTCTGGACCCGGTGATCCTGAGTTCTATAAGAAAGCAGGCTGAGTGAGCTAATAAACAGCATCCCTCCATGACCTCTGCATCAGCTCCTGCCTCAGGTTCCTGTACTGACTTCCTTTGATGATGAACAATGATGTAGAAGTGTAAGCCAATGCTTGGCTTTCTTCCCCAAGTTTCTTTGGTCATAGTATTTCATCCTAACAATAGAGATCCTAAGACATGGGGCTCCAAACTGAGACATGTTGGAATGTGTAAGATACACACTGTAGTTTGGAAACTTAGTACCACTCAAAGGTAAAACTTCAAAATACTCATTTAAAGATCTTAGTTGACTTTATTTTTTATTTTTTTTATTTAAAAATTTTTCTTAACATACCCACCACTGTTCCCCCTTTCTCACCTCTTCTCTATCAGCCTCCAACTCCCCCACCCCATCCTCCCATCCATTCCTCAGAGAGAGTAAGAACTCCCAGAGTCAGTCAATGCAGTCTGGCATATCCACAATGGCTCCCTCTATCAAGGTACTTATTTCTTTGCTCTCCCTCTCTGTCCCTCCCCCACTCAACCAACCCATTCCCTCACGTTCTCTCCCCCACCTCCCTTCACTCCTCCCCATGATGGTCCCAATTTACTGAGGAGATTTTCTCTAACTCCTCTTCCCAGGAGTGTTTATGGATGTCTCTTTTAGGTTCCTCCTTGTTACCTAGATGGTCAAGGGTTGTAGATTGTTGTAGCCAGAGGTTTTCTGACCCATCTGGACTCACTGTCCCACAGCCGTTTAATTCCAAATAATCACACAAAGGCTTATACTAATTACAAACTGTTTGGCTTATGGCTTAGGCTCATTACCAACTAACTTTTACAACTTAGATCAACCCATTTCTATTAATCTATTTTATTTTCATGACTTTACCTGTGTTCTTCCTTTCTTTGTGGCAGCCTGCAGCTTCTCTCTAAGCATCCTCCAGCCTCTCTCTCTTCAGCCACCAGGGAAGTAGCCAGGAAAACTGAATTCCTCTTTTCTCCCTCTGTCCAGACATTTTACCTCCTCATTCAACATTCCTAGAGCTAGGATTAAAAATGTGAGTCACCACCCCCTGACCTTCCTGGCTTGGCTCTGTGGGTAAATCTGTCCTCTGAAATTCCAGACTGTTTTTTATTGAATATACCACCACAAATTATAGCCTGGTTATCCTTTGCTTTACTTCTGAAATCCACTTATGAGAGTACAAACCATGTTTGTCCTTCTGGGACTGTGTTATCTCACTTAGAATGATTTTTTTTCTAGTTCCCAGTTACACTGAACCTAATAGTAAAGGAAGTGAAAACTCACCTTTAATGCATTTGTACATCCTGAAATTTGCAGGCAAATGGATGGAATTAGACAAAATCATCCTGAATGAGGTAGTACAGACCAAAAAAGACAAACATTATTAGAGTTTACCTCAAAATATGTTATTTGCAGCTATTGTAAAAAGTAATGTTTCCCCAAATTCCTTTATCAGCTCTTTTATCATTTGTGTAGAGGAGGGCTATTGTTTTTGTTTTTAGCTAATCATGTACCCTGCCACATTGCTGAAGGTGTTTATCAGCAATTGGAACCCCTGGAGAAATTAGAGCTCTTCTGTGTCTATGGGAGAAGCTGAAGTCTCCAGGGGATAGATGGGTTTGGGGGAAGGAGAAGGACTTACAGGCTGCAGGGCCCACTGAGGGAGGGGCTGTGATAGTCAGGATTCCCCACAGGGGTCCTGTTTGACCATCTGCAGCTGGTGCTGCAATCGGCTTGGGGGCATGGTTTGTGTCCTCACTGACATAAAAATTAAACATAAAAAATTAGCCAAGAACATACTGCGGGGTAAAAAAGAAAAAAAATAAAAGCAGTGTTTCCTCTTGTACCTAGGAGAAAGATAAAGATCTCTACTCTCATCATTTGTATTCAGTATTGTACTGAAATTTCCCCAAAGTAGGAAGTGACTTATGAAAGGAATATGGTTTGTTTTTGAGATGACAAAAGTGTTAACTCAAAGTATACTGATAGTTGCATAACTCTACATGTGCACACACACATATATAATCTCTGATGTGGGATAACACCTTTGTACACTGTAAATATTTATCACTTTTATTAGTTTAATAAAAGTGGTGATTGGCCAGTAGCCAGGCAGGAAGCATAGGTGGGGTGGCCAGACCAGGAGGATTCTGGGAAGAGGAAAGGCAGAGAAGCAGTTGCCAACCAGATGCAGAGGAAGCAGGATGAGAATGCTGCAGTGAGAAAGGTACCAAGACATGTGGCTAAACACAGATAAGAATTATGGGTTAATTTAAGTGTAAGAACTAGTTAGCAATAAGCTTGAGCTACTGGCTGAGCATTTATAAGTAATACAAAGCCTCCAAGTCAGTTATTTGGGAATGACTGCTGGGTATTTGAGAATTTGTGGTGGGACAGAAACTTCCAACTACAGACCTTCTCAGTCTCTTACAACATACACACACACACACACACACACACACACACACACACACATAATACACACACATACACACACAAACACACACACATACACACACATACACATACACACAGATACACACACACTCACATACACACACATACACACATACACACACATATGCACACATACACACACATACACACACAGATACACACACACTCACATACACACACATACACACACAGACACACACATACATACACAGACACACACACACATACACACACACATACACACATACACACACACACACACAACACTAGTTCAGTGCTGACCACTTGGTACTGTGTAACTAATTAATTAGTGGGCTCGTCCTTGGAATAGGCTATTTCTTCTTTCAGCATTTGCCTGTAGTTGTGCTCAGCTGGAACCTCATGAGATTTCCCTCTTCTATCTTAGTTGGCTCTTGGTGTGTAATTTGTCTTGGTCAGTATTCTATTGCTGTAAAAGACACCATGATCACAGCACCTCGTACTTTAAAAAAATCATGTATTTGGGGCTTGCTTACAGTTTCAGAGGTTCAGTCGCAGGGTGTGTGGCGGCACACAGGTAGCCTTGGTGCTGGAGAGTAGCTGAGAGTTCCACATCTGATCCACAGGCATCAGGCAGAGTGAGAGACTCTGGGCCTGGCTTGGGCTTACTGAAACCTCAGACCCCACCCCAGTGATGTACTTTCTCCAACAAGGCCACACCTTCTAGTCCTTTCAAATAGTGCCACTCCATAAGCATCCAATTATATGAACGTAAGAGGGCTGGTCTCTTTCACACCACAATCAACTTCTTCAGATCTTGTTTAAACAGTCATATTGTTGAGGTATCATGGATGAAGCTTCCCTGTCATTTCTAGAAGACATAATCTCACTAGCAACATTCCTGGTTCTCCGTCTCTTACAGTCTTCCTGCTTCCTCTTCTGAGATGTCACCTGAGCCTTGTGTTCGAGAGTTGTATTGTAAATCAATAGAATGGGCTTCCATGACCAAATGCTTGCCATATTTTGACCAGTTGTGGTTTTCTGTAATGGTCTCCATCTGTTGCAAAGAGAAGTTTCTTTAATGATGGGTGAGAGCTTGTGGTGGCATTCAGGTGTCAGCTGATGAGCTATGTTTACCTGTAAGTTTAAGAACAGATATCTAGAATATAGTTAAAAATTATGATACCATAGTAATAGTTTCTACCTCTAAGACTCATGACCTCATTAACCCCAAGAGGTTGGCTTAGCTTTGCAATATTAGGCATGCTTTTCCTCTTGTGAGCAGGTCTTCAGTTCAGTTAGACAGCTGTTGGTTACCACCAAGATGTGAATGCCACTATTATACTCTTGGGCTTTGTCTTCATTCTCAGTAGTCTATACATTAGACTCCTTTCTTGTAGGATCTACTTGTAAGGGTTCTGACACTGCTGCACAATGTCTACCTTACTATGTGTTCCTTTGAAATCTTGGTGGTGGAAGTAATCATGACCTCATGACTATGAAATACTGTATGAATGTAAAATCCAAGAGATTGTGGATGATTTCAAAAGTCTACAGCTTCCCCAAATACTGGAACACTGTCTAGTCTCCCTTGACTTAAGTGACTGGGTAGCTAATCCTGAGAAATATATCCATATATAGCTCTGTAAGAGCAGGGAGCCTTGGAGCTCTCTTCTCAAGGGAAAGTCCTTAAAATCAAGAGTATAAACTCATTCATACTCTTGAGCCTGTAACTAGTGACATCTAGCCAATTTCTGAGTTGTCCTAAAGGCATATTTATTTCCCATCATATCCATGCAAAGTACTTGGCGTCTTCTCAATGCTGTAAATTGGTTCAAAAAAAAAAAAAAATCATGCTTTCCTTAGCTTCGACTTTACTTATCTGATCCAAACTGCAGTCTTTCGGCTTTGCATTTCCTATGTAGAATGCTGGGCTGCCTTCAACCTGTCTCCAGCAGATCAATCAATCTGTTACTTTTAAACTAGGTTTCCCACCACATTTCAGGATAGAACACTGCCGAGGCTTTGGGCCATTCCGAGCTGAGTGTTCTTTCCCATCTCCAGTTTTCTGAGTTCACTTTTTGGCTCAGCCCAGTCTGTTCTGAGCTGCTAGAATCTCCCACTAAGCTCTGCTACTACCCTGCTGCATTCTAGAGCTTCTCGAGACTGCTTGGCCATTTTCTTATTTCAAGTTGACCACACAAACAAGTTCTGAAGGCTTCTGAAACACACCTCACACTGTCAGAATGACAAGGACACTTCTTGTTAGCAGCTTCTTTATTGGGCAGATGGATGTCACTTTGAAACAACTTGCAGAAACAGCCAAATGAGGGAGGGACTTATCTAGGCTCATTGTCGCAGAGGTTTCAGTCCTTCCTGGGATGGGAAGTACAGTGGAACAGGACAGGCAGAAACAAAGAAAGAATTCTTCCTCTTAACTGCTTCTCCTTTCTTCCTTCAATCCTTTTCAGGCACTTGGGATGGTGCCACTACATTCAGGGTGGGTCTTCCCTCTCAATGAATCTTGTCTAGAAATGTCATCATAGACTCACCCACAGTGTGCTTTTTAAATATTCAAGATACTCTTCAATACAATTCAGTAGGCCACCAAGATTGACCAGAAAATTTTGTTTAATCTAATATATTCAAATCATTATTTTTTCATGGAAAACATGGCTAAAACATCGTTTTGAAAAGCATTTAACTTTTTTCTTTCTGTTTTTTTTTTTCTTTTACAATTCCACATATGTAAACCTGTATCATGATTATATCCACCCATATGTCCCCTTTCCTTTCTTCTGGGTACATTTAACAGATCTCCCTCCCCTCCTCATGTCCTCTACTTCCTCCTTGTAACCCACTGAGTCCAATTTGTACAGCCTGTTGGAATGCTGATTTATCTAGCTGACTCGATCTTTCTGCATGTCTTGAGCACATAATTATGACAGACGTGAGTTCAGGAGCACAATATTCATGAAATGTCCAGAGGAGAACATGTCACAACGCTCTTCCCCATCCTTGGCTCTTTCTTTCCACCCCTTCTTCTGTGATGTTTCTCAAACCATGTGGGGCATGGGGTGGGGAGGGATGTTGGAGAATGATTGCTTTGACATATATATTCAATATTAAATAAAGAAAATTTGTATGTTCTTTAAAAAAATTAAACAAGAATACAGGAGAACATTTTTGACTCCACCTCTACAATGAGCTCCCATACAAAAGACTACAAGAACAAACTCACTCTTTATGATTAAGTTCCACATAAACAAAGCAAAACTTACCTGGTATTTGACCTCCTAAGAAATCAAAAGAGACAATAGCAACATTCTCTAAATAAATCAGTTTTAATCATCATGATAATGAAGTCTGTCTGCTTTAATCCTTACCAAAAATAAACATAAAGGAACAGTGATGTTACCCAGCCAGATATTTATTTCTTTCTCTGTCTCATCATTATTTGAAATATCAATGTGTTCTTTGTTCTTTGCACCCTTCTTTCTAGCTTTTTTGTTCATGTGCAAAATCAGCTCATCACATGTTTTTAATCTATGGAAGGAAGTATGCAATTCTAGAGTCAGAAAATCTTTTCAGAGACACAGACTCTGAAAAGCTCCATCATTAAGAGGAGCTTAATAAATTAGCTTAAATAAAAGCATCAGCTTAATACAATTCTCTTGTTAGATGTTTATTTGTAAGAAAAAATCATGTATTTGGATCATCATGCAGTTTTTGTCTTTTATGTATAAGTATAGTATGATACTGATTTATTTTACTGCTGTTAGTTTAACCTTACATACCTGGAATAAATCCCACTTTCTCAAGACTTATAATCGTTTTTACATATTGTTGGCATTGATAGTTTATTAATGTGACAAGCCCCCAAGCCTTAGTAGACCCCTAGGCCTTGGCACAGCTGATGTCATGGTAGAAGTACCTCTCAGGCCTTAAAACTCAGCACATAGACAGCACCACCACCTGCCAAAGCAGAAACAAAGACTGAATCCGTCAAAGTCCATAGATCTGGGAAAGTCTCTAAATGTATTAACTTTGTCTTTCGACTAACTGTTCTTACCTACTGAAGTGTGTCAACCCAAGATATAGACTTGTGCTTAACTGCTTACCCTGAGAAAGATTTGGGACTACACTGGTATCCTAGACACCCAGTGTAGTCACCAGCCAGCTAGCTAATAAAGATTTTCCATTGACTTAAACAAGTGTCTGAGTAGCCATCTCTGGTGGATACCATATAACAATTAATGTTTGGTAGGAAATTCAAAGATATGATTATATCACTAAATTAGATGCAAAGAGCTGACAGGCTGTCGGATGCCCAGAGGCGATGCCACCATGAGAGCCACACATCCTGTTCTCAGTGATGACTATGGGTACCACAACCAGGAGTAGTTATCTTGTAGGTAATTATGTACAGTTCTTCATTTTCAGGACTGTGAGAAACTACTTTTAAATTATTTATTTTAAAATAAATAATTATGTAAAGATGTGCTTCTTAAACCAAGTAGTATATACAGAACATGTATGGGTTCTCCATAAATGTTGACTAATAATGGTATTTTTTGGAAAAAAAAAATCTTTCAATCCTTCTAAGTTTGAATACTTCTTTGAAACACACTGACAGAAGGCAGGTTAACCAGAAAAATCACTTGTAGGCAGTTTTTCTGTCCCACCTGGACCTGTGGTCCGAAATCTCTTCCATTCTCCATCCCGTAGCTGCTTTTAAAACAATTAACTTGGAGGCTTAATATTATAGTAAATACTGGGGCTACATTGTGGCGGTAAATCTCACTTAAAATATACCAATATAAGATAAATATTTATTGGTAAACAAATTAACACTCACGATAACAGGCTACAACTTAGGAATACACTTGAACAATCGGATGGACAAGCAATGGATGTTGATCCAATCTCTCCAGAAGGCAGGAACAAATGGGGCTCCCCTAGATCCCAGCAGCCCCTCTTAAATGGGGCTGGCCACTCTCCCTTCAGGAGCCCAGGACCCTGGATAAGTGTCTTCCGACCTTATCAGCTGACACCTGAATCCCACCACACTACATTGCATGTATGGGATGTCATAAAGGAAAAGGTATGTGTGCAGTTTTAATGGGTTCTCCTTAACAGAATGTGAGTAATGGATCAGCTTGTGATGGCTTTTATTTAGGTCATGTGTTGACTTCTGGTGTCTGCTGTTTTATAAAACTCCCTGAGAGGTTGGTGAGTATTGCTTTCCCTCTGGAGAATCTGTCTGCAGATAGCAAAATCCAGAAAAGGCCTGTCCTGTATCTGCTATTTTTCTAATAATTTTAGTTAGTTCCAAATACTCAGTGAATGAAATTGACATATCTGGGATACTCTGTCCAGAGCTCTGTCGCAGTCACAATTTGGCATGGTATATCGTGGTCTCAAAAACGAGATGTGTGTGGTAGTACGTGCCTTTAATTCCAGCAAATGAGAAGCAGAGGCAGGAGATGTCTGTGAGTTGAGGCCAGCCTGGTCTGCATCACAAGATCCTACATAGAAAGACTCAAAAAATAAAACAAAGATGATGATAAAATAATATGAAATGTCTAGTTCTTAAGAAAGATTAGGGAATAAAATAAAGCATGCATCTATTAATTCATCTTATACATATCTGTTGATCACTTACCTGTGTGACAAGCTGGAAGGGAACCAGAAGCAGTAGTCACTGTTCCTGTGGGTCATAGGCCAGTGTGTAAGGCACAGACAGGCACAAACAGCTGCATTTCTGGGTAAATACACACGGAGTAGAGATGTGTTCAAAGTTTATGGGCGGCCCAGACACATGGCAGGGATCAAATGGTGGGTGAATGTAGAGAAATGGGTCACATGAGCCTTGAGATTCATTTTACAAATTTACTCTGCAGAGAAGTTCTAAGGCCAATGTGGTGGCAAAGGCCTGTAAGTTCAGTGCTTGCGATGTAGACGTACCAGAAGTTTAAGGCTATACTCAGCTTGATGACAAGTTCAAGGCCAGTCTGGATTACATTAGACCTTGTCACAGAAAATAGAACAAAATCTGGAGCTGGAGAGATGAGTATTTACTCTTTTAGCAGAAACCTTAGTTCACTTTCTAGCACCAACACGGTTGGGCTCATAACCACCTCTAACTCCTGTTCCCAGATGATCTAACACCCTCTCTGCTCTCCTGGGTACCTACATCAGAAGTGCATATGTCTCACACAGACACATAAATATAATAAAATAGTATTTTTTTTAAATCTGGGACTTTTTGCTTATGTTACACTAAGCTCTGAGGACCATGAATTTAACTGATACTTTCCTGTATCACACACAATTCAGGCATGCCATCCACTGTTATAAACACTACAACTGATTTAGTTAATTTGACAATCTGCTGGAATAGTGTTTTGTCCCCCACATCTGATCTGATCTGATCACTGAGAAAATTGAGTTTTAAGAGGCTCAAAAACTAGCTATGATTCCAGGGAAAGCTGACCTATGGGAGACATTTTAGTTCAAAACACAAGAGTCCTCCATTGTTTTTAGTTGAGGTCCTATGGGTAGGAATCTGGATGGGGCTTAGGTATGTGCCTCTAGCTCAATGCCTTTCACAAGGTGTGGGCTAGGGGTGCCATCAAAAGGCTCTGCTAAGAGGTGATATGCTTCCAAAGTCATTCGCCTGGCTTTTGGCAGCCTATCTCCAGTAGGCTTGACCAGAAATGTCAGATCTCTGTGGGTCCTCACAAAAGAAGACAGGAGAATGTGGTAGCACCAGGAGACCCTAAGCCTCTTATGATGTCATCTTGGATGAGGTTCCCATCCTTTATGCCCCATTCTACTGCCTAGAAGTGAGTCCCAAATGTCACCCTGCATTTGATAGAGATGGCAGTTTGTCTTTTGCGGTAACATCCTAGAGGCAAGAGGGGATAATGGTGTGATCGTGTGAATCCTGACCGCAAAATACATCTACACAGCTAGACTAGAAGAGGTAAATCAATAAATGTGAGCAAGCATCAAAGTGCAGCGACATTGTTTTCCTTCAGGAACCACTGCTTCTCAATATCTCCAAATCCTCAGGGATTTTCTTCAAAGTCCCTGAGTAATCTTACCAGCATGCTAGATGTGTGTGGAGTATGTGGAGGTATGGGAGATGATACGTCATCCACATTGATACCTGTTAGGGTAAAGAAACACCATGTCCAACGCCCGAACACTGGAAGCACCAGGGTGTGCACTCGCCCTCTCCTAGGTCGAGGGCAAAGAGCATCTTTCAGGAGTCCTTCTTCCCTCTCTTTCTCTCCCCCTCCATCTGTCCCCTCCTCCCTTATTGGGTTCTCACTCTCTGCATCATCTTTATAGAAGTGAACTGGAGAGAAGCAGCTGTCGGCTCCGCCAGGATAAACCTCGGACAGTCTCCCCTGCCTTGGGCATCTTCATGTCTCTTCAGAGGTTCCTTTCTCTGCGGTAGTGGGAGTGTCTCCACCGTACGTCTCCAGTCCAAGATGGGTATCTGCGCATGTGCCTCTAGTGCAGAATGTGTGTGGATGTATGCACCTGTACATGCATGTCTGTGATCTGTGTGTATATATGCAATACATCTGAAGCTGTATTTGCTATACCTGTGAACATACATTGCGGCTATGTGCATATGATATCTGTATGATCTACATATGTCTGTTTTATGATAAACAAACTGAGAAGGACGCAGAGCTATAATGGCAGTATAAACAGGTTTGTTTTGTAAAAGCCAAATCTTATGGGTTGGGAGTGGAACTAATTTGTAAAGTTTTGGATTTAATCCCTAATACCACACACACATAAAAATCATTTAAGTATGTCTTGTATGAAGAATATGAATATATTCTGGCTAGGAACAATTATCATATACATTTGAAAATTGTGCATTTAGGTATTGATAAGATGTCATTAAAAGATAGCGCACAATTTGATTTTTACCATTAACTCAGATAATTACTGGTTACGGTTCTTTCAGGAGCCGGCTTATTATCTGAGACTGATGGGGGAATCACTTCCTTATAAAGTAAGCCTCTATGAAGCCACAGCATTTAAAACTCAGGCAGGGGCTCCACAGCTCTTCATCCCAAGCCTGATATTTTTTCTTTATTTTCCTAATGAGACAAATGGAACCCAGGACTTTGTAAATGAGACATAAGTGCCCTACCTCTGAGCTACATCCCTAACCACAAGATTCTCACTTTTAAATAAAGAAGGGAACCAGAATAAAGCAATAGTTTCTCGTTAGAATTATTAGTTCATCGGTTAAAGATTTCTATTTCAGTTTACACATTCCAAGTACTGTCTTTTCAATAAAGACAAAGTATACAAAAAGAAAATTTATCCTTAAATATTTTTTTCTATAATCAACATCTCTTGAAATTTTTACCTTAACGCATATTGTACACACCTGCATTTCCAACACTTGGGAAGCTGAGGAAGGAGGTCACACTTTCTAGACCAGCTTAGACTATTTAGCAAGACCTGATCTCAAAGTAAATAAGGTTTTTAAGACTTGGTGAGTCTTAAAAGAAACGCAAGCAAATGGATACAGCCAAAGCAAAGCAGGGAAACAATTGTCTCTCCATGTAAAACTGGAGCCCCTTTTCATCACCTCACTCAGCAATACGGTCTGGACACTACAATGTCCTAGGGACATGTAGCATCCTAGAATTACCTAAGGGCATCCATCCTTTTCACTACAGAGAAACTTGCTCCCCATCAATTTCCTTTCCAAATGTCCTCTGTGAACCCCATGGAAGCTGTGACTTAAGCTATCTTCGGCTCCAAGCCACATGCAAAGAAGAGGCTGTCCTCTCTTGCTCCTAAGGGCCCAGCATTAATCACACTTTGTCTTTCCAGAACTGAGGGGACCAGTCAGGCATTGCAGCTAAAAGTCAGCCACAAAAGAACTTTTGAATGAGACCAGGCTTTCCCCTAATGCCAGACTCTGCTTGACCATTTACTAAATATATCACAGGTTGTGTTTCATGTAATGTGGGCTTGGGAGCTGTAAGGGAAAGTTTTGTGTCCAGAACACATTAAATCAAGTTTATTTTGCAGCTACCTTTTCCTACTCCTACTTGCTGCTAAAAGCCATTTTGAAAACGAAGAAAATTAACAGCTGTGAAGCTAAGCAATCATTTATTTTTCCCTCTTCTTGCTTAATCTCCAACGTCTAAGTTCAAGGACATACAGGGAGAGTCTGAGCTCTGCTAAATTAGTAACTAGTGGAAGTCCCTTGGTAAATTAAAAAGAGATGAATTAATTTTATCATTTTGTGAGGCACCTCGGAGGCAGAGTTAACTTAGGGTGACCCAGTTATGGTTATAATGAGAGGCTGAATAGGATGACATTCCCAACAGAACTGGTAAAATTGGAAAGCTGTGTGGTAATCATAACCCACATATAAGCCACAGCTGACCTTGAGTGCTGGCCAACCAGAGGACATCATACAAAGCTATTTACAAATTTAATGCTATTTAGTCTTGATGATTATCTCCACTTAAGAAATGAAAAAGCATAGAAGTCTGCAGTGATGGAGAACTGCTGTCAGTGGGTAACAGCAGGATTGAGCTGACTATCAGAACCTGGAACCCATCCTTGAACTGTATGACTGTATTAAGGCATTTTTCACATTAGTATGTATTCTGCTACGTACAAGGTGGCTGTGGCTCACAAGTTCCAGGAGTTTTGCCCATTCACGACTCACACCAAGGGGCACAGACCAAGGGTGGTGAAAACAAGAATGTCTTTGCCAGAAGGACCTGTTGCCAGGGTTAAGAAGAGAAAGAACCCAAGCAACACTCTGGACTCCATCACTATCTGCGGGAACTGACAGGGAGTTTGTTCTTCCCTCAAGTGGCTCTCATTCCAAGACAGTCAAATGAACATGTTTATGCCCAGATCTCCTTGATTTTCAATGTCTCTGTTATTTCTTGGGAAATACAAAGAGGAGTCTGGTGAAAGACTCAGCAAGTAAATGTGCTTGCTGTTCAAGACTGACTATATGGGTTCACTGGACCCATGTAAGAAGCCAGGTGACTCAGTGGATAAAGGCACTTGCTGATGACTTGAGTTAATACCCAGGAATCACATAAAGAGAGAAATTACCCCCATAAATTGTCCTGTGATCTCGATGTGCCTGTTGTGGCTCTCTCTCTCTCTCTCTCTCTCTCTCTCTCTCTCTCTCTCTCTCTCTCTCTCTCTCTCTCTCTCACACACACACACACACACACACACACACACACACTTTTTCAGAATTGGTTTTTAAAAAGCCAGATAGAGTGGCACCCATTTGTAAGCCCAGCATAAAACAAGATACAAGGTAAAAATGTCCTCCTGAAAGCTGACTTCTGACCTTTACAGAAGAACTATGCAATGCTCATGCATACACATGAGCACACACACAGGCACCAACATAGTAGTAGGAAGAAGGAGAAGGCTTTTTCAAAGCAAAGAGAAAGGGGACACAAAGACATCACAAGGATTGGAAAAGGGAAGTCTGTGGGGCTCACTTTCTAGAATGCTTGAGTCAGATGTGATGCAGGGCTCTAATCCCAGCAGCTGGGAGGCTTTGGTGTGAGGCCACAAATGTAAGAGCAGTCAGAGCTACAAGGAGAGATTTTGTCTTAAAAAAGAAAAAAACTAAAAATAGAAGAGAGAGGAAGGAGAGAAGGGAACAATCTGACCAGGCGTGGAAAATCCCGTGTAGATTCCCTGCCCTTCCACTGCAGTGCCAAAGTCTGGGTCTTTCTAAGATGGTTCTTAGGATAATACAGCAAGAAAGGTGGTAGACAAACACTGGGGACATGGCAGCCTTATAGTGAAATAAACCAAATTTTAACTTGGAAAAAAAAATGGCTAGTTTATGTAAGTGAAGAGACCTGTGTTGGAGAAGCCTTCCCCTGAATTTCCGTCACTCCTGAAGTGGTTTGCACATCTGAAAAGTCCCAAGAAGATGCCATTTCACATCTATAGTTTCTAAGCTTGGGTAACAGGGCTTCCTTGTGCTGAGGAAGGTGAGTCCTGGCCACATGTACACCATTCATTTGAAACACTCCCAAGTTCCATTTTTGTGTAGAAATGTCTGTTCTAAAACATTCTGCCAGCATATGCCTCAAATCCTGACAAATTTATTACAAATTAGAAAATCACAGGTATAGGCTTGACATATTTCAGATTTATTTGTTTTAGCATATATTATTTTTCAGTTTGCTCTAACTCTCCAATGTTTCATGGTGCCCCACAGAAATACAAAAATGAAATCATGCTCTGGGCAGCAGAGTGCCTTCCAGTAATCCTCATGTCACATTAGAAGCCTTCCTTGAACCCTGAGCTAGTTTAGGGCAGACCACTCCTCTATAAAAGTTTAGCCCCTACTATATCAGCCATCCAGTAGTCTTCCTGGGCAGTTTTGAAGCCTTTAATGACAGTGTCTGGCCTGTGCTTTAGAGAAACAGAGCTGGGTCACACAATAATATTACATTTCTAATGGCATTTCAAAAGGCAAAAATACTGATTAACAAATACAGTTTGCTGTAAATAAGACACACATAGTTAAAATTTGATTTAAACACTGGTGAGAGACATAGCAACAGTGCACACCATTTGCTAATTTTGTGGTCCACACACTCTTCTGGTGGTCAGGGAACACAGTGGCTCTCCAGGGCCTGTATTATGGTACCTTCCCAGGTTTACAGGTCAGTGGAGGATTAGTAGACGGTGTGAAAGAGAAAAATAATTAAAGCCTCCATGTTAGGGGTGGGTTAGTATTACCTTCTTAGAGTATGGAGAAGAATACACTAAACAAAATAAGCCAGGCACACCCCCAAAACTCTGCACGATCTAATTGTGAGCATAGAAACTGATGATGCTACACTTGGAGAATCGGAGAGCAGAATGTCAACTGTGAGGGGTGGGCTGGGCAACTGTGGGCTAAAAGGTACAAAGTTTCAGTCAGAAGAGTATGCTAGTTAACTCTCTGGTACCTGAGCCAATCAAGTCAAATCAGAATGGTTCATTTCAACCCATAGTTTCAGAGATTTCGGCCCATGTTCACTTGGCTCTATTGCCTAGGACATATGGTAACATAATGTATCCAGATGAGAGCACATGGCAAAGGAGGCATTTAGCCCCCAAGAGGCATGGAAGAAAAGTGAGAGGGAGTCAAGCTTCCAATATCTCCTTCAGTAGCCTGTTCCCAATAGGCCCTGCCTCCCAAAGGCTCCATCACCTCCTCATAGAGCCAGAGGCTGGAGACCACATCTTCAGCATGTAGGCTCTGATAAAACACTTTATACCCAAACTGTAGCAAAGATGAATGTGTTATGGAGGCCAAAAAAAGAATACATATGGACTTCAAATTTACTAAAGAGATAAAGGAGAGAGACAGTGAGATAGAGACAGAACAGAGAAACAGAGACAAAGATATTCTTATAGATAAGCACTAAAAAGATTATTAGGTGACGTATGTTATTAATTTAGACATGGAAACCATTTCACACTGTACATGCATATCCAAACATCGTGTTATTTACTTTAAACATATAGTTTTATTTATCAGAGAAATTGCAAGTTTGTGAGGAAGAGAAGGAACTGTTACCGAAGGCTCACAGACTGTGTGAGGAGCACAGCAAGAGGAAACTCTCTGACCAGGAAGGCTGAGGAAAAGCGAAAGTACATCTTGCCTTAGCTGGAGATCTAGAGAGACAGGCTGCTAAGTAGGTTTTATGAACACACTGAGACGTGGTGAGCTCTGTCATGGGCAAGCTTAGCAAGGCAAGAATGGTCACATTACGGGCCTCAGAAATTCCTTCAGGGAAGTGATTCAGAAGTGGACCTTTAACAGTCTGTAGGATTCTTGGGGATGGGGGAGTGACAGGGGTGTCCAGAGAGCATGCTGAGAATCAGGTCTGGCAAAGTACGCAGACACAATTTTCAAGATTTCAGAGGCCGAAGTAGAAAGCCAAAGCCGTAGAAAGCCACATTTTTCTTGGCGCAAGATGTTCCTAAAATGACCTATTTTGTAATGTGACTTAGGTTTTTTTTTAAAACCATGTGAGCATTGTGAAGAAAAGTGATTGTTTTGCTTCCCAAATCTCTAACATCAAAAGTCTCCCACAGGCACAGTTAGTGTGGAAAACGCCAGAAGCAACTTGTTCTTGTTCATGTTCTGCTTGCCATTGGTGATGGATTAGGCGTTCAGAGAGGTCAGTCATATTACTCAGTTGCCTGGAGTAAGAGGCTGGAGACTGCTCCTGTGCCATTACTTACTAGGAGATAATCATTTTCTGTCCTAGGAAACAGAGAAGCTTTTGTTTACCTGCTGCAGCCACACCTCACTCTAAAAGGTCAATGTAAGACGCAGTCTCTGGAGGCAATCACTATAGAGACTGTTTGGGCTTTGTGATACATCCATAAAGTTCAAAGTACAAGACAGAATAAAAATTTGCAAATCTTAAAACCGAGGAGTTGGTTTTTTCCAAGCAGGCTTTAACTAGAGACCGGCACCCCAGCTTACACACTGGTTCCGGTACTGCTGTGCTCAGCTGAAATTACTTTGCTGCCGAAATAAATTTGTTCAAAGCTACACTTTCATATATTTATCATAGTGACATGTTGTGAACATTACAAATGTATGCCCTTATACTTTCCTAGCTAGAGTTTTGGTACAAGCAATGGTTTCTGGGGAAGCTCTCTCTTTTTGTCCCTTGGACACATTATCTTTTTAAAATATACTTAAAAGACTAACTGGTTTTATGAAATACTGTTACTGGACCAGAGGTCACAGGGATAGTTTTGAGTTTTCCTGCAATGATAAAGATACATCTGACTCTAAAACTGGGAGATGAGTGGGTGTAAAGAGCATTAACATGCCACACTGCCCTTCATTCTCTGATTTTCTTCTTGTTTTGTGAGATGGAGTCTTATGTAGCCCAGGCAGGCCTTGAATACATTATGTAGCTGAGGCTGGCCTTTAATCTTCCTGCCTGTACCTCCGAAGTGCTGAGATTCCAAGCCTGAACCACCACACTCGACTTCAGTCACTGGTGACTTTTTTCTTTGGTGATGTAGTGCTTAGTGGTTGGTATTTAAACTGACTTATTCAGTGATTGCATCAATCAACTAAATTAACCAAATTAATTTTAGTTTAACTCACATTTATACTAAGACTGTATAAAACTGAGTTTGTGCCATCCCACACGTGAAAAGCCCTGGAGACCAGAAGAAGCTGTCAGATCCTCTGGTACTGGAGTTACAGGCGTCCACAATGGGTGCTCAGAACTAAACTGAGATCCTGCAAGAGAACAAGTGCTCTTCACCTCTGAGCTGTCTTCCCAGCCCTAAACATTCTTTACTTTTTATTCTAAAAGACATGCTTGAGGTTTTAATGGTAATTTGTAAAATAATGTCACCGTTTATAGAAGAGAAAGATAAAAATGTACACAGATTCATGTATACATCTATGTGCAAAAGAATAAAATCCGTGGCGCATACACAAAATATTCTCTGGCTGAGCTGAGGAGAGCATCTGTCCTACTTGAGGTTAGAAAGATCTTACCTCATCACAGTTTAAATTTTTAAAAGTATATTATTTCTTATATTTTTGAGATTATAGTATAATTACATAATTTCCCTCTTCCCCTTCCTACCTCCAAACTGTCCCACGTCCCTCCTTACTCTCTTTCAAACTCATTGCCTCTTTTTCAATAATTGCTCTTCATACAGATATGCATGAGTGTATATATATATATATATATATATATATATATATATATATATATATATATATATATATGCATAAGTACACCTGACCGGTCTGTCCAATGTTACTCATGTGTAATTTTCAGGACGAACCACTGGGACTGGATAGGAAGTTAGTGTGCTCCTTCCTGGGGACGATCCCTTAGTTGCCTGTAATTCTCTGTTTAGCACCGAGGCCTCCTGAGCTTCCTCACTGCAGCTCCTTGTTACTATGCTCATCATTGTGGTCCTCCTTCTCTCCTGTTCAGGCAGTCGCGCTGGTGAGACTTTAACAGTCCTGGGTCGATGCTTAGGTTCCAGTACCACGTACAAGTTACCAGTCACAGAACATGTCTTAAGCCCAATGAGACAGCTGTTGGTGTGTGTGCCATTGCTGCAACATACTGTCCTGCTGCTCACTGTTGTGATTCACAGGTCTCATAGGTGCATAGGACTGTTGGTTGCTTTCATCCTTCGGAAACTTGCATGGCATCTTCTGATACCATGAACCCTCGTCCTCAGGAAGGGTCTCTAGGCCTTGTCTCCGAAGTTTATGGCGTCTTCAGCAATAGGGACTTGACCTTCCTCCTTTGGGGGTAAAAGGTAGCTAAGGGCAACAACAATAGGCTGTATGCTTTGAGAGTCTCATAGACAACAACTTAGAAGTGACTTCTCATGCCTGGTGTTGGAGTTCTATTAGACTGTCTTTGCCTCTTGAATTGGGTGGGGGGGAATGGGCATTTTTACCCAAGATGGAAAAATAATCACTTAAACTATATATGCATATTCACACGCTGACTTATATGTATTATAGATATTTTTAGATAAATAGTTAATAGTTCCTAAGAACTTTCCCAGACATTCTTATTGTTTAACTAGTCTCCCTCAGTATTTATTTCCCTCTCCCTCTCTAACTAGGGGCTCATAACCCGTTTTTCCTATTTGCCCCATGGGATTAAGGGTATATGTCAGTGGTAGGGCCGTGTGTAGAAAGCTCAAAGCTCTGGATTCTATCCCTAGCTCTGAAACAGAAGAAAGAAAAACCTCAATGTACTTTCGCCATACACCTTCAAGGTAGGTGATGTTTTGTTTCTTGAGAAGCTTCAGTGACTTGGACTAAGGCCCTGTGTTCTAAGTAGAGAGGGAAACCCTTCGCAAGGTTGCTGCAGCTCTCTCCAATTCAGTTTCCTAACTTACACTTGTAAAGCATACGAACTTAAAGAATTTATAACCAAGCACATCTGTAGAGACAGTACATCATGCAGGGGCATTGTAGGAAGAATACAAGAAAGCAGCTCACCAAACAGGGAGGGCGCACAGTATTTGAGGAACAGAGACAATGAGTTTCTTGTAATCTTGGGTAGACAAGCAAAGAGCACCAGAATGTCACTGGGTCACAGTAAATGGAGAACAGAGAGAGGAACTTGTGGTCTGGGCCAGTCTTATCACACTGATGCACCTGCTTGTCTGGGTGGGGTTGCTAAATCCTTGAAGTGGAGAAAAGTGTTGTGGTATTAGAAGTATAAGATTTCACATGCTTGCAGTCCAGGCCCCTATTGTACACACTGAAGCCAGCAGCAGGTCAGGGATGACATCTTGAAGGTGAGAGATAAAAGTGTGCCAGGGTACATCCTAGAGATGATGAAGCACTCTCTGATGGTGGCAGTTTAGATGGTGACATTAGCCTGATGGCCTTGGTAAACAGAAGTCTAAGGAAGTGGCCCAGGCCTGTATACCCACCATGACCTCTGTACACAAGGGTTTATCTTGTTTATCAGCCCTAGGGTGATACTATTGTTTATATCATTTTGTTTCCAGAACTCATATTTCAGTACCAGCCTTACTACAGTAAGAGGTAGTAATCTTTCAGAGGGAAATGGGTAAAGGGGGCCTTGGCTTTATCAAGAGATTAGTTTAGTTCCCAAGAGAGTAGGTTTCTTATCTCAAGATTAAATTGATTTAAATGAAGCCCAACTTCCTTGGCTTTTTCCTCTGGTTCTCATTCACTGAGTGACTCTGCCTCTCATCCTGGTTTATCTTTCTGCTCATCTGCCACTCCTGGAACAGGAAATAGTCCTCACTAAAAGCTGGACAGATGCTGCTACATAAACACGCCCCCTCTTTTTAAATGATAATTTTTATTCCATTAAAAATAGCACTCAAAAACCCTGTGGGTGCTCAAGTAGAGAAGACCCCATCTTTTAGACCCCTATCTCCTTCCTGGGTTGCCCATATGGTGCCATAGATCTGGGACATAGCACAGGGCTTTGTCTTGGAACTTGGGTCAGTGAATATTTCCACCCAACTACTTCATGCAGTGACCCCATGGCTCCTGTCGTGTATGTGTAGATAGATAAGTCATATCTTCTCTGATAACCCTGCTAAGCATGGTGAGCCTACTGGGATAGCCTCAATAGAGCACTTCACTCCATTCAACAGGTTCTGCAACCTAAGCTGAGCCTACCAGCAGTCACCCTCAATGAAGGTGGTGGTGCCTAGGAAGGCTATTCCACTGAACATCCCAATGAAGCGCAAGCTCAAAGTACAAATGAGAAGTGCAGGTCCCAGAACCCAGACAACAAGGAGCAGAGCTGTCTCTGATCCAGGCAGAGATCAGACCAATGAGGTATGGGTGCCCAGAGTTACTCATCATGTTGAACAGCGCAACCTAGAAGTAACACAAGAAAATCACGGGCGACTGACAAAGATTATTTATTTATAAAGGGTTCAAAGGAAAGCAATTAATTGGTACAAAAGGGTGAATACCATGACATTCCTGGAAGGCAGATTGATCTCGCTCAGCTTCATGCTGCCTGTCCAGTCTCCCCAAGTCAAGAACGTGAGAGAGGGAGATGCTTATGTGTCTCACATCTTAGGTTGGCTCCAAGGCTGTCCCTAGGGGCTGTATCCTAAAGAGAAGGTGGGAGAATGCATGTTCCCCACTACATGGAAGGCCTCAGCACTGAGTATACCATGGAGGTCACTACACATGGTAGACTCTCAGTTACCATGGCTCACTCCATGGGATGAGGATGAGAATGTGTGGTGATACCTCAGGTGTAGCAACAAGAATAGGAAATAAATGTTGCCCATGGATCAACCAGAGTATTAAGTAGCAATGGAGGCTGCTTTCCAGACCCAGGTCAAGTCAAGGAGGTGTTGGGCCCAAAGATGAGGCAGTCAGAGGAAGGCATGAGTTTCCAGGAGAGCAGGGCAGTATCTTCCTAAGGACCACATAGAAATTCATTAGAATCAGAGACTTAAGTGCACAATGGTGACACTAAGGGAAAACCAAGCAGAATTAAGATTACACCAGTCCCAGCATCTGCCCACCATGACTCGAGACTTAGGGGTATATGTGTAAACCTGAGTGGGGCCTTTACAGCTCCTCTTATGGGCTTTTGCTGCAGAATAGCTACCCCCACCACACACATCCCTGGTGTTACCTGTGTAAGGTCCAGTGTCTGTCCCCAGCCACACCTTTCACTTTGGAACCTGAAATATAACCTATACTTCATGGAAGTGGCAAGGCAGATGTGTTGAACAACCAATTCTGCCAGGAAGTTTTTAAATAGGGTGGCACAGTGCTGGACTAACTGCCCTCTCCTACCTCTGGGTCAAGAAGAAGAAAATCCAGAACCCAGTTCCATTGATAAAGGAAGGTTCTGAAGCCCCTAGGTATCAGAAGACAAGGCCCCCACCTTAGATACTCCCAGTTGTACCTGTCAGCCCAGTAGCCAAACACAGGTGCTCCATACTGTAACTAGAAATAAACACTCTGTGAGAGAAGGAGGCTGAAGAAAGAAGGATAAGAAACACATGAATCTCACTGTGAAGGAGAAATAGAATATACATCACAGGTAAACTGAGCAGGGGTGTGGGCATGGGAACAGGAGAGATAAAGTAGGGAAAGATGGAGGGAGATACTGGAGAGAAAACTGGAGCCAGGTACATCTCTGGGATCAGCTAGAAACCTAATGATAAGGGTGACCTTATCTAAGACTCCTAGCAATGGGATATGTGAAGCCTAAACCACTCATTTTCTGTAACCAGGCAAGATTTCCTGTGGAGGGATTGGGACAACAGCCCAGTCACACAACCTTCAACCTACAATTGCCCTGCCTATAAGATGTGCTGGGATAAAAGTGGGGCAGAAATTATGGGAGTGGCATCAATGACTGGTCCATCTTGAGACCCTTACCATTGAAGCCTACCCTTGACACTGACTGGAGGGCAAGCACCCAAAGGCTGGATAGTCCAGAGACCTACAAAAGAAGTAGACATGACTGGCAAAAAAAAAAAAAAAAAAAAAATGAAATGATTCCTAACGATATTCTGCTATACTCATAATTGGTACCTAGTTGTCACCAGAGAGGCTTCACTCAGCAACAGGTGGATACAGATGTGGAGACCCACAGCCAAAATTACAGAGATCTTGGGGGATCCTGTGGAAGAAACAGAGAAAGGATCGTAGGAGCCAGAGGGGTCAAGGACACCACAAGAAAACTCACATAATCAACTAACCTGGGCTCATAGGGGCTCACAGAGACTGAATCAGCACCCAGGGAGCTTGCGTGGGACTGACCCAGGCCCTCTGCATATGTGTTACAATTGTATACTTTGGTTTTCTTGTGGAACTAACAGTGAGAGCAGGGGATGTCTGATTCTGTTACCTGCTTTGAGGGTCGTTCCCTCCTACTGGGTCACCTTCCCCACTTAACAGGAGAGGGGGGTGCCAAGTTTCACTGCAATTTGACATGCCATGGCTGGCAGATATACCTGGAAGGCCTGACATTTCTGAAGAGAAAGCAGGAGCAGATAGGGGGAGGGGTCAGGGAGACTGGAGAGCTGGGAGGAGAGAAGGGAGGAGGGGGGAACTGATCAGGCTGAAAAATAATTATTTTTAAAATGCAAAATAATAATAAACTAAAATAGATCCTAGTGCCCAGCAGAAAAGCCAAATGTAAAATACAATCCAAGTACAAAGTTAGAGGTTAAAAAAAAATAAGAAGGTAGAGGAAGAGGAGAGAAGAAAGGAAGGAGGTAGGGAGGGAGGGAGGGAGGGAGGGAGGGAGGGAAGGAAGGAAGGAAAAAGGGCGGGAGGGAGGGAGAGAAGGAAGGAGGGAAGGAAGGAAGGAGGGAAGAAGGGAGGGAGGAAGGAAGGAATGAGGGAAGGAAGGAGGGAAGGAAGGAAGGGAGGGAAGAAACAGCAACTCACGTCAGTGGCTGCTCTTATTTACTGTAGTGCGTCTTATCTTTGAGTTTTAGGTGCTGTGCTAAGGACAGCCCAACAAAGGCTGAGCTTTTTCCCAACCGTGGTGCTGAGCTGTTTCCCCTGTAGGTGAAGAAGCCAGTGATCTCCATCCCTCAACAGAGAAGCTCTGGGTGCATTAATATAGAAGAGCAAATAACAGACCAAGTGAAAACATGCACCAGTGGAGCCTTTAAAAAAAATAAATAATGGGTACTGTATATACCCACAACCCTCCTAAGAGAGCAAAGAAATTGGTTTTCAAAAGTTCACTCCCCTAAGCAAGATTGAAGACAAACCCCCATGGTCTAGTTCTTGGAAAGCTGAAGAAATTGCTGCTTGTCACCAAATGGTGAATAAGAACACGTAAGACATGTTCCTTAGGCTTCTCCTGCCTTGAAGAGTAGATGCTTTTTGCCTAGAAAGAGATCTGAAATCTAAGCACAAGGGGGATCAGATCCAATTAACTTGTTTATTATTGAATCTGTGCTTCACTGCTGCCTATAAATGAGAATAAATTTAAGCACATAGGTTTTTCTTCTAAAAAGTGAGATAAGATAGAAACATTTCTAGCAGAAACCAGCAAAAATTTGCTAAAATGAACCATGAAAAAATCTTAACCAAAGAAGAACCTGCTTGGTGGTTTGAATAGTACCCAAATCTTTACCACTTCTAAATTTTGTTATTGTGCTTGTAGGGAAGTGGATGGAATATGAGGAACCATAAATGAGAAAGAACAAACCAGTAACCCACCTTTTCACATGACAACAATCAGATTAACAACCCTTCAGACAACTCAAACAACTGAATTCCAGGAACTCAGTTATTCTCTAGGCTTGGTTCTGATATTTTCCACGTGCCTCTTGACTGCCAAATAAATATTCTTCTATCCAAACATTCACATCACAATGGCCTAGAAACTCACGATGGAAGTCATTTGGTCGTTGTTAGGAGTATTCTTTGAGGTGCAGTGGTTGAGAGCAATCACTGCTCTTCCAGAAGACCCAGCTTCAGTTCCCAGTAGCCACATGGCAGCTCACAACTACATATGTAACTCCAGTTTCAGGGAATACAACACCCTCCTTAGGCCACCAAGGACACCAGACACATAGTTCACATATATAAATACATGCAGACAAACATTGTACATATAAAATAAAAACAAATCTCTTTTTAAGTATTTTCTTTCTTGTGGTTCACTTTAGGAGGAGTAGAGGGAAGATAGGATCAAGATATATTACATACAGGAATAAAATGTTCAAAATAAATAAAAAGATACATTTCAAAAGGACAAAAAATTAAAATATTCTCAACAATGATAACACATGCTATCATTGTTACTAGAAATTTATCAGGTCCTTCTTGTCTGTGACAAGGTAGCTGAAGAGAAAGTAGGAACAACAGGAAGTAGAGAAAATGTATAAGAAGAGGAAGTATAGATCTCAAACACAAATAATAAACAAGTCTCTAGCCCCAGGAGTCAGAACCTAAACTGCCAGCCAGTGAATGGCCTGAGCTTCAGCATGAGCATAGGTCCCAGAGTCAAAGTTCATTTGTTGCCACTACTGTGCCCAGAAAACCAAAGATGGACAGAAGTCTTGCCTTGGTGACAGTCTGAGCTTTCACCAACTGAAAACATGCACAATACCAGCTTATTATGATTTGCACAGACCTTGGGTAGAAGTTCAGATCTGATTTATAAATCGTGCCAATGTTTTGTTCAATGTCATTCATTTTACAATCACGCCATGTGAAGGACAGTTTCGTGGGCCAGGCTGCTTCTTCACTGAGACATGAAAGCAACATATATCCCATGCTGAGACGTGGTCCTGAACTATTCCTAAAGCAGGGATATTGGTGGGCAGGCAGTGGCTGATCTCTCTGGGCGTAGTAGTCACAAGTTAATCAGTGACACTGGCCACTGATGGCACAGTGACTTTCTTTTCAGGGGACAGTTGGTGATGCAGTTACAAACGTGCATTAGATCATTCCTCCACTCAGATATGTACCCAGTAAAGCTCTATCCTGTAGCAACCGTTCCTGTCAATGTTGTTTGTAATGGAATTCTGAACTCTAAAGTGAGTATTGTTTGGGAACTTTGACAAATTTAAAGAGAAACAGTATAATCTGTAGAAAATTAGCATACAGTGTTCAGAATCTCTATTCAATCATAACAGCTATTCCAAGCAGGTTCCCAAGCAAGTTCAAGTATTACACTACAACAGACTGGCCTGAAATTTGCTGTGGATAAAGCATTCTTCAAAACCTTCAAAATAAGGTGCATATTGTTAATCTATCAATTTCATCTTGCATCATTTTTCTAAAGACAACAATCAGATGTGTCAAAGAGTTTTGCTACAAAGATTGCTACTGTAGAGCTGATGTCTAATATAAAGAAATATTAACTACATAAAAACAAATCTATATGATATTTTTACATATTGGATGACAAAACTACATTGACAATATTTTACTATCAAAGAGAAGTAAATGTTTGAGAGTGATGGTTCATGCCTATCATACCAACACTTAAAACACAAATGTAGAAGGCTCACAAGTTCAAAGCTGGCCTGGGCTACAAAGTGAGACCTTTTCTAAAAAATAATAAATAATAGAATGAATTACATCTACAACATTGGAATTTTTTTTTTTAAGTCTAACCAGGTATAGTGATGCACATTTCTGCTCCCATAAGTTGGGGTGCCTGGAGATTCATGAGTTTGAGGCTTACCTGGCCTATACTATGAAGCCATTTCAGTGCACACACACGCACACACACACACACTGTACCAACCATGCGAGAGAATGACAATGGAGAAAGCACACATTCAGACTGAGAGATGCTGCGTGCGAACGACAGAACTGTCAACTCCCTTTGATACTTCTTTTCTTTGTTTTTACATTTATCAGTAATCTACAACTACTATGTGTTCATTTTATATTCACACAAAAGCATTTCTAAAGCATGTGATAAATTGGAGCATGCAGATATTTACTGGAAGTTCAGTGCTCCAGGGAAACAAAGGCTTGGCAAAGTAGGATACCTGTGCAACAGCTTTGTGTGAAGCAGAGCTGTATGCGGTTACTAACCCTGCTGTGTTGCTAGGGATTAGGTTTCGGTTTGCTAAGTGACTGAGAGCAAGGAAGTTTGTCCAGGAAGCTGTGGTTGAAGTCCCAGGGGGCTGAAGCAAGGAGCTGAGTGAATGAGTTTTGTTCAAGGAATAAAATACAGACAGCAACACAAAGTGTCATGGAGACAGTGTGCTTAGAATTCCTGGGAATAATGACATAATAATCTCTGACACTTCCTCTGCCTTTGATGTTCTGCCCATGCCTCTGGATGCTGTGGGCACTGGTGACCTGTCAGCAAAAGTGCAAGGGTAATGTAGCAACTGAGAACACCAAATGCCCAGTATAAGGGGCAGCCAGGAAAGAGACATTTATGCTCTAAACAATGCAAACACGAGGAGATTATAGACAGGAGAAAGGGGGAGACTTCAGATTCTTTTGATTTTGAGACAGGGTCTCACCAGGTAGTCTTGGCTGGCCTAGAACTCATTATATAAATCAAACTGGCCTCAAACGCTTAGAGATCATTCTGCCTCTGCCTCCCAAGTGTTGGGTTTAAAGATGTGCACCACCATACCCAGCCTTGATGAGGTTCTTAGATGCGTCAGAGCACTGAGCTCATTAAACTAAACAGTGTGGGTCTCACTTAGACTCAGAAATCTTTAAGGACATGGCCCTGACTCTTAGCTCCCAGTCTACAAAGTACAGGTGTCACATGGGTCTCTCTATGCATTAGGCTTCTAACCTTGCAAGATACACTGAATTAACTGTTGGCATGGGATCAGGTTCCTGTGTACCTTTGTGCAGAACCTTGTGGTCAACTAGTTGATATACAATCTTGGTTTGTGATTGGCTTTGTTGAACGACACTGGACTGGAATAGTAGTTCCATGATAGAGCACTTGCCTGGAGTGCAGGAGATCCCAGCCTCAATCCCTAGCATGGCAAGCATAATAAAACCAAATATACCATATTTAGGAGGCATTGTGGATTCATTAGAATGGACCTTACAGCTGTCAGTGCTATAATTCCTGTCTGCACCCGGATTGTCCAAGACGTTGTTTATATAACACCTTCCTACACTAGGGAATGCTGACCCTTCACCACTATATTTAACAGCCATTTAAGACAGCAAAAATCACTGTCATAAAGCACAAAGATTCAAAACCAGCTACATCGTAACTAGGACACATATTCATAAAGAACCGAAAGAGGAAGGCAAGGTACCTCTGTTTCATGTCAGCTGGGGCTATAAACTCTCTGCTGTCCTACATGAGTCTGAGAGTAAGAGAAGAAAATTGTCATGAGTTCATACTTTGGGGTTACAAAGATAAATAAGTGACTGCAAAACCAGAAGCCCTGAGTAGAAAGAGCTGATGGTAATGAATAAACGTTCCTTATTATGTCCCTGTGGAAATAAATACAATAGCTCATGACATGCAATTAACAAAGCACGTGACACATAAGTGCCAGACATGTCCTGGATAGGAGCTGTTTCTGCATATTCTTTGTAGTCCTAACAAGCTGCTATCTGTTATAAATATTGCCAGATATTGTAAATGAAAACTCTAGAAAGAAGACAGCAAAAGCAGATTAATCACTTTTGATCAAAACATTTTCATTACATTGTAAAGTCTACTTAAAATATAGTGACCCATATGTTTTCTGCAGCAGGTCATTGAAGGAAAGGTAATGGGCACTGACTGGGAGATGTGGATGCTGTGGGTGAGAGCAATAGATTAATTGCTTTGCAATGAAGACTGTCACCCCATCCCCCAGTCCTGAACAGAGACGATAAGCATGGCAAGGAAGTTGACTGTACTACTTTCTCCATGAAATATTAACAGGACACAATCAAGGTTGTCTCTGTGTGAGTGTGTGTTGACTTGAAGAAGCACCTGGCTTTTTTTTTTTTTTTTTTACTTTGTGTAACCGTAAACACAAGGATCCTTTTTATTTGGAATAGAATCTCTTTGTTAGAAAGTAAATATTTGATGGTTATGTAACATGCTATAAACACAATTTTCAGAGGCATTTTCTAGGAAGACATTTCCCTGCCCAAAGCAAATAGATAGAGATAATTTTCAAAGTCATTCCTCCTGAATGTGGCAAAGTGGGTCATTTCCTCCTCACTCATTCTACACTGCTCTCTACCTTCAAACTTTTTCTCTTTAGGATTTGGAGTTCAAGACTATTCAACTTTGGTTTTTTTTGGCTATCAATTTATGTTACATTTTTAATTTTCATTTTATAAGTATGTTATTTTGCCTACATGTATGTGTGTGAAGTACCCTCGGAAGTTAGAATTCCCACCATTTTGCAACCATCTCTCCATCATGTCCTCCACTAGACCATCCCACTTATAACCATGAAATTCATTTGCATAAGGGACTTTATTACTACCACACCTCCCTTAGAATTATTCCATGGCTTTTTTGTGCTCACAAAATCAAGTATTGACTTTCTTCTGCTTAAGAATAAAGGAGAGGGCCTATCCAGATCGTCTTCTATGTTGACAGCTCTCAATCGCCTTTTATGGAACTGGGGGCAGGGCCAGCATTTTCCTGCGGCATTCTACTTTGTGTCTAGAAATCCTGACAATTGCTCTCCTCTGCCTATGTCTTTCTTTCCCCTAACTCTTGGGTGATATACTTCAAATGTTTATGTCAGACTCAACGCAAAACCCATACCTTTTAAATTCAGGTTCCACTCTTGACAGTCTTCCTCTAGAGGTCCTGGCACCCTTAGTGTTACAGTCATGGTTTCATTTCTTCGTTGTGGAAAGTGTCTTAATACCAGACTCTTCAGAGGATTGGAGAGAGAGGTCTACCAGCAGAGTGGAGAGTAAAAGAGAATTCAGAGGGAATGGAATTTAACGTGAAGAGGTACCAGCTCTACAGAGGAAAGACAAAGCACTTTGTCCTGAGTATCTGCCTTTCAGACCCCTCTTCCAAGCAAGCCCTTCCTAAAAGTGAGCTACACAACAAGGCCCACTCTTACAAAAGGCATTATATACGTCTTGTATGAAATGTAAAACTCTGCTGGAGTTCTAAAAACATCACTTACTACAGTGTTCCTAGAGAAATGATTCATAGGCAAGTTCATGATCACAAGGCTGCCTGAGAGACCTCTAGCTAAGGCCATCCTGTGCATAATGAAGAACTGAAGTACAGTGGCTGGCTGGAGGCCTATTATCAGAGAGTGAGGCAGGAAATAGACTGAAATGCAGAGCAAGGCACAAAAGAGGTGATTTTCTATTCTGGGCAAATGGCTTTGGGAATTTTCAGAAGTAGAACAAATGATAAAAGCAGAGAAAATTAGTGTATCATTTATTAGCTCACAGAATTAATTCTTTCACATTGTTTTAAAATATCACTTAACTTAAAATAGAAATAAACATAGATATATATAGAACATCATGATGCTACAGTCATTTGGAGTAGTAAAGTTAATGTGAGTTTCTTTGATTTTTGTCTGGCTTTGGTCTTTTATTTTTTTTAATTACAATAATGTTAGCTTTTAGAACAATTACTCTCAGACCTGGCTACACCTTATGAGCTCCTTAGAAGCTGGTCTTTGGTGCCCATGTTTTAAGCTCCCCTCTGAGCAGGCCAGGATGAGGTCTCCACGTCAGCAGGGCTTTTCTCCACAGCCTAGCTACTGCTAGATCCTGCAGGAAACTCCTCAGACTTTAGCAATGGAGAGTTTAAATGAACCAACTAATATCAAACATCGGGCTGCCATGGTGGCTTAGCGAATGAAGTGTCTGCCTCATGAACACAAAGATCAAAGTGTGGTAGCATGCTTGTGATCCCTGGGCTCACTGACCATTTCTCAAAAACCGATGGTATCTGGAAAAGAAAACCTAAGATTGTCCTTTGACCTGCAAAAGCACACACACATGACCACACCTGTGCACATACACAACCAAAACAAACATGCTCCCTACTCATTTTCCTCTGGCTGCATCCCAATAAAGTCTATGTTCCTAGACTTGCATGCATACAATGGTTCATGTCACATAGAACAAGACTTCTGTCTACCAGGGTTCTAGGCCAGTCAGAGAAGCCTGGAAAAGGCAGAGCCCCCCTCCCCTCACGTGGTGGAGCTCAGCTCTTCCCTCTCTATGTCAGGCCCAATTAATGAAAGTCCATACTATTACAGTATGATATGCTTATAAATGGTTATTTCCCGTCCCGAAAGCTAGTCTCTAATAACCAACTCAGAGACTGAATATGAATTATAACTTCTTGGCCGATAACTCAGGCTTATTACTAGCTAACTCTTGGATTTAAATTAACCCATTTCTATTAATCTATATATTACCATGTGACTTGTGGCTCTACCTGTCCTCTAGATGCCTAGCTTCCCGGGTGGCTGGTTGGCATGTCTCCTGACTCCACCCTCCTTCCCAGAATTCTCAGTTTGGTTTTCCCACCTAACTTCCTGCCCAGCTACCAGCTTGTCTGCTTTTTATCAATCAATGAGAGTAATACATATTCATAGTGTAGAAAAGGATTGTTCCACAGCATATGTCCTATATTCCCTGGAGTAACTCTCTTAGTAACCTCAGGACAAAATGAGAAAACAAAGAGGGAATTTGTGTCCCTTAAGCAATTACTACTATTCATTCATTGGGCTACATATTTTCTTCTATCTAATTTGTCCAAACCATTTCAAGTTTAGTGTGCAAAATGGGACTCATATTAACATATATTAGGCATTATACACATCAGGCACCGCCATGAGTTCTTTCTAATGGAGAGTTGATCTACTGCGTTAACTAAAATATTTGTTCCAACTTTAAAAGAATGTAACTCTCCCTATCATGTGCTGGAATCATAGCCTCTAGCAAAAAAAAAATGAAGATAGTCCCAAGTAATCAAAAGCCTATAATAAAATATTAACAAAATTGCTCTGAATTTTTATAAAGAAAATTTAAAATTAATAAGGAAAAAAATAATAATTTCACTAAGTGTCCAACAAATTACCTGTCAGATAATATGTACATTTTGATCCCTCAATTACCTTACATTAGTATCCTTGTGTTAGATAGTACAGAAAGGTTGAACAAATTTGTCCAGGGTCATAGAGCTTTTAATTTGTGTGAATTTAAATTTAAATTGATGACTATCTGACTCTAGTACTTGAAGTAGTAATTGCTATTGTATTATGTCTTTCAAATAGTAATCCACAGAAGAGACACCAGAACCAAAAGAAGAAGAGTTTGGATATAAAATTGGGTTCTGTTTCTGCAACACATGGAACACTCCAGGCACTACATTTCTCCTCTTTATACTGATAAAGCAGTCGTGGGTGACACTTGAGGACCACTGATAGCAGCCTGCTTCACTAGGATCACCAATGGGAGCCTGCTTCACGAGGATCACCAATGCCAGCCTACTTCACTAGGATCACCAGTGGTAGCCTGCTTCACTAGATATGCCCAGGATGAGAGCAATTAGAAAGATGAAGAAGCTTATTGCTCAGTATACTTCATTATTTGCTTGCATGACTTAGTCAAGTTTACTCTATCCATTCTTCCCAGGTTTGCACCCATCCCTTCTTCCCTATCCCACCAACTTTCTGATCTTTTTGTTTTCAAAAGACCAGTTTATACTGCCCAAATATTCTTGGATATGTGGTCTTCCACTGGAATGTGGTTGACACACAAAGGGCTACCCTTTTAAAGAAAACTGATCCTCCTCCCAACAGCTAACACCTGCCAATAGCCCCAGGGGTAGGAGGTAGAGAGACCATGTGTCCATCTCCTCTTTAATTTAGGCTTAGACAGGTCTCATGCATGGGATTTGGTCCAGCTTGGGCTTACACAAGTCTCATGCATGCTTCTGCAATTGCTATGAGTTCATATGTGCAGCTGCCCTGCTGTGTCTAGAAGATAACGTTTCCTTGTAGTCACTGGCTACCTCTAGATATTAAACTCTTCCTGCCCCTTCATCCTCAAATGATCTCTGAGTCTCATAAGTGGGGGTGCAGTAGATCTGTGTAACATTGTTGAGCACTCGGCAGTCAGTCACGGGTCTCTGCATCAATCAACGTTTGCTTCTTAAAGCCGGGATTAAGTTTTAAAGTAAAAATTGCGGTAAGAGAAGCCACCGTACCTTCTGCCTTTTAGCACCTCCAGCCTCTCACTGTGCCTAGAAGTGAAGGAGTTAGAGATTAGAAAATATAACGTACTGTTGCTATTTTGCTGTTTTGTCTCTTTGCTGTTGTTCTTTTAGACAAGATCCTGCTACGTGTCCCAAACTGAGCTTACATGTATAGCCCTTTCATCTCAACCTTCTGTGTGGTGGGTTTTCAGACATGCATCACCATGCCTTTTATGTTCTTCGGCACATTAAAATCCAACGTAAGAATGGTACTTGTTAACTACAGACAGATAGGAAACATTATTTATCAGTGGCTATTTTAAAATCTAGTTCCCATCCCAAATGAAATTTGATGCAGCTCCTAGGAGATCAATGTGAATAAATTTGAGGAGAATGTATCTAAGGGATCAGGCTTGACTGCCAAGCTTTAAATATTCCAATTCCAAACAACGAGCAGTGTGGAAATGAATTCAAGAGAAGTGTGTGATGTTGAAGGAAAGTGGTCCTGAAAAATTGCAAAGGAGCCCCCAAAATCTCTGTTTCTGGGATAATTTATCTTTCTCTTGCCACAGCTGCCAGTAAGAAGTGGCTGAAATTCTATGACTGGGGACACTGGGGAAGGTGACTTTTCCCTCTTCTTTCTGAACCAAGATGAATGCTCTGTGATAGGAAATGATTTTCTTTAATTCCAGATATAAAAAAAGCATTTTGTTTTGTTTTGCTTTGCTTTCCAGTCAGAGTGTTTCTGTGTAACAGCGCTGGCTGTCCTGGAACTGGATTTGTAGACCAGGTTGGCCTCAAACTCACTGAGATCTGACGGACTGCCTCTACCTCCCGAGTGCAGGGATTAAAGGCTTGCACCACCACTACCAGGTGTAAAGCGTTCTCATATATAGTAAAACCAAGGGTCTCAGGCGGACTTCCGTTTGCTGTACAGAGTGGCTGATGGCTTATCTGCCTACTGTGTCATCACTCCAAATGTAGGTATTTCATCCAATACCATATTGTGTAATGTTGTGAAATCCTGCCACAGTGTGTAATCTCAAGCAAGCGAAAGTAGAAAATGATTAGATTTGTCTCTAATTCAAGCTCATCTTGTGAAGCTGATACTGAGACATCAACCAATAAGGAAATAAATGTGAGAACGTTCACTATCTGTAAGACGAATTCTACCTTCTGAAGATTAAAGTACACCAGAGAAAGGTGTTACAGACAACACATTTCAGGTCTCCATTACCCAGTGTCACAGCCAAATCAGTACATCTGTAGTTTAGTGACCGTCTGCCTAGTCACAGCTCGGTGAGTTTCTTTCTAACATATCCCTTAGAAGATCAGTGGTGACCTCCACCCCAAAACCTCTATCACTCTGCTCACTTTACTTCATCACACAGGCATTGTGACATCTTACCCCATGACAGAGAAGGATCACGTAACTTACTGAGGCCATGCAGGAAGTACTTCTTTAAACTTACTTCTAGGTTTTGGAGCAAAGGTAAATATGTTAAATAGACACTATGATGCCCATAGTAAATGGCAATTCAAAGTCAGAAATAGTTGAGGTGAGATATGGGTATAGAGGGAGTTGTGAGTAAATGGGTATTTTGACATGCCCACAACAATGCCAGTGGCCTAAGATCTCAGACCCATGGCAATGGCAAAGTCTCACCAAGGTCAGACTCAGGGAATTGGAAATGTTTTCTGGGCAAATATGAGTGTATACAAATGACTGACCAGTGTGCAAAAACTAGCAACTACAGCTTCCTTCTCTGGGATATCTGTTCCCCTCCAAAAGCCTCCTCATTCATCTGGATACCATGTACCTCCTACATTCATATGTGTGAAAGAAGTGAACCAAGCTTCCAGGCTACGGGTGCATCTCTGTCACTGTGGGTACAGCCCACCCTGTCATAGCTTTTCTGTGCCTGCGTCTGTCTATCCTTTCTTCCTTCCCTGTCACCCCAGTTAGGTCAGTTCCTGGACCATGGTCATGGCAATACGATGAATTTCAGAATTAATTTGCTAGAACAATATGAGAAAGGGTGGGGAACCCACAGTGGCATTAGTCACTAACATATTGGGGTCCTCAAGAGCATGACAGTTTCCAGTTACAGAAGACTTAGAAATTTCTGAGTGTGAATATGAATGTGCCTTTTTGTGCTCCGGTACTCTCTCGGGAAAGGAAACGCCATATTCTCCTCACTGATGCTTAGGGAAATCATCACAACCATTTTCCCCCATTCACAAACGTGATAGTTTAAAGCCACAATCTTGAAAAGTCTGTGAGAGCAAGGACAATGCAGTTCCCAACCCCCACTTCCTCCCCTCCCTTCCCATGCTGATAGAGTTCTTCTCCCGTGCTCCAACCATCAAGAGAAAACACATGTTCTGCTTTAATTCCTTCCCGCACACTAATCCTGTGTCTAAACATCGAATAATGCAGTGAAAGGGATAAAATCACATGAACAAGAAGTATTTCCAAATGAGTATGATATGGTGTGTCTCTCGCTGTTTAATCCTAACTGAACTTCATGCGTTTGGTGTGTCCATTTGTAATGTCACTTCCATTGGCCTGGACACACAGATGCATGCACTTAGCACTTTCAACAGCATGAGCCTCTAAAACACGGAGTGGAAAGAGATTGATGCCAGCCCCCTACTGAATAGATATGTAGCCTCGGGTAGAAAGATTGTGATTCTTCAAGATTCTATGTTTAGGAAGGGCCTTCTAGGGCCAGATTCAGCTTCCTATGATCACATCCCCACATTCTCCTAGCACATTATCCTGCTTCCACGGGATGGGTGTTAATCGCCAAATCTTCTCATTTCAGTGAGAGGCCACCATATAACATGTATGTATGTATATACGTACATACATATGTATATGTAATACTATCGCACATAAGCAGAGGTCAGAGGAAAACTTGTGGGGTGTTGATTCTCTCCTTTAATATGTAGGTTCTGGAAATTAGACTCACATGGACACAGAGGCAAGAGTCTTTACCTGCCAAGCCTCTTGGGCCATTTTGCTTTCTCAGCACTTAATTTTACTTCTTTTTAAAAATTTTTCCTTTATTTTATATATATGAATGTTTTGCCTACATGTGTGTCTGTGTACCACTTTTGAATCTGGTTTGTGTGGATGTCAGAAGAGGGCATCAGATGCCCTGAAACTGGAGTTACAGATTTTTGTGATCTGCCATGTGAGTGCTGGGGATAGAACCCTGGTCCTCCGGAAGACCAGCCAGTGCTCTTAGTTGCTGTGTTACCTCCCCAGTGACCAATCCATAGCTACAGATACATGTGTGGAAGTTTTATCTTAATAGTTTATGAATAGAAAGGGGGTAGGTAACAGTCATGACTCAGGATGTCCTAACACAATACTAGGTAGAGATAAAAGGCAGGTGACTACTTCCAGATATGAAAACCTACCAGAACTCACCAATACCTGTGCACAAAAAACCACCAATCCCTGGGATTAGCTTGAAATACAACCAATCCCCACTCTGGAAAACTCCATCTCCAATAAACCCTATTAAAAAAAAAAAACTGCCTTATGTTCAGTTCCATAATGTTTCTCATCCCAGGAAACAGAGCCACTCTCTTGTGCCTCTCTCAAATGTGTGAGGTTTGGTGTGTGGTGCCACTCTGTGATATCCTTGGCTCCTGGCTTCCAAGATACTTTTCCCCTCAGAGCTGCAAGCTGTCCATTGGGGAAAACTTCCCCTCAAAGCTACATGTCAATTGGAGAAGCCTTTTCCCTCAGAGCTGTAACACTTCCTCCGGGGAAGCCTTTCCCCTCAGAGCCGTAATATTTACATCAAAGATGGAGTGATTCAGAGCCCAGACACTTATTATCTGGTAGTTACGGAGGCTGAAAGGTCTGAGGTCTTCCTAGGAAGTCTCTTCTCACCCTGCCTGTGTGTGATCTTACGTGTAGAAATATAAAGAATGCCTGTCCCTCTCGCAAAGTCCTGACCCTCACTGTCCTATCTAAACCTCATCACATCCTAAACCAGTGACAGACAACATACATGAAGGTGACAAATTTACCAATCTAGCAGCTTTATGTAATTAAATTAGGAACCAACACAATTTCAGGAATTATGAACTTTTAATGTGAACTCAGAAAAATTTTTCTGGTTACAAAAGACAGATAAGGGTGAAAAGACAGGCTCAGCCATGACCAACTTCCCTTTGCCTTTGATTCGTATGTAATTAATAGGCAAATGAATTGCCTTTCTCCATATTAAGTCCCTCGGTTTCCAGCTACCACGTTTGCACCCTTCCTACTATACCGAATTATCCTCTGCTGGGTCAAACCAAACCTCACATCCAGAAAAAGGAACAAAGAAAACACCCTCTTCTCAAAACAAAAACAAAAATCAACAACAAAGAAACAACTATTTTCCTGAACCATCTAGTGAGTTAGAGCATGGATAGCACCTGGGGTCTGGCCAGTCCTAAAAGGGTGAGGTGAGCTTTAACCCCTTCACCATTGATCAGGGAAAGTCTGCTACATTCCTTCACACGTCAGGAGCATTCGAGTACTCAGAGGCTCCAGGTTTGAGTTCTTGGCATTGTAAGTAGGCACAGCAAGAAACCACCAACCACATCCACTCTCCATGGAGAAAAAGAACAACCCATTAAACACTGCCAGACCACTTTAGAGAGCAAAGGACAACACCCAGTTGCAAAAGCTTTTAGATTTTATATGGCTACACAGTGGGAGGATGTTTGAAAGCCCAGTACTTAACATGGGGACATTTTCAAACAGATGAAGTACTGCCAGTTGCCATTAGCAACACTGCACCAACTTTAATGGTTTCTGGGAAATACTTTAGGTTTGTTTCCTAGCAAAACTCAGTTCAAGTTGGGGTCCAGCCATTGCCGTCAACCCTGCCATTTTGGGACCTGCCTTGTGACCTAACATGTCAACAGAGTGACTCAGCTCAAGGAACATCTCCCTGGGTTTCAGTGCTCAAATTGAGTCAGCTCAGACATAAGAGGCTGATGTTGGTTTTAACTAAAAACTCTTACACCTGTGTGGTAAGAAATGGCCATTGGAACTTTAGGAAGACCAAAGAATTAGCTTTCACCTTTGATGAGATCCTAATGTCAATGGGCAGTAGAAGCAGTAATGGCCACAGCAGGAAAGCAGGCTCATATCCAAGCCATTTGTTACCTTTCCCTCCTCCCTTCTTCACCCCAGCTCAGCGCCCATGAACATCTAGCTGGTCTTTCTACTGGGAAGTATCTGAATGCATCTGCTGTCATGTTTGCCATTGAGCTCACCTCTCTCCTCCAACCCTCTCTCACCTTCCAGTTAGCATAGTTTTCTCTTTAAGAGCAGTTTTGTTCGCTACTCTGAGAAAATGGATGGCTCACCTTTTTTAACCATAGGCTAACAGCAGATCTACTGTCTGAGACTGGTGGTTTTCCCTTTGCTACAGATTCCATTCATGGTGTGTCTGATGTTTCCATTTCACATAACAGGAGCTTCTAAAGGTGTCAAGAGTCCTCTAGGCTCCTTGTCAGAGTGATTTCACTTCCTTTGTGTCACCAGGGAGTACCTTCCCATTGACAACTCTCCCTGACTTGGCTTTCTATCTGCTCCCAGGGCTCTTCTATTCCTGGCAGCATAGGTTACCGAGGCCATGGCATGCATGCCTTTGGCATACCCGGCTTACAATAGTAACTGTCTTTGGGGGACATGGACACTGATGGGCTGCCCCCCCTCTAGTGGACAGTCTCATTCCCGTATTCACATTGACAACACCAAGTAAGCCCCCCCCTGGGGGGGGGGTTGTTTATAACAACCAAAAAGAGAAAACATGAAATTGGAAGGGAAATGGGGTTTAGGGACCCTACAGGTAGATGAGGGGAGGTGTCTTAGTTAGCTTTTCTATTGCTGTAAAGAGACATGGCAGTTCTTATAAAGGAAAACATTTAATTGGAGATAGCTTTAAATTCAGAGTTTTAGTCTACTATCATCGTGGCAGGTGGTATGCAGGCAAACGTGGTGCTGGAGAAGGAGTTGAGAGCTCTGCATCTTGATCCTCAGGCAGCAGGAAGTAAACTGAGAGGCACATATCCTACAGCAATGCCACACCTACTCTCACAAGGCCACAAACACCTCCTAAGAGTGACACTCCCCATGAGCCTATGGTAGTCCATTACAATCATACTACCACAGGAGGTAATGTTGTGTGGATTTGATTATGATATAAACAGCTGACTCCATATGCCCCTCCTACCACCAATGAACCCTCTACCATGTCTTCATGGCTGTGATGAACTTAATCATGAGCCATATAAAAGCTCTCCTCCCTTGGGTTGTTTCTGTCAGGTTCATTGATCATGGCCATGCAAAAGTAACTAACGCTGGTCAGAAGGTATGGTGGTTAGAAGAGAAATGACCCCCATATGTTTATATATGCTTAATCACAAGGGGGTGTGGTGGGATTCAGGTGTCAGCTGATAAGGTCCAAAGATGCTTATCCAGGGTCCCAGCCCCTGAAGGGGGCGTGGCCAACCCGAAGGATAAGGGACTGCTGCGACCCCAGAAAGCTGTTTTTTGCCTGGTTCCTGGCTGTTAGAGAGACCCGTTTAGAATCCATCATCCACCTTTCCAGACTCCAGTCCCTGTTCAGGCTCCGCTTATCTGTACCGTGAGTGTTGGTTTATATTTTAATAAATATCTAGCCTACAAGGGGGTATGGCTTTTTTTTTTTTTTTACAAGAAGTGTGTCACTGGGGGTGGGCTTTGAGATTTCAGAAGTTTATGTCAGGCCCAGTCTCTCTCTTTCTCTCTTTCTCTCTCTCTCTCTCTCTCTCTCTCTCTCTCTCTCTCTCTCTCTCTCTCTCTCACACACACACACACACACATACACACACACACACACACACAGACACACATACAGGTGTGTACCTGTAGACCAAAATGTAGCTCCCAGGTACTGTTCCAGTACCATGAGTGCCACCATATTTCTGCCATGATGATAATGGACTAAGCTCTGAAACTGTTCGCTAGCCCACAATTAAACACTCTCCTTTATAATAGTTGTTTTGGTTATGATGTCTCTTCAAGCGATAGAACAGTGAGTAAGACAGGACTTGGTACCAGAAGTGGGGTATTGCTCTGACAAGCTTGACAATGCAGTTTGTTGGAGAAATATGGAAGACTTTGGGCCAAAGAGGTTGGATTCTTTAGGCAGGGCTTAATGGAACATCCTCATAGGAACATGGAAGACAATGCTGAGGGTGATCTGAACTGTAGGGACCAACTCAAGAAGAGTCAATGGGGAACAGATATTAGCAAGTGGCCTAAAGACCACTTCTGAATTTGGTTGCTTTCTTTCCTTGTCCAAAAAATTTTCCTGAGGCTCATTTGAAGAGTTTGGAATTTAATATCATCAGCAAAGGAAATTTGAAGACAGCCCAGTATTAACTGTGTTGTGTGGTTATTAGTGGTCACTCTTCTATAACTTTATGGTGAAAAGAAGCAAATTGAACAAAGAGAAATATAAAATGTACAGTGTGGGTGAAAAGGGAGCACCAAGAAATAAAGTGGAGCTAGTCCAGTGCTCAGTGAGATAAAAAGTTTAAAGAAAAACCTTGGGATTAATGGAATAGTAAGAGTGGGTATCACTCTCAGGGCATGACCCTGCCCAGCTAAGCTTCCAACTTATGAAAAGGAATCAGAAGAAAAAGTTTAAGGAGTGAAGTAAACCATCAAAAATAGAAAGCTGACAAGCTGCATTTGAACAAGGGGGTCATATTCCATCCTCATCAAGCAGCAGAACTGACAGCTTCAGCTACATGGTTCTGGCTTTAGAGTCAAAGATACAAGAAAGGGGTTGTAGAATCCCCCTCCTCAGATAAGGAAAGCTGCTGAGGCCAGGCGTGTGCCACAGGAGGCCCTGAGCTCAGAGAGGGAAGTACTTAAAGTTGTGAGGATGAAACATGGATTTTAATGGAGACTCCAAGATCTTAGAGGTTCCAGAGTCATGGTGTCTTAGTCAGGGTTTCTGCTGCTGCAGTGAAACATCATGACCAAAAAGCAAGTTGGGGAGGAAAAGGTTTATATAGCTTACACTTCCAGATCATAGTCCATCACTGGAGAAGTCAGGACAGGAACTCAAACAGGGCTGTAACCTGGAGGCAGAAGCTGATGCAGAGGCCAGGGCTGTAACCTGGAGGCAGAAGCTGATGCAGAGGCCATGGAAGAGTTGCTTATTGGCTTTCTTCCCCTGGCCCACTCAACCTGCTTTCTCATAAAACTCAGGACCACTAACCCCGGGATAGCACCACCCACAGTGGGCGGGGCCCTCCCCATTGATCATGAAATGAGAAAATGCCTTACAGCTGGATCTTATGGAAGTATCTTCTCAGCTGGGGCTCCTTCCTCTCTTATGACCCTAGCTTGAGTGAAATTGACACACAAAACTAGCCAGTCCACATGGGGTGTGTGTCAGGAAGAACTGCAGACCAGTTATGGAATCAGACCATGCAAGGGAAATGTATTGCAACAACACTAAAGGATGTTGAACATCTAAAGAGTGCTTTGACATCAGACATGGAGACAAGAATGTGTGGAGTTTGCCGGGTGGTTTTCAGTCTTGCTTTTGTGCACTGCTTACTTACTTACTATACTATACCCTTTTCTTTATTTCAGACCGCTAACATCTATTCTGTGCCTTTGTATACTGGAAGTATATGCTGACCAGCTTTTTCCCCCCAGGTGGTTAGGGTTAAGAGATTGCCTTGAGTATGAGAAGAGACTTTGAACTTCAGACTTTTAAGTTGTTTTGACACTGTGAAAGCCTGGGGACTTTTGAAGACTAAATGCACTTTGCATCATGATATGACTATAAGCCTATGGAGGCCAGGAAGTGGAATGTGGTGATTTGAATAAGAATGGCTCCCCCTAGGCTCATGTAGTTGAATGTTTAGTCACCAGGGAATGGAATTCTTTGATAGGATTAGAAGGATTAGGCAGTGTGGCCTTATTGGAGAAAATATGTCACCAGGGTTGGGCTTTTGAAACCTCAAAGGTCCTCTCTCTCTTTCTCTCTCTCTCTCTCTCTCTCTCTCTCTCTCTCTCTCTCTCTCTCTCTCTCTCTCTCTCTCTCTCTCTCTCTCTCTCTCTCTCTCTCTCTCCCCCCCCAGGATTAAGATCTCAACTACTGCTGCTCCATTGCCGTGAACATCATCATGTCCTCACCATGGTGATAAAGGATGAAGCCTCTGGAACTGTAAACAATCACCCAGTTAAACACTTTCCTTTATAAAAGTTGTTCTGTCATGGTGTCTCTTCACAGCAACAGAACAGTGACTAAGACAGAAAGAATTTTCGAAGAATTTAAAGCTTTAAACTTCCCATATCTGATGAAAACTGTCACTGTATCCAAGAACCTCAATGGACTGCACGTAGGATAAAAATAGTGCTAGAGAAATTAACTTTACAGAGATTTAGTGTCTATATTTGTAACGCTGTCCTCTAAGGACTCTCACTTTTAATTGGGTTACATGCTTTCTTTTTGCTTTATCATCTCACTGGTGAGAATAAATTACATTCTGAATCCATATTGGGACAGAGAGTACCCAGAGGGTAGATGTACCTAATATCTAAAACCTCAGTTTGTAGTGAAAGGCCACACAAAAAACAAAAATCAAAAAAACAATTAATACCAGGCTTCTAAGCTTGTGTGACAAGGACACAAGAAAAGCAAGCACAATTATGCATGCATATGGCGTGGTTAAATGTTTAAGCTAAGTCTGGAATCAAGCAGGAATATTTGGTGAAGACTGATCCCAGAGCCTTGTGCAAACCAAGCACATGCCCCTTACAGAGCTGTACTTCATGGTTCTCAAGTATGAATTTTTTCCTTTTGTCTGAAATAGATTTTTTTCTCACATAATACACCCTGATTCCAGTTCCCCCTCTTTTTTCTTCTCCCAGTTCCTCCTCCTCTCCCATCCAGTTCTACCCAGTTTCCGTCTCTCATTACAAGACAAACAGGCGTCTAAGTAATCATAATAAATACAATATAGTAAGAAAAACAAAAATTGATACTTCAGAATAGAACAAAGCAAACAAGCAGAAGGGAAAGAGCCCAGGAAAAGGCACAAGAAACAGACACAGATAGAGAGAGCCCTCATTCACACACTCAGGAACCCCATAAAAATACAATCTGGGAGCCATAATATATATGCAAAGGACCTGAAAGGTAAAAAGAGGTAAATAAAACAAAATATATAAATAAAATAAACATAAATGTAAAAAATAACAGAAATTTGTAAGTTGGGGGGAGCCCTGACATGACATTATAAGACCAAGGACCTCCCAAGATCCATTGAGTTTCTGTTGGCCATCTACACCTGAGCATGCAGCCTACCCTCAAGAGTAATTTGTTTCCCCAGTCTTATTTGCAACTGGTTATTGTCAATTGGAGATTGATTCTGGGTTAGGGATGGGGGATGTACACATTTCTTATTTCAGCTGTAGGACTCCATGCAGTACAGACCTATGCAAGTCCTGTGCATGCTTCTTCAGTCTCTGAGTTCACATGTGGGTCAACCCTGTTGATTTGAAGGGTTTTGTTTTCTTCATGTCCTTCATCCACTGGCTCTTACACTATTTCTGCCTCCTCCTCTGCAAGGTTCTCTGAGTTCTGAGGTTGAGACATCTTATTTAGGGCTGAGTGTTCCAAGGTCTCTCACTCTCTGCATAATGTCTGGCTATGAGAATCTATATTTGTTTCCATCTGCTGCAAGAGGAAGCTTCTTTGATGATGGCTGAGCAAGGCACTCATCTATATCAGAGTCATTTTATTGCTACTTTTTTAGAACAGGAGTATTTGGTTTTTACTCTAGGTCCCTGGGCTATCTAGTCTCAGTTTCTTAGGGTTTTTGTTTTGTTTTGTTTTGTTTTCTTTGATTTGCCTTTTTGTGTGTGTGTGTGGTAAACCAAGCAGTGTTGAATATGGAATCCACCTTGTAAAGTGGGTCTTAAGTCAAATCAGTTGGCTCCTCCCACAAGCTTTGTGCCACCATTGCACTAGCATATTTTGCAGGCAGGACACCATTGTAGAGCAGAGGTTCTGGGCTGGTGTTTCCTTTTCTCTCTTGGGTGATCAGTATGCCTTCCTGTACCAAAGATGCTAGAACACAGAGGTGAAGGTTCTGTGTAGGCACCAGCTTGACTCCTTTATGTACAATGAGTTGTCTTCAGCCATGGGACCCCGCTGTCTGTGTGTGCAGAGCAGCCCGTAGTCTTGGCAACAGCCTGGATTTCTTGGAACTTCCCTTGGATCTCTTTGGCCAACAACTTGATTAGATGTAACATAATCCCAGGAATGGAAGCTTCATTTAGTGACAGAGATGTCCACTTACAGCTCTGTCTTCCTCATTATTTAAGGATTTCATTAAAATTGCCTTTATAGCTGGACCTGGAGGGACACACATTTAACCCCAGCACTTGGGAGGCAAAGGCAGGGAGATCTCTGAGTTCCATAGAAAAACCCTGTCTTGAATAAAAAGATTGCCTTCGTATACGTTAGGAAACATCTACTGTGTTAGGTTTCCTCACTACCCCTCAAATGGCCTTTAATTTTAGCTGCCTCTCTCTGTGTTCCCTCCTTTGTGCTCCCCACTCTTCTCCCTTTCCAGTTGATCCCCCATTCCAGCCCCCACTCATCATCCACCCCTAAAGACCTGCTCTATCCTTGCCCCAGTTCCTTGTTCTAAAACTAACCTCTGTAGTTCTAGGGATTGGAGCTTGTTTATCATTGGTTTATTAGCTGATATCCACATATAAGTGAAGACATTTGTCTTTCTGGGTTTGGATTATCTCACTTCAAGTTTTTTTCCATCCATTTTCTTGTGAATTTCACAATTTTGTTTTTTAATTAAATTTATTTATTTTTACATTCTAACCAAAGTTTCCCCTTCTTCTTCTCCTTCTATTCTCTCACCTCACCTCACCTCTGCACTCCTCTCCATCTGCTCCACCTCTGTTTCTGATCAGAAAGGGGCATACCCCCATGGTTATCAACAAAGAATGGCATGTCATGTTGCTCTAGGACTACATACTTCCCCTTGTATGAAGGCTGAGAAAGGCAACCCAGTGTGAGGAATAGGTTCCCAAAAGCCAGCCAAAGCACTCCAGACAGTCTCTGCTTCCACTGTTAGGAGTTTCACAAGTAGCCTAATCTCTACAACTGTCACATATATAAAGAGGGCCTAGGTCAGTCCCATGCAGGCTCCCTGGTTGTCAGTTCAGACTCTATGGTTAATTGATTCTATGGGTTTTTTGTGATGTCTTTACCCACTCTGTCTTATACAATCTTTCCTCCCTCTATTCAGCAGGATTCCCCAAGCTGAGCCTGATGTTTGGCTGTGGGTCTCTGCATGTGTTTCTATCAATTACCAGATGAAGCTTCTCTGGGACAATTGTAGTACTCACCAATCTATGAGTATAGCATAATATCATTCAGCATTATTACACTGACAATTATTTTTCAAATCAAGTTTTGTTCTATCCTAGGTCTCTGGACCATTCAGCCTCTAGATCATGGAACTCCAGATAGTGTCCAAGGTAGGCTCACTCTCTTGACATGGGCCTTAGGCAGGACCAGCCTTGGTAGGCCACTCCCACAGTCTTTATACCATACTTACCCTAGCATACCCCATAGGCAGAAAAGACTGTAGGTCAATGGTTGTGTGGCTGTGTTGGTATCCCAATCCTTCCAGGGGAAGTCTTGCCTGGTTACAGGAGATAACCAGTTCAGACTGAATATCCACTATTGTAGGAGTCACTCTTGTAGATTCCTAGGAGTTTCCCTTGTACAAAGTTACTACCTGACCCTGAATTACCTGAACCCTTTCTCAAAGTCATTTCTTTCAGTACTCGCCCCTCCATCCACCCCCAGCCTGATCTGTCATGTTGCCATCCCCACCTGCCCCTGGCCTACCATATGACCTACTCAATTTCCCCAGGGAGATCCATGAAACCCCCCTGGGCCCTCCTTGTTACCTAGTTTCTCTGGGTCTGTGGATTGTAGTATAGTTATGCTTTACTTTATAGCTAATATCCACTTATGAGTGAGTACATATCATGCTTATTTTTCTGGGTCTGGGTTACCACACTTGGGATGATTTTCTTTTAGTTTCATCCATTTGCCTTCACATTTCATGATGTCATTTTTTTAACAGCTGAGTAATACTCCATTGTGTAAATGTACCACATTTTTTGTATCCATTCTTTGGTTGAAGGACATTTAATTTTCCAGCTTCTGGCTATTTTGAATAATACTGCTATGAACATCATTCAGAATGTGTCCTTGTGGTATTGTCAAATTTTTGTTTGTAGGAAATAGAGCTACTTTTTTTTTCTTTTAGCTAATCTTGTATTGAGCCACTTCACTAAAGGTGTTTATCTGCAATAGGCATTCCCTGGTAGAATTTTTGAGATTGCTTATGTATAATATCATACCATCTGTAAACAGTGATACTTTGGACTTCTTTTCCAATCTGTATTCTCTTGATGTCCTTTTGAATTTTTATTGCTCTAGCTAGAATTTCAAGTGCTATATTGAATAAATATGTAGAGAGTAAACAGCTTTGTCTTGTTCCTGATTTTAATAGAATTACTTTAAGTTTCTCTCCATTTAATTTGATTTTGGCTAACAACTTGCTGTAATGTTGCTTTTATTATGTTTAGGTCCATTCTTTGTATCCTTGATCTCTCCAAGACTTTTATCGTGAAGGGATGATGGATTCTGTCAAAGGCTTTTTTAGCATCTAATGAGATGATCATGTGGTTTTTTTCTTTGTTTGTTTTTATGTTGGATAACATTGACATATTTTCGTATGTTGAACCATCCCTAAATCTCTGGGATGAAGCCTATTTGCTCATGGTCAATGATCTCTTTTGTTGTTCTTGGATTCAGTTTATGAGTACTTTATTATTTTTCTGTCGATGGTCATGAGTGAAGTTGGTCTGTAATTGTCTTTCTTTATTGTGTCTTTGTGTGGTTTGGGTATTAGGGCGACTGTGGCCTCATAAAAAGAATTTGGCAACGTTCCTTCTTTTTCTATTTTGTGGAATAATCTGAGGAGTATTAGTATTAGCTCTTCTGTGGAAGTCTAGTATGGCCTGTGCTGAAATCATCTGACACTGGGCTTTTGGGGGTTGGGAGAGTTTTAATGACTAAAGAAATAATGGTTTCTATTTCCTCATGGATTATAGGTCTATTTAAACTGTTTATCCGACCTTGATTTAATTTTGGTGGTGGTATCTATCAAGAAAATTTTCCTTTTTTTTTTTTTTTTTTTTTTTTTTTGGATTGTTCAATTTTATCCAGTGCAAGTTTTTGAAGTACGACCTAATGATTCTTTGGAATTCCTCAGTGTTTGTTACTATGTCCCTCTTTCTGGTTCTGAATTTTTTTTAATTTGGATAATCTCTCTCTGTTTTTAGATAATGGGATAAGGGTTTGTCTATATCTTTTACTTTCTCAAAGAACCAACTCTTTGTTCCATTGACTCTGTATTATTCTATTTGTTTCTGTTTATTGATTTCAGTTCAGAGTTTGATTGTTGTCCGCCATCTACTCTTGTGATTCAGCTTTGCTGAAATGCTCATGTCTTTGTCCTAGGATAGCTGGATCACATTGCTCTTGCTGTTATTGATTGTGTTCTTACCCTGGCCTTTATGTGTCTGGATTTAGAATAATTATAGGTCTAGGCATTGATTTCTGTATTGGTCTTCATTGGATGAGTGTTTTATTCCTTGGTTTATTTTTTCTTCTAGTTTTCTGGCCTAATTGGCCAAGGGCTCTGGTGATTAATCTGTCTTCATATTCAGTGGGGTGTCTCTGTTGATAAGGGAGGTTGAGTCCCTAGATCTTGCCTGGTCTCTAGTAAAGCCAATGTTTTCTAGGATTCCCTAGGACCAGCCTGGTTTCTGGTAAATCTAAAGTCTTCTTTGAAAGTTTGAGGACAGAATATGAAGCCCTGGTGGAAGTGAGGAGGGAGATGTAGTCTGGGGTTGTTGGGCGGTCTTTCAGGAGTATAATTAGGTGGTCAGTGGTATCTTACCTGATATCCCTAGGACTAGCCTAGCCTCAGGTAAATCTGCTGGGGCTGTAAACTGGGATATGGGTGCTGTTGGGAGATGTTGGGAGGGCTTTAAGAAGTGCTATTAGTGGGCAGTGGATAATGTCTTCCCTTGGGTCTCTAGATCTAATCTTACCTCTAGTAAAACCTAAGTCATCTTGAGAAATTGTAGTAGGAATATGGAGCCCAGGGGAGTGGGTATAGTCTGGGGATGTTGGCGTGCCTTATAGAATATTAGTGGGCAGTGAGTGGGCTCTATCTTTTCTACCGTCATTCTGGCCTCAGATAATACTGCCAGGGATATGGGAAAGAAAGAGGGCCACACAATGTTTCCTGGGGATCAGGGTCTAGGGAGTGGGACAGTTCAACTGGGAGGGAGGGTCACTTACCTGTTCCTCCTACTGGTGTGGACTATATCTGGGCACATGGAGTCTGCTGGAGTTGTGGGGAAGAGCTGGCCATGGGGAAGATGATGAGGTGGAAAGCATTGAACAGAGTGGGTCTTAGAACAGAATCCATGGAATCGGGGCTGTCCAACTGACAAGTGGTTTATCTACCTGATCATCAATTGGTGAGGACTCTAGCAGAGCAGTGGGATTCCATCAACGTTTGAGGCATGGCCCAGTAGCAGTGCTGGTGCTGAGATGGGAGAACCATAATTCAATTTTTAATGTCTGTTGTATAATATGCCACATTTTCTTTATCCATTCATCTGTTGGGGAACATCCATATTGTTTCCATTTCCTAGCTATTATAAATAAAGCAACAGTGAACATGGTTGAGCAAGTATTGTTGTAGAAGAATGAAGCATCCTTTGGATAAATGCCCAAGAGTGGACGGATCTTGAGATAAGTCGATTTGCATCTTCCTGAGGATCTGCCACACTAATTTCCATAATGGCTGTGTAAGTTTGCAGCTCTCTAGCAATGGAGGAGTGTTCTTTACGCCACATCCTCACTAGTATGAGCTGTCATTTGTTTTATTGATCTTAGCCATTCTGACGGGTATAAGATCAAATCTCAAAGCAGTTTTGATTTAAGTGTTTCTCGGCTGTTGAGTTTCCTCTTTTGAGAAGGCTGCTTAGAACTCACCACATCTCTTATTTGAGTGATTTGTCTTCTTGATATCTAAGGGTTTATTGTTGTTGTTCTTTACATTTTTAGATATTAGCCCTCTATCAGGTATGTCTTCTACAATTCTCTTGACTGCTGCTTTGTCTAAATAAAAGTGTGCTTTATCATGGAGAAGTTTTTCTGTTTTATGAGATCACATTTATTAATTATTGATCATGATGCCTCAATGGTGTTTTGTGCAGACGTCTTCCTCTGTGCCATTGTGTTCACGGCTATTTCCCATTCTCTTCCATCAGGTTTAGTGTGTCTGGTTTATGTTGAGGTCTTTGATCCATTTGGAGCTGAGTTTTATGCAAGGTGATAAATATGGATCTATTTGCATTCTTCTACATGCAGACATCCAGTTTGACCAACACCATTTGTTGAAGAGACTTTTTCCCCCAGTGTATATTTCTAGCTTCTTCTTCTTTTTTTAATCAAAAATTATATGCTCATGGGTGTGTGGAGTTATGTCTGTGATTTCAAATTTCTTTGATCAATATGTCTGTTTCTGTTCCAATACCATGCTGATTTCATTACTGCAGATCTATAGTACAATTGGAGTTCAGGGATGGTGATACCTCCAGAAATTTCTTTATTATTCAGGATTGTTTTAGCTGCATTGGTTGTTTTGTGTTTCCATATGAAGCTAAAGATTGTCCTTTCAAGAGCTGTGAAGAATGTGCTAAAATTTTGATGAAGGTTATGTTGAATCTGTGGGTTGTTTTTGGTAGGGTGGCCATGTTTGCTATATTAATCCTACCAATCTATAAACATGGAAGATTTTTCCATCTCCTGATATCTTCTTCAATCTTCTTTTTCAAAATCTTAAAGTTTTTGCTGTACAAGTCTTTCAATTGCTTGGTTAGAATTACCCTAAGGTATTTTATGTTATTTGAGGCTATTGTGAAAGGTGTTATTTCCCCAATTTCTTTCCAAGTCCATGTGGTATTTATATACAAGAAAGCTACTGATTTTTGTGAGTGAGTTTTATATCAGTTATATGAGTTTCCTGGTGGGATTTTTAGAGCCACTTGTGTAAACTATAATATCACATACAAATAAAGATAATATGGCTTCTCCCTTCTTAACTTGTATCCCCTTAATCTCCTTTGGTCACTTATTGTATAGTTAAGACTTAAAGTACTACATTGAATAGGTTTGGAGAGCGTGGGCAGCCTTGTCTTTTTCCTGATTTTAGTGGAATTGCTTTGAGATTTTCTTCATTTAACTTGATGTTGGCTACAGGCTTTCTGTAAACTGTCTTTATTATGTTAAAGTATACCCTTGTATCCCTAATCTTTAGGAATTTTACCATAAAGAGGTGTTGGATTTTGTCTAATGAGAAGATTGTGTGTTTTGTTTTCTTTCTGTTTGTTTATATTACAAATTATATATCTCAGTTTGTGTGTGTTGAACCACCCTTGCATCTATAGACTTAAGCCTACTTGCTGATCTTTTTGATGTGTTCTTGGATTTGATTTGCAAGTATTTTTATTGAGAATTTGTGCATCTGTGTTCATAATGGAAATTAGTCTATAACTCCCTTTCTTTTTTGAATTTTTATATGATTTTGGTATTAGCGTAACTATAACTGATAACTGTGAACTTGTAAAACAAGGCAATTTTCCTTCTGTTTCTATTTTGTGGAATAATTTTTTTCAAAATAACACACAAATTAACTCACAAGTCTTGTCTCATTTGCTTGCCACTTTTGCTTTGGTAATTGGGTTATAAGAAGAGGACACCTCACATTTGTTACATGGTATAAACCTGTCACAAAATACAAAAAAGAATAAGAAAAAGGAGGGGAGAGGGCAGGAGGGATGGAAAGCTTTCTTTTGGTATGCCCTCTACCTGGCACATGCTGCCCATTCTTTATGCTCCTGGTACTGCTCCTTCAGTACTGCCCAGAGGCCTCCTTTGTAAAGCCATTAAGAAGCAGCAAACCATGGCCAGGAAGAAACCCAAAGAAGAAGTCCAGGTTGAGAGCAAGGATTACGTTATATCAACATGGTGGGGCAGGCTGGTTCTATGGTGCAGTTTGAAATTAAGAAGCAGATGCCACTAGTAAAGTAATGAAATGCTATTGGGAACTTACTCATCAGACAGATCAGATTTCAGCTTGATGGGTGAACCAATCAGTGAAATTGATACCTCTGCAGTTGGAAATGGAGGATGACCATGGGAAATGATGTCCTAGCCCCAGACAGGAAGAACCTGTTACTTTCCTCCTGAATTTTGTACAGACTAGGAATACATTCTCCATTAGGAAGCTGAAATGTGGACCCAGCATACCATAACAACTCTAGAATGGAGTCTCTCTTCTGTTCTCCTTCCCTGTTGCTTTATTGAGCATAAAGTAACTGGTTTATATGCATCAGCCTATTAAACATTTCTTCTTGAACTATGTCAGGCATGGTGGTGCACGCCTTTAATCTCAGCACTTGGGAAGCAGAGGCAGGTGGATCACTATGACTTTGAGGGCAGTCTGGTCTACACAGAGAGTTACAGAGAGATCCTGTGGGAAATTAACAACAGTAACACCTAAGTGGCCAGTGCTGTGTTTTGTCTGAGGGATGGTTCTGTGCAAAGATTCCCTTCTGGACAGTGGCCTGTTCTCTGGGCTCTTATCTTTCATCTTTCTATTTCAGGAAGTTACTTTGTTCTGGTCATTTTATCAAAAGAGCCCAACAACATAAAACTTGCATACCCTATGTGGTTAGAGAATTTTAATGTTTTTCATTTATCATTGTGATTATAGCTTTTTTTTGTGTTGCTGATGTAACTGCTTCGTGTATGGCAACTAATCTTTAAGTAGAGGTGAACTACTCTTAAAAACAATGTTCCTTGGCAGTTACCCCTTCAAGTCAAGCATCTTGTTGCTTAGAGAAATTTCTTGTTTAAAATAAAATTTTAAAAGTATTAAGATTCTGAACAAATGTGACAAAGAGTTTAAAATAACACAAAGTTAGAAATTTTACATTCTAAAGAAACCCACTATTTTGAAAGTCATTCATTAATGTGATATGTTTAAGACAAATCTTAAACAAAAGAGACAATTAGAAGAATGGCAGAGGGTAAGTCAAGAACATCCCCAGGACAAGAGAAATAACCTTCTGACAGTCACCACAGCTTGTCACTTGTCTCTAAAATCTCCTGAAACTTGATTCCTACCCATAGTCTCAGGAAAAGAAAGAAAAGTTTTGAAGGAACAGCCACCCAACTAAGAGCTCATATTTCTGTGTTCTGGCATTGCTCTCCCGGATGTAGAGTTCAGGTTTCATCTTGCACTTTGTATCACCTAGAGCATTTGCAAGCCCAAGCTAGAATTCTCAGTACTTAATTCTCCCCACAGCTCAGTCTTCACCTTGTTAGAGGTTGTGTGTTCTCTTTGTCTGCTGCCTGGCTTCCAGCTGCTTGTTTCAGCAGATTAACAGTTAGCATCTTAGCTGTTTGCCATTCAGGGGCCATTCTATTATCCTTTATCTTATTGCTTATTTCTCAATGAAGTGACTCAGCTAGCAAGTAAATTTCCTTTCCTATTGGATATTCATATCATAAATACTATTTTCCAGAAGAAATACAATATATTGTGTAATATCAGATGACAAATTTCTTAAATCTATATAACAAAACAAGCCACACAACTAGAAATACATTTGTAATAGTGTCATCAAAATTCATTTCTTATGACTTCTAAAAATTATACAATGACTTTGTCAATATGGCTATAATTGCTGGCTCTTCTTTTTTTTCTCTGAAAATCTTTTGTTTTGCTATGTGTTCACAACTGGTTTTGACTTTCCATGATTTTGGAAAATCTTTGTGGTGTTATCTCAAGTTGGATGGAAATTCCATGTCAGAATGACATGTTAATCATTCTTAAAGGATATAGAGGCTATGGTCTGTACTGATTTATTAGGGAGCTCTGGAGGACAAAGAGATGGCATAATACAGCAAGCAAGAATGTTCAAAATGGCTTTACTGAACACTCTCAATTCCTAGGCAATTGATAGGAGCTCAAATGTACAGCTTTAGTGCTCATGTATATAACACCATGTATAGCTTTAGTGCTCATGTATATAACACCATGTATAGCTTTAGTGCTCATGTATATAACACCATGTGCAGCTTTAGTGCTCATGTATATAACACCATGTATAGCTTTAGTGCTCATGTATATAACACCATGTCATGTATATAACACCATGTGCAGCTTTAGTGCTCATGTATATAACCACTTGCATGTAGTACATATAAAGAGACTTCTTACAGACCCCACACAGTGACAGACTGAGGATAGCCTTGCTTCTGCATAAATACTTTACAAATACTCATGTGGGGAAAATGTCATTTACCCAACCAAAGCCCCACGAGTCCCATCCAGCCCCAGACTGACTGAGACCACTTTCTGTACCAAGCTGCAGAAATTGAGTTGGAGCCTTTTGTCCAGCCATTCGTGAAATTCCAGGAAGACCTACTGCCTTGACTTTAACCACATAAACAAATGTCACAGATAATTCTAGAACTTGTCTGTGGATTTCATGGAAAAGAAATGAAAAGTTAATAAAAGAAAAGGTGGCACGGGAATAGAGCACTAGATGAAGTGTGGGAACCTTAACCAATAAGTTTCAAGTTTGTTTGTCTGATGGCAATTAGTTAAACCAACGTATTTGCCAACCAATGAGACTTGGCTGGTTGAAAGCCCACTTCATCTAACTGCTATAATATACACATGGTGTACAGTGTACCACTGAGCACACTAATAGATTCTTTTATAGTTGGTGTCGTATATAGTCACCAAAATCATTTTAAAATGTTCAAATTGAGCTGATTTTTACATTGGTATTATAAGTTGTCAGTGTGTTGTTTGATTTTGAAATGCACCCTTCAGGACAACAGAAAGATTATATAAATATAATACAAGGAGGGAGAGGGGATCCAGCCCAGCAAGCAGAAGAACTTGTCAGTTTCAGCTATGTAGTTCTGGATTTAGAGGTAAAGGGGATAAAGGAAAAGGGTTATAGACTCTTTTATACAGTTAAGGAAAGCCACCCAGGACAGGCTACTGCGAAGGAATCCCTGTGTGGAGGCCTGGGGTAGCCATTGCATGAAGCTGTGAAGATGAGCTCTGGTTTGCCTGAGAGACTCCAACATATTAGAGATGACAGAGCCATGGGATCTGGAGTGTTGCCTAGAGGAAGTGGAACCAGCCCAAGGGGGAAAAAATGCATTGAAGTCAACAATGGGTGAGATGAGCTATCTAATAAAGTCATAGAGTTCCAGAATTTCAAGTTTCCCCTGCTGATTTTTGGTCTTGCTTTGGTACAATATTTTCTCTCTATGTCCCCTGAATGAGAGAAAGGAAATAAAAGAGCACGTGTTGTATCATGTCGTGAGACCCCACCCCTAAAACCACCAGGAGTTGGATTCCCATGCAAACACAGAAGGGTCAGTTTATTCTTTTGGACAGGTTCAAACACAGGCCAAAACCCTATATTCTGACACAGTGGAGGAATTTGGCCCTGAGCTCAGAAGTGAGAGGGTTTTTAAAGAAAGAAATATGTAAGTGGGGTGTTACACATCTCAGCATTAAAGTTTGGGTAAAGGGGTAAAGTAATTTTTAGAAACTATTGGTTAAACTTTTAGTGCAAACCCAAGTTTTGAATCTATTGGCTGTCAGTCACGTTCTAGATTCTTCTTAGACCTGGGTCCTGCCCCCAGGCACTAAATGGTCTTTCCCTGAGATAAAGTTTTGTAATGGTAAGTCTATGCCTTCACACATGGCTATCTCTATATTACACGAATCCTACTACTATATAATAAAACTTGGACCCAGATATTGGGGAAAAGCTGAAATATCAGAGAGACAGGGAACAAGCCAGAGCTAATTCTCATTCAGCCAACTCCTCAGGTGGAAAAGGGTAGGTCCTGTCTCCATTCTGCTCATACTCAGCATGAAAGCAAAGGGCTGAACTTCTGCCTTCTCCTCTTAATCTTTCTTTCCCTTCCCAACTATTTCAATTCCTGAATCAACTTTCATAGTGCTAGGATTAAAGGTGTGTCACCACTGCAGGGTTGTTAGGCCTTGAACTCACAGAGATCCAGAGGATTTCTGCCTTAAGAGTGATGGGATTAAAGGTGTGGGTCACCACTCCCTGACCTTCACAGCTTGGCTCTATACTGAGCTGTGCTATGTGAGGAAGGGAGGAGAGAAGGACCAGATACAGCAAGGAGCCAGGGGACGGAAAGTAGTTGAGAAAATGAGAAGCCAAAAAGGTTGGATTATATGGGGGGGCAGCCCAACCCAATATCTGGGCTGGAGAGGTTTAGAGTTGGGAAGGAGGTATGCTAGCCAGGAGGACCCTGTAACAAGTAGAATTGAAGGAATACAGGTAGAACAAGTAACCAGGAATAGCATCCACTTTGATTGTTAAATAGGTACCTCAGCCTTTTGTCCTGGGTTTGATATATAACTCCAGGTTTTCTCCTTTTTGGAATGGTAATATATACTCTGTGGTGATGTATGTTGGGAGTATGTAATTGCTTTTTATTTTGAAAGGGAATTTGAAAGTGTTTCTGTTGCTGTGATGAAACACCATGACAAAAGCAAGTTGGGGAGGAGGGGTTTATTTGACTTGCATTTCCATATCAGTGTTCATCACTGAAGGAAGTCAGAACAGAAACTCACACAGGGCAGAAACCTGGAGGCAGGAGCTGATGCAGAGGCCATGGAGCGGTGCTGCTTACTGGCTGGCTTCCCATGGCTTGCTTAGCCTGCTTCCTTATAGAATTCAGGACCACCAAGCCAGGGATGATACCATCTACTATTGTGGGCCATCCCCTATCAATCACACAGTAAGAATGTTGTGTTCAGAGTACAGACCCCCTAAAAGACCAAGAGACCAGGTCTGTTGCAACCACAAAGAGTCTCTTTATTGATGAGCTAGCTCAGATCACTCTATCCAAAACAGCGGTGGGGGAGAGAGACCCTGAGCAGCATGAACAAGGGTTTTTATTATAGGGTAGGGGTGAGAGCTTTAGGGGCTTCATAGATGCAGGGTTACAGTCCTGGAATTGGTTCTGGCTCAGGCTAGGGGTACCTGTCATTAATTCATTGGCTGTCCCAAATTCTAGGAATGTTTTAAAATTTAGCAGCAGTCATTAAGGTTTATAAAAACAGATCAGCAGATGTGTACCTGGAGACTGTCTGTTCTATTGTTAATGTCCCATTCCTGGAAGAAAATGTTTGGAGTGTCAAGTACTCCCTCTTAGATGCTGGCTCCTCCCCAGGTGGTATCTATTTATGGGATTTTCTGGGGCCCACAAGAAAATGCCCTTACTTGTCTGATCTTAGGGAGTTGCTTTCTCAATTAAGGTTCCCTCCTCTCACAGGGCTCTAGCTTGTGTCAGTTGGCATAAGATCAGCCAGCACAGGGTTACAGTTAAGAGATTGCTTTGCATCTTGGAAGAGACTTCTTTGAAACATTGTTGAGACTGTTAAAGACTATTGGAACTTTTGAAGACTTAAATTTGTGCCTACAAGACCACGGGGACCAGGGAGTAGAATGTGGTGGTTTGGGTAAGAATGGACTCCATAGGCTCGTGTGTTTACACACTTAGTCCCATGCAGATAAACTGTTTGGGAGAGATGAAGATGTATGTCCCTGGATAGCCCCATCTCTCTGACTGCTGCCTATGGCTCAGGAAATCAGGATGCATAGTTCTTAGCTCCTTTCTAGTGCTATGCCTCTCTGCCTCCTGCCATGATGTTAATGGACTAACCCTCTGCAACTGTAGTTATGCCCCCAACAAAATGTTTTCTTAGCAATAAATAATCAATTATCCTATATCTGACCAAGTAAAACCTTCAGTGACATGAGGCCATTTTGTTAAGAGCCTTAAGCATTGTTCTCTCTATACAACAGCATCTTAGGGTATAATACACCCTAGACTTACACATCACCCATCAGCATTCACTACAGAAGTGCTTGCTCTTCTAAATGTATACATGCATAAAGTATCTGATTTAGAAAATTTATCTAAAAAAAATATGTCTCTCATTTGATAATAAAAACATTTACGTGTACTTGGTGATTTTTTCCCCTCATATATGATTAGCTAATAACTATACTTGTCTTGAAAGTAAGTTGTTAAATACTTTTATGGGTAATACTTTGTTATTTTTAATTCTAATAGAGAATAAAGCCAGGTCCTTCTAAAACAGACTAATAATGCCATTGAATACAGACTACATCTTTTTATATTGCAGAGTTTTGTTTCTGTTTTAATACAAAGATGAAATAATCCAGAATTCTAACTTCTTTCTACTGGAGGTTATTAGAACTGGCTTATAAAGACAGATGTGAGAGAACCTGGCTGCATAAGAAATAACCTAATCAATAAATGGACTGATAGACAATTAACAAAGGAAGGAACAGCCAATAAATATTTGAAAAGAGTGTTCAATATTCTTAACCATCAGGAAAATGTAAATTAACACTGCTTGGAGATTCCACAATTCCTTAGCTCAGATACAAAGACAATATTAATGAATATGATCCAAGAATACTATTACATACTGTAAGATGTCTTTCTGTATGTTGTGAATATCATTGGCTAATAAAGGGTATGCTTTGGGCCATGGCAAGGCATTTTAGAAGTACATGGGAAATCCAAGCATAGTTAAAGCAAAAGGAGGGCAGTGTCAGAAGGAGATGCTGTGAGATGCCAACAAGAGACAAAGACCTAATGGAGCACAGGTAAGCCATGGGCTATGTAGCAAGACAGATTAATAGAAATAAGTTAGGATGCAAGAGCCAGCTAACAATGTGCTTAAACTATAGGCTAAGCAGCAAGTAATTAATAAAAGACTTTGTGTGATTATTTGGGACCAAGAAGCTGAGTTTATTTGGGACTGTAAGACCAGACTTTGGGGCTAAGTCAAGGCCAGAAACTTTATACTATAAATGGGATGTCTTTCTGTAAGATATGAATATCACTAGTTAATAAAGAGACTGTTTTGGCCTATGGCAGAGTGTCTTAGAAGTAGGCGGGAAATTCAAGCTTAGATTAAAAAGGGGGAAAGGTGGAGCCACACAAAAATGCTGCTGCAGAAGAAGAAGTTAAGAAATTCAGGTAAGCCATGGGCCATGTGGCAAGATAGATTAATAGATGTGGGTTCAGTTGTAAGATCTAGCAAGGAGTATGCCTGAGCCATAGGTCAAGCAGCATGTAATTAATATAAGACTTTGTGTGATTATTTGGGGTTAAGCAGCAGCAGGGCTGGGAGCAGGTCCAAACCTCTGGGCTAGGCTAGAAAGCCTGGAAAGAAACTTGATACTGCAAATGGCACCCAATGTGGGGCATATACATCTACCTACATAAAGCCTGAGAAAGCTTAAAAGAGTTCTAGAACACAGAAATGGAACTCAACAGCTTGAGTTGTGTCTCTCAAGTGAGCTGTGGTACAGAGATTTCCCGGCATGGCATGTTGGCTTGAGCTACAAAATGTCAGGTTTTCAGAGTGCAGCTTAAGCTACAACCAGATTGGTTCCTGAAGTCTCAAAGATTTGGCACAAGCACAAGCTGCTTATGACAGATATGTCACTGCTCTTATGGGCAAAAACAGAGAAAAAGAAGGCTTCTTAGTGACAGCATTTTTTTTTTTAAGAGCTCGGTTTTATGGTGGCAAGCAGAGGCATAGTTCATTTAATAGCTGTCTCATGACTCATGACTCAGCGTTAGCAGCAAAACACTTGTGAGTCTTTTCAGGGGCCCTGTTGTCAAATACTGAAATGGAGTTAATGAGCAGTGGACAGTGGTGCTCCACTTGGTAGCAATGTGGACCCTAAAATTCCACAGAGTGGTAATTGTGACTGCTGCCAGCACTCTTTATGAAGCTAGACTAAGAGTTAAGTGAAGTCAGCTGTCTGCTTTAACCAAGCTTTTAATCCTAGCACACTTTAGCAGGTTAAAGTTGTGATCAGAAAGAGAAAAAAATAGAGGGAGCTGGGTAGAGTCAGATGCCATAGCCCAGCCTTTAATCCTGTAAGACAAGAGATATACAGTAAAGACAGATAAAAAATAATCTTACAGTGTGAAGGGAAAAGGTTAGAGAAAGTTTTTCAAAAAGAAATATAGAAAAAATAATAAGCCCACACAAAAATAGAAATTACAAACAATGTCTGGATAGTGTATGTTATTTTCTTGTCTTTAAGATTTTTTTACTAAAGAGGAAGAAGTAACGGCTGCTAAACTACATTTGATTATAAATGCTGATGGAATAATCCAACCTATACATTTTAAAATCTCTAAAATTGAAATAAAGAGATATGCTACTTTGGAGAAGAGGGGCTTTTTTTCTATGAAAAATGAGAGGTTGTGGATTTATTCCTGGTTAAAGAACATAAGGTTTAATCAAGAAAGATCGCTTGAAAAAAATCTCTGATGGTAAGAGATGGCAACATCATCTTCAAGGCTGCCCACTAAGATGATCCAGCCTCAGGGCCCCCATAATATTGCCAGCACCCCCAATCAGCAGGATGCAGTAATGAAAAGCCACTCTAAAATTTCCAAAGTATTATTTATAAATGTTTGTTTTCATTATCAATGGTTAGTGGTTATAGTGAATCTCTTTCTAGGGAAAAGGGGGATATAGATATGATAGAAGAAAGTATGCATTATTGAATCTACTTTTAAAAAGCAACTACTTGTTCTAAATATTTTACATTGAAATGGATGTTGGTTTAATGATACAAATTTAAGGCCAATTTTGTTATACTGTATGTATATTTCTACTTTTTAGAGTTCGATTTGATGTCTCTATGACTGCTTGCCCTTTAGGATTGTGTGGTATTTCTATAATAAGCTTTATATTATAAAAAGTGAAACATCATTTCATTTTACTAGAGACATATGCCAGACCATTGTCAGTCTTAATTTGAACAGGTATTCCCATGATGGCCATAACTTCTAGCAAATGTGTGATTACAGAGTCAGCATTTTCTGAACTCAAAGCAGTTGCCCATTGAAATCTTGAAAACGTATCTACTGTATGAGGTACATATCTTAATTTTTCAAATTCTATAAAATGAAATACATCCATCTGCTAGATTTCATTTCTATGTATGCCTTTAGGATCACTTCCGGCTGGCAATGGAGTATGGTTATAGAAAGAACAGATGGGACACCTTTTTATAATTTCTTTGGCTTGGCTTGTTGCCAAGTGATAGAGTTTTTTTTTTTTTTAATCCTTTGCTATTGATGTGATGTTTTTCATGAAACTCTGAGGCCTCTAGTGCATTTATTATTAATAATTTATCAATTTTGTCATTACCTTGAGCTAAAGGACCTGGCTGACCAGACCTATATGGGATCAAATGTGCATTATATATAAGGGATGATTCTTATTCCTGATTATTTCTTGTAACAGAATAAATAATGAAGTTAATTCTGACTCATCATTAATAAAACCAGTAATTTCAATGTTGAACAACTCTTTCTGCATAATGAGAGTCACTGACTACGTTAAGAGGTTCAGTAAAGTCCATTAATACCATCACAATAGCATATAACTGGATTTTGAACAGAATTGTAACGGCTTTGAGTCACTTTACTGTGGGAATGCCTTTCTGTATGCTGTGAATAGCAATCTTTAAATAAAGGAGCTATTTTGGCCCATGACAGGCACCATAGAAAAAGTAGTAGGAGGAATCAGAATAAGTAGGAGGAGCAGGGCAGAGTCAGACAGACCAAGCCAGAAGCCCAAAGGAGTAACATGTAAGGAACATAGGTGAGCCACAGGCCAAGTGGCAGGAAAAATTGATAAAAATGATTTAAGATGTAAGAGCAAGCTAGCAAGGTGCCTGAAGCCATGGACCAAACAGCATGAAGTTAATATAAGTGTCTGAGTCATTTTGGGGGGCCTGAGCAGCAGCGGTGGGCAGCTAAGGGGTCTGGCACAGCAGGTGTGTAGGTCTGGGCCTATGGCCTCTAGGGACCAAGAAACCACGTTGTATTTTTCAACTCTTGTTTATGATATGATGTTTATATAACTGATTTAAATTTGTAATCTCTAATTAAGAAATACATGTTAGTTAGATATTTAGGTATACAGAGATATAATTCAATTAGTCAAATACTTCTAACACCTACAGAATATGGCATTTAAATGTTTTAAGAACTTTTCTGGACAGTGAGACAGATCTACTCCTGGCAACACTAATTTACTTCAAGAGAAAAATGGGCATCGAAAAAACTCCATATAGAGATTAGCTTCTTGGTGGCATCAGTTAGCCACTGGACATGAACCTGTTCTTATATTGACTGCTTGACAGTATGCTGTTAAAAGTGGACATGCAGGTTCCATAGGAAGGTGACCTCTGAACTTTGGCAGAACAAGCCGAGATGATCATTTAGGTTCTTGCTTTGCAGAAAAAACTGTCAGACACTCTTCAAGACTCGAGGAGAAGTGACTGATGAATGGGCAGAGCAGATTTTCTGCTTCACTAAAATGAAAAGATACTCTTGGCCTGTGGGCTGAAGATGGATGCCCCAACTTTATAAAGGAACTATGGGTTACTGTCCAGGCAGATAGGTGTCATCTCTGTCATTTCTAGATTTTAGAAGTTGCTTGCACTTCCTGTTTACTTGGGTAAATATATCCTTCTGTGGTCTTTGATGTAGTTGAAGATTATATAGTTATAGGTACATTTTTCTTAGCCATTTGAAAGGTGTATTGAAGATATATATGAAACTTTAGATTCATAAAGATAAGGTTGATAAGAGTATTTTCTTTAAGTTTGCTGAATACAAATAGACTAGATATTATAACTGTAATTCTTACATGATAGCTATTTTGTTACATGTAAATTTACTATGTTAAAATTGAAACCTTCCTTTTTGATTAGACAGAAAGAGGGAGGTGATGTGGGAATGCCTTTCTATATGCTGTGAATAGCAATCTTTAAATAAAGGAGCTGTTTTGGCCCATGACAGGCACCCTAGAAAAAGTAGGAGGAGGAATCAGAATAAGTAGGAGTAGGGCCGAGTCAGGCAGATTGAGCAAGCCACCCAAGGAGTAACATGTAAGGAACACAGGTGAGCCATGGACCACATGGAAGGAAAGATTAATAAAAATGGGTTGATTTAAGATGTAAGAGCAAGCTAGCAAAGTGCCTGAAGCCATAGACCAAACAGCATGAAGTTAATATAAGCGTCTGAGTCATTTTGGGGGGCCTGAGCAGCACTGGTGGGTAGCTAAGGGATCTGGTGCAGCAGGTCTATAGGTCTGGGCCTCTGACCTCCCAGGACCAAGAAAATACATTGTAACACTTTACTTATATGTTCTGATTTGTAACCTGCCTTTCCTGATTCGTTTGCATTGGTATAAAATGTAGGGACTCCAGAAATTGGTTTATCTCGTACAACATAAGGAAGAATCCAATTAGTTTTCTTTAGAAATTCAATTCTTTGGCTTTGAGGATATTTGTTGTTAATATCTCCCAAAAAATTACTGCAGGCTCTTTGCCAAGGTTCACTTTCTACCCACAATTGATCAATTTCTTCATTAGTTAAAGGTACAACAGTTTCTGCTGGGTTCATTCCAGTCAATTGATAAAGTCTTAATTTCCCTTTAAAAATCAATTAAGAAATCTTTTTCACATACATATTTAATTTCTTACTCAGTTTATGTGGCAGAAATATCCATTCCAATATAACATTTTCCCTTTGCATTAAAATTCCTGTAGGATAATGCTTAGAGGGCAAGATAACTAGAGGTCTGAATCCACATGATCCAAATGTGCATACTATAATTTTTTTCCACCAGAACCAATTCTCTCTCAGCTTCAGGTGACAATTCTTTTGGACTTAAGTCCTCATCACCATTAAAGGTTTTGTACAAATTATCCAGTTCATTATTTTTTATTCTAATAGTGGTTCATAATTAGAAATGTCTCCTTGCAATCTCTGACAATCATTAAGTGTCTTCAATCTATCTCTCCTGATTTGTACATTTTGGAGTCTAAGTTTTGTTATCCAGTTTTGTAACCTAAATAATTAATGGAATCTCCTCTTTGTATTTTTTCAGGGGCAATTTGTAATCCTCAAGCAGACAATTTTTTCACTTCTTCAAGCATTCTTTTTAAGCTATTTATATTTGAATCAGCCAATAAGTTGTCATCCATGTAATGATAAATGATAGATTGTTGGGGTTTGTTATGTATCTCTTCTAATGGCTTTTGTACAAAATATTGGCTCAGAGGGAAACTATTCAGCATTCCTTGAGTCAGAGCCTTCCATTGATACCTCTTTACAGGCTGAGAATTATTAAAAGTGGGCATTGTAAAGGCAAATTTTTCTTTATCTTGTTCTTGTAAAGGTATTACAAAGAAACAGTCTTTTAAATCAATAACTATAATAGGTCATTCTTTAGGTAATAGAGAAGGCAAAGGAATTCCAGACTGTAGAGAGCCCATTGGCTGTATCAAGTTGTTTATCACCCTTAGATCTGTAACTATTCTCCACTTTTTATATTGCTTTTTAACAACAAATACAGGAGAATTATAAGGGAGGGTTGGTTCCTCTATATGCTGAGCATTTAACTGTTCCTGTACCAGCCTTCAATTTCTCTTTTTGTTAAAGGCCATTGATGAACCCATATAAGCTTATCTATTAATATTTTAAAAGTAGTGCTGTAGGTTTCTTTGAAAGATCGGCAGCTGTTGTACCTTGTTTCTGTACAACATAAATTGTTTGTGACTGTTTCTCATAATACTTTATAATGTTTCTCCCAGAAACATGTGTTAGTTTTTGGTTTCTTTCTATGTTTGAAGGAATATTAATCTGTGTGTTCCACTGTTGTAGGAAATCTCATCTCCATAAATTTATGGCAATGTTGGCCACATGTGACTTTAATTTTCGTCTCTGACCTTTGGGTCCTATACATTCAAGCCATCTTGCACTTTGTTTTTACCTGGGATAATGTTCCAATTCCCAAAAAAACTGAATGTTTACCTGCTGAAGGGCCAATTTGAATGCCAAGACTCTGATGAAATTATTGTTACATCTGCCCCTGTGTCCAATAAGCCTTCAATAACATCATTTACTCATACTTTTAACTTTGGCCTTTATTCGTCAATAGAAGCTTGGCAAAGTATTCACTGTATAATTTTTCCTAATTTTTTTCATTTTCTATAGATTTTCTTTCATTCAGTATAGTGTGCCTTTTTAGAATAGGTTTTAATTTTTTTAATTGCTATGGTAAGGTGTTTCCTCCATGATAACAGAGTAATATTGAACTGGATTTCATATGGGAGCTTTTGAGAGTCCCCTTAGGGCATTTCCCAAAGGTCAAAAGTTACCTTGTGTGTCCCTTGTTGACCTGTACTCATTAGTCAAATGCCTCCCCTTGCCACACCTTCTGCATACTCTAGAAAGGAGGGGTGTTCTCTTGAGATTATTCCTAACAAAGGCACCATTTCTGGGAATACCTAGTTTACAATCACCTTTTATATGGCCTTACCTTCCACAATTGTAAAATTTAACTTTTTAACTTTTTCTTATACCTCTAGAAATAATCTTTCCTACCCAGTTATCATAACAGTTATAGGGCTCTGGATTATTTGTCTCAAAAATCCAATCTTCCTTGGTCGCTGAAGCTGCTTTTAACAGTCTAAATATTCTTTTACATTGTGAGTTACCATTCTCAAAAGCCAACAATTCCATTATTATTTGCCTAGCTTCTGAATCTGGTGCCATTCTATTTATTGCTGTATTTAATCTCTGCAAAAAAGTCTGCAAAAGTTTTTGGGGGGCATTAAATTACTTTTGTGAAGGATTCAGTTTTCTTTCCTATCTCTTCAATCCAATCCCATTCATTTAATGTTGTCATGCAGCATAAATCCAGGGTATGATTATAGTTTAATGTTTGCCTTTCTGTATCAGTATAATCTCTTTCCTCAAAAAGTTGGTCTTGGGAGACTTCTATGCCTCTGGCTCTACTTCATTGTTCAATTGTTTTAGCCTCCTCCTCCCACCATGTTTTCCACTGTAAAAGTGGTCCAGCCTCCAAAACAGTAGTAACCATATCTGATCAGTCCTTGGGGATGATCCAGTTTCATGATGACCAGGAATTTAGCATTTGTTTTACAAATGGTGAGTGCAAACCAAATGTAAAGATTGTTTCTTTGACTCTCCTTAAGTCTAACATTTGTACAGGATCCCAAATAACTTCTAAACTATTTTTATCATTTTGCAGTTTCTTTGATACTGGATATATTAATGTTGGCTACTCGATAACCTTAGGCTGGTTTGTATATATATAATATATCACCACAACTCAAGTTCCTTCTTTCCAGATGCTCAGATGTATCAAGTTGACAAGAAGAAAACACAAACAAACAAACAAAGCTAGGACAGTGTGTGTGTGTGTGTGTGTGTGTGTGTGTGTGTGTGTGTGTGTGTGTGTTATGTGTATGTGGTTCTATGTCTTTGTATATGTGTGTGCCTACACATGACAAAGTATATAAGTTGAGGTCAGAGGACAAGTGATTTGGTCACTGCTTTTCCCGTGAAGAGACACCATGACCATGACAGCTCTTGAAAAAGAAAGCATTTAATTGAGGATTTGCTTACAGTTTCAGGGGTTTAGTCCATTGTAATCATATCAGAGAACATGGTTAGAGCAGTAGCTAAGAGCTAAATTGTGATCCATAGACAGAAAGGGAAGGAGAGAGAGAGAGAGACTGACTCTAGGCTTGGCATTGGCTCTTTCAAAACCTCAAGGCCCACCTCAGTGACACACTTCCTCCAAAAGGCCACACCTCCTAATCCTTTTAATTTTTTTCAAATTGAGCCACTCCCTGGTGACTACTCATTTAAAGATATGAGCCCAAAAGGGAAGGGGATGCATTCTCATTCAAACAACCACACCAACTTAAGTGATTCAGTTCTTACCATCATGTTCATCAGGCTTGGCAGCAGGAACTTTTACTTGTGAAGCCATCTTACCAGATCAAATATGAATACTTCTAAATCCAACAGAATACTTGCTATAACTGTAATAAGTGTGTACTTTGTTAAATGTACAACCTTTTTAACAGATGTCTAAAGAGGATTTCTAGCTTTGCTGTGTAGTTAAGAAATGAATTTCAAAGAGAGTATTTTACCAATCAACTTCCCATTGATGGGCCTTATCTTCATAAAACATTCCTATAACATTTCATTACCTATATAATAATGATGCACCATAACTATTTCACTGTCAAAGCCCAGAGGAGAGAGGAATGCCCTTCAGGCAGGCTGATACTTGAATGGCTTCCTGAGAACATGCTGATAACAGATTCCAGGGTTTTCCCAGTGTCCTGTAAAACAGTTAGCTCTCTTGTTGATTGTATAAATTATCTAGTGGCCTCTTATAGAGGAAGCCTGTCTTCCTGCAATCCAGCAGTGTTGACAACCATCTTCAACTACCAAAGAGGCACACCCTAGCCTCTGACCTACCTCTCTGACTCCTTGTTATGGGAATGATTAATGGCATGGGCCAAACTCACTAGAGATTTATTATATCAAAATCAAAAAAGAAACCATAAGCATTGTTGCTATGAACCTCCAGAAGTTCATGTATTGAAGGCTTGGTCCCCAAGATATCAGTGTTCAAGTGTTCATATTTGGTTCATAGTAATCAGTCCAATCATAAGACCTCTAACTTCCTAGTTATAGATGCTCACTGATGACTGATGGTTGACAATTTAATCAAATTATGGAAAGCTAATTAGAAGCACTAAAGTCTGGCTTAGAGAAAATCAATAACTGGATTTATAGTTAACTTATATTAATAACTATTTAAAGTCATATCTTTTCCTCTCCATGTCTCCATGTCTTTGTTTCTTGGCTACTAGGAATATATACCTCATAAAACCTTTCTATCATCAGGTCAGGTTCTACCTCATTGTGGTCAAAGACAATGAAGCCAGCCAGTTAAACAAACTTTCCCTTTGAATTTGTTTCTCTCAGAACTTTTGTCTCATTAGTAAACAATGCATTAACACAATTGCTGGGGTCTGAATATTCATGTACATACCTCACATTTACATATTGAGCTTCTAGCTTCCAAGGTGGTGGTGTTGGGAGAGACCCTGGGAACATAATTAAGTCATGTGGCTTTATCTATGTGTGCTAGAGCCCTTAAAAGTGAGATAAATGTAGTTCCTTCCCAAATACCTCCCACCATATAAAGACACACTTAGAAGGCACTGTGTATGTAATAGAAACTTGGTCAAACACCAAATAATGAACATTTTGAATTCTCCATTTTCCTTAATTGTTAAAAAAATAAATTTCTACATTAAAAGCTACCTAATTTATGGTATTCTATTATATACACCCAAAGAGACTAAGCCAAGTACTATATGCTATTGTCAATTTAATTACTTTTTCTGCAAAGGAAAATCACATGAGACCATTAGGAGGCAAATGAAATAATAACTTAGTAAAAATGTTTATGATGTTGAATGTTAGGAATATTAGCCTCTGCTGACTGTCCTCTATGACTAAAACAAAAATAATAGGCCAAAGTCCCTCATACAACATCTGGCCTGACTTACAAGGGATAAACATATTCCCCTTTCAGAAAAACTAGACTTATGACATTCCACACAGAAGATCTACATGACTTATACAATTTAAACCACTTCAGTTCAAATATCACATTGGAAATAATTTGACCAACTAGTTTTTTTTTTTTTTTAACAAAAACCACAAGTAAGACCATATACATGTATTTGTTAATTTACTGTTGCTATGATAAAATACAAAAACAAAAAAAAAAACATAACTAAGGCATCTTTTTAAAAAAATGGTTATTTGGATTTGGTTTCTAGAGGCATTAAAGTGCATCAGAGCAGTAAAAGTTCATCAGGGCAGGAAAGTGAGCCAGCAAGCAACACACAAGGCTGAGAAAGCATGAGGTGGGGGTTCACATCTTAACCCACTAGCCAGAAGCACTTGGAATGAATGATTGGCCTTTTGAACTTTCAAAGCCCACCACAAGGTTGTGCCTCCTAAACATGGCCAAACAGTGCCACAAACTTGCAAATATCCAAATGCCCAAGACTATGGGAGACTTCTCATTCAAACCACCACACAACATTATGAAGGAAGTGATGCAGGGGCACAGGTATACTCCACACCTTCATGGCCTGTGGAAGATGGAGCTGCATGCCATCTTCTTTGAGGCTCCAACAGGGTCCACAGTGATGGGTTTCTACACAATAGCGAAGGCTTCAAAGTGAAGTGCTGACTTCCTGTCAAGGAGGATTTACTGTGGCCCTGGGATATTATTTGAGAGAGGATCTGTATTTCGTGTCCTGGGACAGCCTCCTTCAGAAGCTTAGATGAGTGTGGAACTTAAGGAATCAGTTAGGATGGACTTCACACATGGGGAAGCCAAAGAGAATTTAAAAATGTTTTTAAAGCCATCAATGGAATCCTGCAGGTGCAGCTGAAGCAAGTATGCCTTCTGTTTTGTAGGTATTGGAGTCTGAGGCTTGGGTTCCCAGCAAAGTGACTAATTATTAAGGTCACATTTGGGAAAAGTCACTCCAGCAGCCAGCAAAGGCCCATGCTTGTTAGCAGAACTTGGAGTTGAAACTGACCCCTATAGGTGGCTCCTCGAAGAGAAAGGAAAAAAATCCCCATGTGGCTGATGTGACTCTGTGTTCCAAAGGGAGTAATTGCCAGGAGGTTGGGAACAGGATAAAAAAGCAGCAGAGAGAAATAAAAGAAAAAGAGAAGGTTTGCTGAAGGGAAAATGCTGTCAAGAAGCAAGGCTGAGGTATCATGGGAAGTGATTAGAATCAAACCCCAGGCTTCCTTGACCTGCAACATCCTCCATTCTGGAAGGGTTGATTTTGTGTTGTGAGACATTGTGCAGCTAACTGGAACCCACCATTGCATTAGCTTCCCAAAGGAGCTTAGAAGCATGGTCCACTCCAACTAGAATACTTTTTTATACAATAAAAATTCTGTTTCCTTAGTATCTTTTAAAGTTTTATTTGTGTGTATTTGTGTGAGAGTGTGCGTGTGTGAGTGTTCATATATACACCACATGTGCATGAGTGTCCACCATGGCCAGAGACTGGAAGTTGTGAGCTGCCCACTATGGGTATTGGAAACCACACTTGAGTCCTCTGGAAGAGCAGCAAGGATTCTTAACTGCTGAACCATCTCTTTTGCCAATCTCTGGTGCTATGCTCACTGGCACACACACACACACACACACACACACACACACACACACACACACAAACACCAAAGCAAAACAGAAGGGGGAGGAGGTTGCAAAGATGACTCAGTGAGTAAAACACTTGATGCACAAGTGTGCAGGTGTGCATTCTGATCCCAGAGCTCAAGGAAAGCCATAAGCTCAGCATTCCTGTGTTGAGATGAGAGAAAATCCCTGGAGGAAGGAGCCAGACCACCTAGCCTGGCTTATACAACTATAAACAAGAGACCCAGTTTCAAACAAAGTTAAAGGGAATGACTAACACCTGAAATTGTCTTCTGACCAGGTACACAGACACACCAATGCCCCTCATATGCACATACAGAAAAGCAAGATCGTTTGCACACACACACACAGAGAAACACATGAATGCTTGCATGTGCACACACACACACATACACATGCACAAGCAACTAATTCTTTGCTATTTATTTACCTTACCTACTTCAAAGAAATGTAAATGGTTTTATGTAGTAGGATTATGATATTGCAATGTAAATAATTGTCCCCCCTATTGGTTTAATAAAAGTTCTGATTGGCTGAAGGCAGACAAGAAGTGTGGGTGGGGCTACCATACTGGGAAAACTCTGGGAACAGAGAGAGCAGAGCAGAGATGCCATAGAGATGCCAAAGAAGCCAACAGATGCAGAGGACAATTATTCTGCTCTGAGAAAAAGTACCAAGATGCTGAACAGGATATGAATCATGGGTTAGTTTAAGAGTAAAGAGAAAGTTATATGGCTGGACTCTAGGCTAGTCAGCATAAAATTAATATAAGCATCTGTGTATTTCTGTGGGACTGTGGGACAGACAGCAGGACAGTGGGTCAGAACCTCAGGGCTAGGCCAGAAAGGCCATGCCAGTTTTAAATGTGAATAACGAAGTAAGGAGAAAGTAAGTTTGTTGAAGTGTAATGTTTAAAAGATAAGAATAGAGGGGAATGTGGAAATGGTTCACAAAATGTAGGATGAAAAGCTGTGTGAAGCTTCTGAGGTGGCCTAGCTGCCAGCAGCCACTAAAAGGGAATTGTAAATGAAACCCACCCACCCTCATATCTGAAATTGACAAGCATGTTTCCGTTGTATGGCATTCCAAGGAAATGTGTCTGTAGTTTAAACTTCATCCCTGTTTTCTCAGAGTAGAAACAAGAATGTACAGGTTCTTTGTTGTCTTCCATGGGACTGAGATGCTAGCTATCCCCTTATTTGTAAACATTTCTTTAGTTTAAAGGAAAAAAAATGATGGCAGTGGTGGTGTACACCTATAATTCCAGGAGAGGCAGAGACAGGTGGAACTCTGAGTTTGAGGCCAGCCTGGTCTACAGAGTGAGTTCCAGGACAGCCAGAGCTACACAAAGAAATCCTGTCTTGAAAAAAGATGAGATCAGCATAAGCCCACCTCTTCCCCAATTTTATCAAATGAGTAACCTAAGAGACTTGATGAGGATCGTGGAAGCAGGAAAGGCTTTTTAGACGTCCATCTATTCATCTGCAAACAAACCCTATCAACTTTCCACTACTTTGCTCTATTTCATCTTTTATCTACCATTTCTTATTACACAGCAAATCTTTTTTAAGGTATTTAATTCTATGATGACTCAGAAGACATAACTAGTCAAGGCAGGAAGTGATCCTCTAACTGTGCTCCTTGTGTATAGACTCAATCCTGTTTGTGTTCTGGAACCAAATTCCCACTACCTCAAACACATCCATGGTTATCTCAATGGCATTTATTATAGAATTAATAAGGCAAATAATTTGGATTGAGAATCTTTACTCCTATAACAGATGATTTAAACATCATCTGTGGTTTATGGCTTAAGAAGGGAAAATTATGTCATTTAATCCAAGCATTGTAGATATAATTTTCATCTCTGTCCTGGTTTGATTGATACTACTGTGATAAAACACTGACGAAGGACAATGGGGAAGAAAGCGTTCATTTCAGCTTATGCTTTGCAGCCCATCATTAAGAAACACCAAAATAGAGAGTTGAAGCAGACACCATGAAAGAAGGCTGCTTACCAGTTTACTTCTCCTGTCTTGCCCAGATACCTTTCTTACACAGTCCAGGCCCATCTGCCTAAGGATAGTATTTTCCACAGTGGAAATATGGGCCCTCATATATAACTTAACAATTAAGGAAACAGTTTCTTTAACTGCTGAATAATATTCCATCGTATAAATGTACCACATTATTTTAATCTGTTCTTCAGTTGAGAGACATCTAGGTTGCTTTTAGGTTCTGGTTATTACAAATAATGCTGTTATGAACATAGTTGAGCTAATGCACTTGATGTAAGAATGTACAGCCTTTGAGTAAATGCCCAATAGTGTTATTGCTGGAGTATTACATAGATTGATTCCCAGTTTTCTGAGGAACTGCCATACTGCTTTGCAAAGTCACTGTACAAGTTTACACTCCCACCAGCAATGAAGGAGTGTTCCCCTTGCTCCACATCCCCTCCAGCATAGGCTGTCATCTGTGTTTTTGATCTTAGCTATTCTGCCAGGTATTAGAAGGTATCTCAGAGTTTTTTTGATTTGTGTTTCTCTGAGGCTAAGGATGCTGAGCAATTCTTTAAGTGTCTTTCAGCCATTTGTGATTCTTCTGTTGATAATTCTCTATTTAGCTCTGTACTTCACTTTTTAAAATGATATTCTCAAATTTGCCAGGGAATAGATGGAACTAGAATAAAGCATCCTGGGTGAAGTAACACAGACCCAAAAAAGACAAACATAGTATGTACCCACTCCTAAGTGGATTTTAGATGTAAAGCAAAGGACAGCCAGGCAACCCCTGAGCAGCTAGGTAATAAGGCATCTTAATAATTAATAAGGTTATAGGCTAAGAGAGGCATTTATGGATCCCCGTGGGAAGGGGACATAGATAAGATCCCCTGAATAAACTGGGACCATGGGGGAAGGGCACAGAGAGGTGGGAAGAGAACGTGAGGAAATGGGATAGTTGATCTGGGGGAGGACAGAGAGGGAGAACAACAAAATAGATAACTTGATAGAGGGAGCCATTGGGGTTAGAGAAAATCGGTGTTAGAAAACACCCAAAAATCCCCACACATGACCCCAGCTAAGACTAGGCAATAGTGGAGCAGGTTCCTGAACTGACCTCCCTATATGATTAAAGTGATGGCCATCCTGTTATTCTAGAACCTTCATCAGCAACTGATGGAAGCAGATGCAGAGATCCACAGCTAAGCACTGGGTTGAGCTCCCAGTCCAGTTGAAGAGAGAAAAGAGAGAATCTATGAGCAAAGGAGTCAAGACCACGATGAGGAAAACCACAGAGACAACTGACCTGAGCTATTGGGAGCTCAGTGACTCTGAACTCACAGCTGGAGAACCTGCTTGGGAATGAATGAGGCCTGATGTGGGAATGCCTTTCTGTATGCTGTGAATCTCACTCTTTAAATAAAGGAGCTGTTTTGGCCCTTGACAGGCACTGTAGAAAAGGTAGGCAGAGAAATCAGAATAGGTAGGAGAGGAATGGCAGAGTCAGAGTGGCAGATCGAGCAAGCCGCCCAAGGAGCAACATGTAAGGAACACACTTGAGCCACAGGCCACCTGGCAGACAGATTAATAGAAATAGGTTAATTTAAGATGTAAGAGCTAAGTAGCAATGTGCCTGAGCCATAGACCAAACAGCATAAAGTTAATATAAGAGTCTGAGTCATTTCTGGGGCCTGAGCAGCAGCGGGCTACTAAGGGGTCTGGTGCGGCAGGTCTGTGGGTCTGGGCATCTGGCCACCCAGGACCAAGAAACCCCACTGCAACAGAGGCCCTCTGAATGTGGATGACAGTTGTGTGGCTTGGGCAGTTTGTGGGGTCTCTGGCAGTGGAACCATAATTTATTCCTAGTGTATGAACTGGCCTTTTAGAGCCCATTCTCTACAGAGAAACACCATGCTCTACCTTGGTATTGGGGGTCGGAGGGGTTGGTCCTGCCTGAACTGGATATGCCAGACTGCATTACTCACACGGTGTCCTTACCTTTTCTGAAAAGGAGATAGAGGAATCGGAAGGGGGGGGGGGCATTAGGGAATGACTGAGAAAAAAGGAGGAAAGGTAGAGGAGGTTACGCCAAAATAAAAAAAGAAATGTCCCCCATCAATATGCCACAGTCTGGTCTGTAGAAGGAATTCCTCTACTGAGATGACCGTTTCCAAATGTGTCGATGTTTGTGACAAGCTAACAAAGACTAAGTCACACAGTCTTACTAGTAAAGACACTTAGTAGGGGCATATTTAGCCCTTTTCTCTGTACCCTCAAAGAATAAAAACAGAACAGCACAAAGCTACCATAGTCATTCCCCAATAACACAGGAAACATGGTAACAACCTGGGGAACAGTACATAATTCTTTAGAAAATGTGGACCAGTAGCAGTGGACATCAATTCAACGATTTAATGTGACTTATGAACACATATTACAAGAGGAAATGATAATCAAGGCTAAAAATGTGGACAGAATCTAATAATGTAGCCAACACATGACACTTCGTGGAGTCATTTTCAATTATGGACACTGGAGATTTACAACTTCCAATACACATATTGTAGCTTAAAATTCGTGCCAGAAAGGGGGAGGCCAAGATCAGCTGTCACTGCAGACCAGACTGGTTTGTGAAAGCCCAGGCTTCCTAGACTCCTCCTCTGGCACACTCCAAGTTGAAGGGATAACTGTCAGGGGAAGCAGAGACCTTTCAACTAGATTGAACACTGTGTGGGAATGAGAATTAAGGGAATTTGATTCAGACATGAACCCATCAAATCTCAAACCTCATTTTGCTGATAGAGATCGCAGAAAAGCACAAAAAGGTCGAATCTACAGTGTGCCAGTAAAAATTCCACTGCAAGCCATAGAGAGAACAGCTGACATTTGGGGATGTAGCAAGCACATGGCTGGAATGCCAAACAGGAGTCTACAAGGTTATGCTTGCTTCCAGCAGGTATGAAGAAAACAACAAAACAAAAAAGCCAAGGAAAACTCCTTTTTTCCGACCAGCAACATGCCCACCTTGAGCTACCCCACTTGATAAGTGGGAATGGACATCAAAAAATCAAGAAGATAGAGACCTAACATCAGAGACCAAACATTTTCATAAAGACCAAAGTCATAGTCTCCTGGTCTTTCTACAGAGACAGTCTACAAGCAGAGGTAATATAGAGGCAATCGCATAAAGATTATAACCTCATGTATCATTTTTTATTTAAAAAATGTTTTTTTCATATCTACCACTGCTTCCCCCTCCTTTCCCTCCTCCCAATCCCTCCCAGTCCTCCCTCAGCCTCCCGCCCCATCCCCCCACCCATTCTCCCAAAAGGGCAAGGAGTCCCATGGTGGGTCAATCAATGCATCATTTTAAAAAGTTAAATAAAAGCCCTTTATGGTAGTTTAAATGTACTTGGCCCCATAAACTCATGGGGAGTGGCACTATTAGGAGATGTGGCACTGTTTAAGTAGATGTGGCCTTGTTGGAGGAAGTGTGTTACTGTGGGAATGGGCTTTAAGGCCTCCTGTGCTCAAAGATCAATTCACTTCCTATTGCCTGCAGATCAAGATGTAAAACTCTCAGCTCCTTCTCCAACACCATGTCTGCCTGAACTCCACCACGTCTTGCCATGATGATAAAGGACTAAACCTCTGAGCTATAATCCAGCCCTAATTAAGTGTCTACCTTTAAAGAGTTACTATGGAAAAGCAGGTCCTGCATCCTGCATGGGCAGGACACTACAGCTGACCTTGTTGGTGGGGACACAGGCGAGCCAGCCTTGAGGCTATAAGAAAAGGGGAACTGACCCCACCCCCAGTAATGTGCCCCCCTACAGAACTTGGGAGAGAAAGCTCTGTACCTCCCCTGGGCAAAACAGTAGAGCTGGCCCTGGTGATGTGAGTGTGGGTGAGCTGGATCTGAGGACTGACAGCAGGAGAAGTGGCCCCACCCCTTGCTGCAGTCTGCATTGGGTGAACTAGAGAGCTTGTCCAGTAGTGACCATAAGGAAAAGTTGGTAAGATGACCAACCCAGCTACCACCCAGGCCCAGAAGCAGGCCCACTCAACTATGAACTGTTGGAGCATGAGAAGGGGACAAACCTATAGATCCATGACACAGGACAACAGGATATCCAAGAGGAGCCCCAGTGAGAGCCATTATTAGTGGTGTAGCAGAACCTAGAGGCCTCAGACAAAACCAATGACTCAAAGCAATGAACATTTACAAGTAAAGATGGATGAACCAAAGGGTAAACTGTGTGACTCACAGGGCCACACTACAGCGTCTAAGATGAGATCTTGGTTTTTTTGTTTGCTTTTTGGTTTTTCTTTTACATTTTATTTTGTTTGGGGGGGGTTGCATGAGCAGAGGATAGAATAGGGCAGGGGGATAAATGGGGTCAAGATGCATGACATGAAATCCACAAAGAATCAATTAAAGTTGAGAGAGAGTTGTCATAGTCATGGTGTCTCTTCACAGCAATAGAAAACCAAACTAAGGCATTCTTTCAATAAGCTCTTGGGTCTTGTTCTTTTAAATTTTATAAAAACATTGAAAATGAAAAACCTTCCATTTTGCATTACTCTGTAGCTAAGAGAAACAGAAAGTTTAATTTTATAGAGCTGGATATTAGCTGTTTCTTTGGTTTTATTTGCAATGCAGTGGTTTGAACCCCAGGTCTCACGTGCACAAAGCATATGCTCTACCATGAAACTATACTTCCAGCTCCTGGGAGAGCCTTACAGCTGTTCTGAGTCCTGAAATAGATGTAAGAATTGAATATATAACTTTGCAGGTGAAATCTATTAGGATCACTCAAAATTAGCATGATTTCTAGTAATTAGCCAGAAATATCTGTTTGAAGCCCCTCAAACCCCCCCTGTGCCACTAAAAGTGGAGCAAAATCCAATGTTGAGCTTCAGGATCCTTTGGACACATGTACTAATTGTGCTCAGTGACAATACTAAGACTGTGTCACCTGCTTCTTATACTCACACAATTCTGTCTCATGGGAACAAAGGTCAGGGAACATAGGCAGCTAAATCAGGATGTCCCAGAAATGATACACAAAAATAGATTCATCGTGGCTCCTGTAAATAACACAGGACATTGAGAGCAAAATACTGAGTGTAACATTTTCCATAAGAATATAAATTAGTACTTAAGTCCTTTGAACCATCCTCTTATCAACTAATATCATACATGATCCAACACCTGGGGTAAAGAAGGCACCTTAGGAAATAGGCAGTAAGACATGTCAGGAGCCAAGGAAAAGTGATAAAGCTGTAAAAAAAAGGGGGGGGGGCCTCAATCCACTTAAAATCCAATAAACAAGGGATGCTACCACACAGAGTCCTCATACCTTCTTGTAACATAAAGCAGTGTAAGGTCCACTAGTTGTCCCCTTCGGGTTCCCCAAAGAGAAAGCATCCAAATGCCCAGAATTGAGAATGAAGCCCCAAGTTAGTATGACCTTGTTCTAAAAACACAAGAATTGTCCCTGGCCTGGGGATCAGAGGCCACTACTGCTTCCAAGTCATATTAGGATAGGAAAACACATCAACACAGGCACACACTTGCCTGCTGCTCTTTCCCTGAATGCCTTGCTATCTCCATGCTTACTCATTCAATGCATAAGAATCACCTCTGGGGTACTCAGCTGCCTTCCAAATATTTTATCTGATGTACTGGCTGGCTTTGTGTGTCAACTTGACACACACTCAAGTCACCATCAGAGAGAGAGGAAGGAGCCTCAGCTGATAAAATGCCTCCATGACATCCAGAGGTAAAGCATTTCCTCCATTAGTAATCAATGTGGAAGGGCCCAGCCCATGGTGAATGGGGCTGTCCCTTGTAGTATGAAGTTTCTGGCCCGGACTTTTGGGCCTTGCCTCTAGGTTTAGTCCCGCTGACCCGCAGACCCACAGACCCAGGCATATCACTTGCTATCTCTGTACCCTTCATCTAACCCATGACTCAACCTGTTCAGCCATGAGGCTCGGTACCTTTCTTTAGAGCAGCATAGTTGTCGTCTGCTTCTTCTGGCTTCTCTCTGGCATTCTGCTCTGTGCTTCCTGTCCTCAAGAGTTTTCTTAGTCTGGTAGCCCCACCCACACTTCCTGCCTGTCTTTGGCCAATCAGCGCTTTTTATTAAACCAGTGGGTGGGACAATTATTACAATGAAACTACACAATCTCCCACAATCCCTGGGCTGCTGGTCCTGGGTTCTATAAGAAATCAGGCTGAGAAAGCCATGGAAAAACAGGCCAGGAAAGTGCACCCCTCCTCCATGGCCTCTGCATTGGCTCCTGCCTTCATAGTCCTGCCTTGTTTGAGCTCCTGTCCTGACTTTCTTCAGTGATGAACAGCAATGCTGAAGTGTAAACAGGTTAAACCTTTTCCTCTCTGACTTATTTTTTGGTCAGGGTGTCTGATCACAGCAAAAGAAACTTTAGCTAAGACATTTGGTAAGACACATAATTTTATGCCTCTTTCTAGCAGTTCGATAAGAAGCTGAGTCTTAAAATCTAAAAATAAAGAGCCAGCTGAAGCTAGCTGATGAGTTAAACCAAGTCCTACTAAGGGCCCCTAAGCCCAAGCTCTGTCTCCAATGTCATAGTTTTCTATTAGCAATGGTGGCAAGTGTGACAATAACTGATCACCAGGTGTCAATAACTGATTACCAGGTGACTGTCAATAACTGATCACCATTTCTGACACTTTCAGCTTCCCCAACTTCAGTATTTCTGATTAATCAGTCTTCTATGTTCCCATCCCCACTCTACTGTGATTTTATTCTCTCCGCTCAGCTATCAACAGCCCTGTCTGTGCTACCATTGGGCTCCTTGCAAGTCAGACAGTCTGTTCTCCATAGTTCTGGCAGCTCTAACCAGACACAATAATTAAGGAGGCTTTCCCATTAATCTGTCTTAGTCAAAGTTTCTATTGCTGGACAAAACACGATGACCAAAGCAACTTGGGGAGGAAAGGGTTTATTTGGCTTATACTTCATCGTATCTTGCTCTCTGTTTGCATTTGCAGCCAGGGACCACAGAGCATAGCAGCAGAATCAGGAGATTAACAGCTCCATATCACTGTTCATCATCTAAGGAAATCAGGACAGGAACTCAAGCAGGGCTGGAACCTGGAGTCAGGAGCTGAGGCAGAGACCATGGAGGGGTACTGCTTACTGGCTTGCTCCTCATGGCTTGCTCAGCCTGCTTTTTATAGAACCCAGGACCACCAGTCTAAGGATAACACCACCCATGATGGGCTGGGCCTTCTCTCATCAATCATTAGTTTTAAAAATTGCCCTGAGGGCTTGGCTACAGCTTGATCTTATGGAAGCATTTTCTCAATTGAGGTTTCTTCTTTTCTGATGGCTTGAGTTTTGTCAAATAGACATAAAACATAAAAACTAGCCAGGTCTCTGCCTTTCTGTCTTCCTCCCCTGGCTTTCATCCTAATTTGATAACCTCCTATTTCTACTCTCCTCAGCCGGATTTTTTCCCCCTGATTTCTGACACTGTAGACAGAATGGTTTGTATCTCAGGCCGCTTCCTCATTCCCTCTGTGACTCCACTCAGACAACTTGAGCCAGTCAGTCCCACCATAAACACCTCGTGCATGATCAGCCATACCACGCTGTTTCCCCTGCATCAACCAAACATCTATACACATGGAATGTCTGTTGCTCTGATAGATCCAATAACCAAAACCAACTTAGAGCAAAAGGAGTGTATTTGACTTACAGTTCCAGGCAGTAAGAGTCTGTTATGGTAGGAGGCATGTCATGGACAGCAGAGCATAGCAGCAAAATCAGGAGGCTGACAGCTCACATCTTCAAATGCAAACAGAGAGCAAGAACTGAAAATAGGGTGAGGCTACATAATCTCAAATCTCACCCTCAGTGATTTAGTCTCTCCATCAAGGCCACAGCTCTTAAGCTTCCCCAGACATCACCACCAACAAGAGATCTGGTTCAAATACCAGAGCCTATGATGAATATTTATTTTTCAAACTACCACAGATCCCCAAGTACACCAAAAAACATAGTTTCTGTGACACTGTTCCTAAGGAAAACATGAACAAACATCTATACACCCCAGGTACAACAGCAAATCAGAAGATACTACCAAAGTCCAACTTGCTAAACCTGAGTTTTATTAGTATTACAGGAGTATGACTTAGAAACTACTTACAGGAGCAGAAACAATTCAAAAACATCACATAACAAAAGTAAATCTATACCGGCATCGGCAATGACTCACAAAATTTGGAATTGTAGAGCACACTTCATGTCTTGGCAGTAGGTCAGAATGCTGTAGTATGTCTTTTCTGGGTAGATCATCTTATCTGAGACTGTCTCTCAGCAGTCCTTATTATTTAAGGGAGGGAGGAGGCCTAGTGAATCCTGTCAGTTTCAGGAACTTCTTGAAGTTCTTGTTTCCTTTTTTGAGTTTTCTATTTTCTGAGTTTTTAAGAACTTCCTGCAGAATGGAATGTTTTGTTACTCAGGGAATTGAATTGACACAACACAGATGCTCTAGTCCTCACATAAAACATGTAGTATTTGTATTTAATCTCTTCCATAGACTTTAAATCATCTTCAGATTATTTATAATTCCTAATACAATCTCAATGCCACGTAAACAATAATTACACCAAAGCCTAGAAAATAATGACAATGTATAAGACTATTAATGACAAACCTTATCAGTGAAATTGGCCTTATTTAGCACCTTGGACATCTATTATTTAACTGAGGTAATATCATCTGTGCTGGCTATTTTGAATTAGTCAATTAATTGTCATATTTATTTGTGTGTGTTATAAAATTAAAAATTATTCTTGCTGTCCAAATGAACCTTTCTATATCTCAAATAGCTCTTTCTCTATCCTCCTTCTACAACTCCTTTTCTAGATTCTAGCATTCTGGTTTTGCATAGTTTTTGTTTGGATTTAGGGTTGAATTCATAGCCTATGCATGCTAGGCAAGTACTCTACCACTGAACTTCATTCCCAGCCCTGCTTTTTAGTTCTTTGAGATCAGCTTTCTAGCCCTCACAAATAAGAACCTATGGTCTTCATCTTTTTTACTCCATTTTGCTTCACATAACACCCTCCCATTCCACCAGTAACAGAACTCCATTTATTCTTTTTTCACTGTCAAGCAGTACTCCATTGTATATGTAAACATTTTCTCTTTTTTTAATTTGAAAGTTTGTTTTTTTATATTTTACCTCCCAACCACAGTTTGCCCTGCTTCCATTTCTCCCCCTCTCCTCCCACCTTACCCTCCCCTCCCCCATCCAGTCCTCTAAGAGGGTGAGGCCTCCCACGGAGATACAACAAAGATTTGTATTTCTCTGGTGATTAAAGATGTTTACTATTTTTTATATTCTCTTGTTTAATATTTAAAATTTTTATTGGCTGATGGATTAATTGTGTGACAAGAGATGGCACACGTAAGTGTCCAGGCACAAGAAGGCATCAAGTATCTTTCTCTACTGCTCCCCACCTTAGATTTTAAGACAGGGTCTCTCAATGAGCCTGAAATCTGTCATTTTGACTAGGTTGCCTGGTCACTGAGCTCCTGGGATCTGACTGTCTCCACTTCTCCAACAGTGGAGTTACAGGCACATATGACCATGCCTAGATTTTTCATGAGTGGTGGAGGGTTAAACTCATAGCAAGCACTCTTACCCACTGAGCCATCTTTCATCTTTCCAATCCCTCTTCCCACTTTAATTTTTTAGTGTGTGTGTGTGTGTGTGTGTGTGTGTGTGTGTGTGTGTGTGTGTGTGCGCGCGCGCGCGTGAAGTCCAAGGACAACTTTCAGGAGTTGGTTCGCTCCTCCACTTTGTTGAGGCATGATCTATTGCATGAATCTTAATTGATATTAGTAATAAAAACTCCGAGCCAGATATTGGGGAAGAGCTGAGGGATCAGAGAGAGGAACAAGCCACAGCCACTTCTCACCTAGCCAGCATCTCAGACATGTCCTCCCAAATCCACAGACTTCATGTCTCTGAGTCCTCAGCCTAAAGGGAGGGGGTTCAGGTGAAGGGCTGAGCTTCTTCCTCTTTCCGCCACCTATTTCCCCACCCAGCCATATCACTTCCTGGTTCAACCTTCCCAGTGCTGGAATTAAAGACATGCGTCACCACTCCCTGACCTTCATGGCTAATTCTGTGGCTGGCTCTGTCCTCTGATTTTCAGACAACTTTATTAGACATACAATACATCACGACAATGGCCTCTTGTGTTTCTGTCATAGTGTATGTATATCCCAGGCTAGGTATCCTGTGAACTTTTGGGTTATTTTCCTGTCTCAAGCTCTCATGGCATAGAATACCACTCCTGACTTTTCAACATAAGTTTCAGCTACCAAATTCAAGTTGTCATGGAGAACGCTTACCTGACAAGCCCTCTTGCAGGCCCCTCTTTTTAAATTTGTAATATGGCTACTAGAATTTTCTAGAAATGCATGTATAGTTCACAAACAGCAGCATCTCAGATTCTTGAGCCAGATAAAACCAGACAAGTTCAAATCCATGAATCAGCTGTGTAAGCTGGAAAGATGCTTGAACTTCCTAACCATGCCCACTGCCCACCTTTGCCTGACTTCTGGGTGCTTCTAAGAGTTGTTTCAGATAGAAGTTACCAAAGTAAATTTCACAACAGTAGTTTTCAATCCACCTTTGCAAATATTTTCAAAGTCACGTCAGCTATGACCATTTTTCCACTTCACTGATGTCATTTTAAATGATTTCATGATTTCTAGCAACTAAAAATAGAGAAGAGTATTTTCTGCCTTTCATGGTTATTGTTCCCATTCTTTCTGATCTGATATAGATAGATAGATAGATAGATAGATAGATAGATAGATAGATAGAGAGAGATAGATAGATAGATGATTGATAGATACAGACAAACAGACAGACAGACAGGTAGATAGATGATAGACTGACACAGACAGACAGATAGATAGATAGGCAGACAGACAGATGATAGATATAGATAGATAGATAGATAGATAGATAGATAGATAGATAGATAGATAAATGATTGATAGATAAACAGACAGGCAGGTAGATAGATGATAGACAGACAGACACACAGACAGACAGACAGATAGATTGATAGAGATAAAGATATATATCTGTATGTAGATATAGATCCAGTATATAGATATGTGTCTATCTCCAAGCTTCAAGACATATTCACATAGTGTTCAGACCTATAATATTTTCCATGATTTTTCCACATGACTCATTATTCTCAAAATGACTCATCCAGTGTTCACTTAGCAAAACTTTAGGCAGAGAGAGTAGATAAGGCAGTGAGGAAAATAATGCTTTTCCCCAGAGATCATAGAAATACATGAACATACATAAGAGAAAAGGTGATGTGAGTAAGTAAATAGTGGCTTGCAGTACCAGTCATGGTTTTGTTCTTGTTGTATCAGCCTGAGGTCTAATTAAAGTGCTATTGCTTGCTTCCAAGGTATGTGTGTCACCATCATACCCTTACAGTTATCTTACCATGCTGGTCTTTAGTGTGGTTCATAGACATAACTGGGTAAGACTATCGCTTGCTTCCTGCATTTGGAAGCTTGAATGGCACCTCTTGGTACCATAAAAGCTAGTCTTCAGAAAGAAAGCTTTTGGGTCAGATCCAGTTCAGGGGCCTCTGGGTCCTGTGCCTAAATGCATGGTGTCTTCAGCAGCAAGGACTTACCTTCCACCTCTGGAAGGCAACCAAGGGCAACAGCAATAGAGTATAATGTTTTCAGAGTCTCTTGGACAACCCTGACCAGCAAATAAAAGTAGAGCTTCTCATGCCTCGTGTTAGAGCTTTTGTTATATAGTCTACAGTTTTTGGAGAAAGCATTGTCAGCCCAGATGGAAATTTTTTTATTTAAACTGTGTGTATATTTACACACTAACTTATTTTAAGTATCTTTAGATAGATAAATAACAATATTATTCCTTATGTCCCTTTCTGGCATTTTTCATGTTACTTCACCCTGCTTCCTTTTTTATATTTGTCTTCTGCCCCCTCCCTAATCAAAGATACTCTAGCTTTTTCATTTCTCACATCAGAATGCTTGGGGTTAATGACGTCATTGGGGTAGAATCTGCAAGCACCACTTTACTAAACCAGCATAATCCTAAAACTACATTTTAAATATTTGTCCTTATATGCATTGATAAGTGTAGTCCTCACCCTTGATCAAGAAAACTTCTCTTCAGCAGATGAAGACCATTGCCAAAACCCAAAATGAATCAGAATGCAGAGTTGTCTCCACATCCAATCCCCATTGATACATCTTCAGGGGTCATTGTGAAATAGAAGTCAGAAAGACTCTAAGAGCAAGAAGAACAGGAAGCTTGCTCTGAGATTATATCTCCTGCAAGTGTCAGAGAAGCTACACCCATGGAGTCTTACCAACATGGCGGACAAATGATGAGCTGAGCAATAATGACCCAATAGACATGAAAAGAGTGACACTTCATGAGACTTCTGTATTAAGAGTTTCTGGCCCTGGCCTAGTCCCAGTATATGGACCTGCCTGCTGCTGTTTAGCCCCCCAAAAATGACTCAGGCACATATTAATTATATGCTGCTACAATATGCTTAGCTATATTGCTACCTGGCTGTTACATCTTAACTCAACCCATTTCCACTAATCTGTCATGCCACGTGGCCTCTGACTTACCCGTGTTTCTTTTACATGTTGATTTTTTGGTGGCTGGACTGTGTGTTCCCTAAATCCACCCTCCTTTCCCTTTATCTATTCTTGGATTTCCCACCTGCTTCTAGGATCCCCTGCCATAGGCCAAAACAGTCCCTTTATTAACCAATGGTATTCAAACCATACAGAAAGACATCCGACATCACTTCCTCTTTTCTCTCTAATCAGAAAAAAAAGGTTTTAATTTTAGCATAGCAAAATTACATATAACAAAACCACTATCAAGCAAGAATTACAGTTACATATCTAGTCATTTATACTTAGCAAAAATAAAGTATTCTATCATCTACTTGTGAATCTAAAGTTTCATATCTAATATACCTTTTAAAATAACCAAGGAAAAATATACTTATGACTATCTAATCTTCAACTACATCAAAGACCACAAAAGGATATACTATTACCTGAGTAAACAGGAAGTACAAGCAATTTCCAAAATCTAGAAATGACAGAGATGACATCTGGCTGCCCGGATAGTCATTCAAACTTCCAAAATTCCTTTGTAATGATGGGGCATCCATCTTTAGTCTACAGTCCTAGAGTCTCCGGCTACCTTTCAGTGGAGCAGGAAATCTGAAAGATTTTTTAGCCCGTTGTAGAACAGTTCCTTAGTCACTTGTCCTTGGGTCCTGAAGGATGTCTGGCAGTTTTATCTGTGAAGCAGAACGTGAAGGATCATCTAGCTTGTTCTGCCAAAGCTCAGAGGTCACTTTGCTATGTATGGATCCTGCATGTCCAGTTTATACAGCATACTGTCAGGCAGTTGAGGCAAGAACAGTTCTTGCCCAGTGGCTAACTTTTGCCACAAAGAGAGTAAATTCTACATGGAGTTTCTTCCATGCCCGTCATTTTGTTGAAGTAGATTCATGCTACTAGAAGCAGACTTGTCTCACTGTTCAGAAAAGTCTAAGTTATTAAAATATTTTAAATGTCATATTCTATAGGTCTTTGAAGTACTTGAAGATTAACTATATAATTGAAATATATCTTTATATACCTAAAAAAAAGCTAACATGACTATAACTTTGGTTATCATAGATGACTATTAATCTGCATTTCTTAATTATAGATTACAATTTTAAATGAGTTACATAAATATAATACCAAAAACAAGAGTAGAAATATACATGCAGTATAACAAAATTAACCTTAAATTTGTATCAATAAACCAAAATCCATACTAACGTAAACTATTTTGAGATTAACAGGCACTTTTTGGATTAAAGTAGATTCAATAATATGTCTTTTTAAAAAGAATTCTATACCATAGCCCCTTATTTCCTTAGAAAGAGATTGACTATGACCATTAACTATTTATAATAAAAACAAACATTTATAAACATTATTTTGGGAATTAGGACATAGCTCTCCATTATTACTTCCTGCTGTTTAGGGGCTCTGGCAATCTTCCCAGGGGACTGGATCATGTTAGTAAGCAGCTCTGAAGCTGATGTGGCCATCTCTTCCCATCAGAGATTTTTTTTTTCTGGTGGTTTTCCTTGATCAAACCATATTAGCCTGGAAGCAATCCACGGGTTCTCTTCATCTGTGGAAACAAAAGCAGGACCTCTTTTCCAAAGCAACATATCTTTAGACCCAAATTTCGAAGTCAAGATATCTTTGAAAGGTATAAAGCTTCAGTTTTTGGGATAAGAATTGAAGATCATAGTTACTTAGGTTTGCCATGTACTAGTCATGTTGTTTAGGTTTCTCAGACATATAGTAAAATATGACAGATAGACAGGAGTCTTTAACCACTTCATAGACCTAGAGAATAAGGCATTTAATGTCTTATTATTCAAAATTTGGCTATGAGAGCACAGTTCCTTTCTCAAGATGGTGTTGGACATGAATGACACTCCACAGGAGCTCATCTTCCTTGGTGGATAATCACCTACTGGGCAAAGAACCACCCTTGCCTCAACTGCTGGCAGTAAGCTCGCTGTTCAATTCAGATGAGCAGGAGAAAAAGTAAAGACTGCTGAAACCTGTCAAGACAGGATAAGACAGTTCCTCAAAACACCATGCTTCTGAAAAGATCTGTCAGAAATCCTAGACCTGTAGCCAAAAAAGGTGGATGCCCCAACTTTGCAGAAAAACTGTGGGTCCAGGCAGCTGACTGTCACTGTTTCTCCTAAATTTTGGAACTTACTTACTCATGCTTTCAGCTTATTCAGGTAATATATTTTCCTTCTCAGGTCTTGATGGAGTTGAAGACTAGATAGTTAAGGTTACCACTATCTCATATCTTAGCTAAGAGCATTCAGGTATTAGATTCAAATTATTCAAGATAAGTAGCTTTGAAGTAATCTCTGTATATTTCCACTTACCAATACTCTAGACATTTAAGATGTACTTTATGTTTGTAATTGTTAGTTGTAGTTTGTGTTATTGCCTTTCCCTCTCCTGGACATTATCTTATAATGATTTCTACTGTATATGGTCTTATACTTAGGTTTAGAACTCTTTTTTAAACAAAAGGAAGAGATATGGCAAGTTCAGGAACTTTTGGGCAAGACATAGGCGTGGCTTTGAAGTTCTAAGGACCCCTGTATGAGGCATGACCAGCCCACTTTGAAGACTGATTGCATGGTGTCTGCCTTTCCTGTTTGTTTCCTGAGTTCTCAAAGGGAGGATTGGCGGCTGCCTCTGCCATGAGGAACATTTCAACCCTCCAGGAATTGCCCTAAAGTTCAGTCTTGTATCAGTGAGTGTTTCATATAAACCCCTTAATAAATATCAATCCTTTTATCTAGTCGATTGCCAGTAAATAATTCCTACAACAGACCTCAAATATAGACAAACTATGGACAACTAAGGCATTGCCAGGAGTGGGAAAAACGCTCTTGCCCAAGGAATACCACACCAGTTGTGTGCCTAACATCAAATAAATGGCCGGCCCTGAAAACACACATGTACAAGTGACATTATATAGACCTATAAGGTTGTATTTATATATTTGGGAACATATATATATATTAGGAATATATATACAAAGAGACCATTGATTTGCAAAGAGCAAGAAGGAGGGCATGGTTCTGTTTTGAGAGAAGAAAGAGAAAATGTAATAATTATAATGTAATCTCAAAAAATAGAAAAATATGTATATATTTAAGAAGTGGGATCAGGAAACGCTTTTAAATGCTGTTGTTTAGAACAGCTCTTACAGAAAACTGAATTAGAGATGACCTGATAGACATGGACAAGAACAAATGACAAGGAGGGATATATTCGTGCATTCTCATTCCCTTTCCAGATAGGTTGGAAGGCAATAGTGTCCTCAGACATAGGCTCTGCTGCCCCTGGAAGAAGCTGTGAGAACAGCACATTCTTAGAACCGTCTGACTGGAAGCTGAATATGAAGATATTTCCCAGGTCTTATCAAAGCAAAAGATTAGGTTGGGGTGTTGCTCTGTGATAACATTTTCCTCTATCTGTGGTGGCCTGGGTTTGATCCCAATGAATCGCTTACTTTATAAGTGTTCTTATGTCCTAGACATTTTGGAAACCATAAGAATGACATTGTAGGTGTGGTTTATACCAAAAAGACTAACAACAGTTTGATGGATATAGTAATAATCCAAAAGAGCTCTTGGCCTTTCTCCAAAGTGCTGACATGTGAATACAGTTGTCCTTGCTGGTTTTTTCAGCTTGACACAAAGCTAGACGAATCTGAGAAAAAGGAAATCGTTAGTTTTTCTAGACAGCATTTCTTTATGTAGCCCTGGGTGTCAGAGATCTACCTACCTCTGGCATTAAAAGCATGTACTACCACTGCCTGGCAGGAGAGTCAGTCTTCATTGAGAAAATGCTTTCATAAGACCAGCCTGTATGCAAATCTGGGGGGGGTGTTATCTTGATTGACTGAGGTGGAAGAGCCTGGCCCAGTGGCAATGCCATACCTGGCCAGGTAGTGTAGGAAGGAAAGATGAACAGCTTATGAAGAGCAAGCCAGTAGGCAGCCGTCCTCCAAGGCTTTTACTTCAGTTTCTGCCTCCAGGTCCTAAGATCCTTCCCTAATTTTCTTCACTGATGGACTGTGGCATGGGCATGTAAGACAAACAACCCCTTTCTTCAACAGTTACTTATAGTGATGATGTTTAATCACAGTCTTAAAGATAAGCCTGAGCTAATACAAAAATTGATACCATTTGCTGTGACATGAGTGACCACATATTTATGGAGGTCTCTAGTGGCACCTAGACTCTAGCTGGGAAAGACATTCAATGTTGAGAACTCATAGGTTGTTCTGTGGGAGATCAGAGTATAAGGGTGATAGGGAGAAATAGAAGAAAGTCTGGTTTGTGGGGACTTCAGAGGGTAGTAAAGACTCTATCAGGGCTGTTTGAGTGTTATTTTGAACTAAAAATCTGTGGTTGTGGTCAGCCGGAGATGAAGAATTGTCTGTGATTAACAAGAGGCTAAAAAAAAAAAAAAAAAAAAAAAGCAAAAGAAAATAATCTTTGAGTGAGAACTTTCTGGGAACTGTTTCCTCACTTCCTCAGGTTCAAGTTCAGGACTACTACCTACATGAGTAGTCCAGAGGGGACCAAGGCTACACCTGATGCTTGCCACTGATGAAGCAATCATAGACAGCAGCTGAGCCTTGGCACTGTGCAAGGCTGAGAAAGGTCTTCGTGAAGCCTCGGGGCAATAGAAGCCCTAGGATTGAAGAGTTCTTAGAGAGAAGTTGAGACTTGGTGCCATGTGGTGTGGTAGAGTCATTGTCCCCAAAGAGAAGTTGTTAGTAGAGGCCTGTTCCAGGAAACACTGGATGCCAATATCATGAGATAATTACCAAAGACAACAGTAGCTATGAGTGGAGCCTGCCTGTACCTATGAGAAGTGGTATGTATGGTGTAGACAGTAAAGCCAGAGGTGGGATTGTACAAACTGTTTGGAGTCCGTGAAGATCACAAATTTGTTCCAGATGTCTGGCACTGGGACTTTTGCACTGCCCCCTGTTGGGGCTTCAGTTTTTTCTCATATTTTTGTGAATGCAACCTGATGCATCTCTCTTTTTGTCTCAAAACTCATTATGTAGACCAGGCTAGCCTCAACCTCACAGAGGCTGCCTGCCTCTACTTCCTGAGTGCTGTGATCATGATTTTCCTCTCTTAGAGTAAGAAAGTATGTAATTTATTTTTTATGGAGCCCACAATTGAGAGACTTTGAACACTTATAAAGAGACTTTGAAGTTTCAGAGAAACTGAATATTTTAAAGAGACTACATTTTTTTTTTTTTTTTTGAGACAGCGTTTCTCTGTCCTGGAGCTTACTCTGTAGACCAGGCTGGCCTCACGGAGATCTGCCAGCCTCTGTCTTTCAGAAAGACTAAACTTTTAAAGTGGTTTTTAAAAAGTGTGGGACTCTTAAAAGTTAGAATGTTTTATATTGTGATATTAATATCAAGAGAAAGGAAAAGTGTAATTAGTAGTGGTGTGTTTGTGAATCAAGCTGACAAGGCACCAATCATTCAGTTGTTTGGTTGTTGGTTCAGGTTGTTAAACTGAACGAGTTAAACCGTCCCACTTTTACAACTAAATTTAGGCTCCAGTTCTCAGTGAAGGGCAGGCAAGTGTCTCTTCCAACAAAGGGCCGTTTTTCTGCAAGGTGCTTATACTAAGGGTGAGGGAAAGAACAAACATGTGTCTCTCTCAGGGTCATCACCATTTTGTACAGGTAGGTGACTCCACATGCATGCTAGTATAGTAAATACGCTTTGTTCTTGAATATTATTTGGGTCTGGGGGCTTCCTTCAGCATTTTCTTGGACCCTACAAACTTAAACTTAGACATTTATGAAAAACTGTCTCCATAATATTGGTCTGTGGTCATGTCTGTTGGTCATTTTCTTGGTGAATGATTGATGTGGAAGCCCAGCTCACCACCCCTGGGAAGATGGGTGTACCAGAAGGGCTGAGAAAGCTATGAGGGGAAAAACTATAAGCAGGGCTCCTCCATGCCTCTGCCTCAGTTCCTGCCTCCAGGTTCCTGCCTTAAACCCCTGCATGGACTTTCTTCAGTAATGGACTATGGTGTGGAAGAGCGAACCAAATAAACCCTTCCCTCCTCTGTTGCTCTTGGTCATGGTGTTTTGTTGGTATTGTATGATTGGGACTCAAACTCTGTAGTAACACAATGGTTAATGGAAATATGAAAGTACAGCTACAGTACCTAACATATGGCCATTATTGTGTTCTTTAAGGAGGCCTGCTATGCATTCACTGCTTTTAAGAAAAGTCAACTCCGTGCTGCTCTCTGGATGGACAGTGGTAAACAAAGCAACCATGGGCAGTGCCTTTACGTCTAAAGGAAGAAACAGTTATTGACCAAATCGCCACACATCATGCAAATCCAAGCTCAAGAAGAGCTGTGACAGATGGAAAAGTACTGAAATACAGTAGGCAATTAGGATTCACACTGGGGTACTAACCAGGGCTGAGGGTCACTAAGGAGTAACCTTTGAACTGCATTCTGGAGTCAGCATGAGTCAGAGCAAACCAGACAAGAAAAGGTCAGGGTTGAAACAAGACCAAACTTCCAGAAGAGATTGGACAGAGAATGGCCGGAACTGTGACCATCACACTCACATACCCAAGTTTTATCTTGTCAAAATGTGAGCACCTTTCACATGTCCTTTACCCCCGACCAAAAAGATATATTTTAACCACATCCTCCTAATCATTTTTGCCAAATCCAAGAAGGCAAGGGTCAGGGGGAGAAAGGACAAACATGTGTGTACCTGTATCTTGGGTGTTTAAAGGTGAGTTATCTCCAGGGGAGAAAGAGAGTGACACTTGCTTGTGGGCTCTGAGGGTTCCGGGGATAAGGAGCTGAGCCATCTGTTTGTAGGGTTTCTGCATATATGCGATCTTAGCTTCACCAGTAATCTTCCACAGTGGAATAATATTCATTTGTTTCCTTGTTTTTTTCCATGAGTTGCAGCTGGTTTTCTTCTGTTACTTATTTTTTTTCAAGAAATTAACGTTTGCTTATTTTGTCTTGGCAGTGTGGAGCAAAGGGTGCAAAGTCTTATATCAAACTTTGCAGATGTTTTGAAATTGAGATGAACTTCCTTACAAATTGACCCCCAGTCAAATAAAAAGCATTTTGGGGGAGGGAATTATACACTCTAGGTTTTTGGTTTTTTTTCAGAACAGCGAGATGAGGTCCAGCTCAGATTTCAATCAGTGAGGATGCCTACAGAGCTATGACCCCCAAAAGTGTATCTCCAGAGCTCTATCCTGTCAGACAAGGGGATGGTGGTTTTTCCAAATCCCTTTGATCTTAGCTAGGACTGAGTCTCTAACAAGTCAGACTTCAGGACAGACACTCTTATGCAGACCACAAACTCTAAACCCACACTACTTCTAACTGTGGACCAGTGAGCCAAACTGTGTATTTATAGGCCACTTTTTAAAATAAAGAACACTTGTTCTGTGTGATGCTGCCAACAACATCTTTCTCAGTGTGCGGCTTTTCTTTTACAACATTGCCCAAGTAAGCCAGCCAGCCAGACCTCTGTAGTCCAGTCCAAAACTATTCTGAGAACAGCAGCGGAAAGTGGTAGGAAGTTGGGATTGTCCAATTTGTAAAGAACTCTCCCTTGGTTGTCTGCAGAAATTTACAGAAACCCTAATGGCTGTCTTTGGGTGGCCAATGGGGGCAGGGAGAGACACTGGTTTTTTAACAGTTTTTTCTAATGGTAAAGATTAATCCCAGGGCTGCATACACTACATAGCTACTCTACCACTGAGCGACATTTCCAGCACACTGAAGACTTTTAATAGAAAAGTTTAATATACAGACAAAGAACATTATTGGGAATGACATGACCTGGTTCCCACCTCAGTCCTATTATGCATTCTGTATAAGCTTGTATAGAACAGCTGATCTTTCAATTAATCTATTTTCTAATCTTTAAAATGAAAGGGACATGTGACCAATTTTTATTTCTTTTTCTCATTCCATAATTTAACTTTACATTTCTAAATTATTTCATGGAATATGTGGTTTCTGCAGAAAGTTATCCTTCAGATTAGTTCTAACGTAAGTTGAAAGTTTACTCACTTTTGAGTTAAACATCTTCACCTTGGGAGCTCTGAATCATGCTTTTCCTATTAATTTTATCATAAATAGTACAAAAGTTAGTAACAACCCAGTTTTTCCTACAGTCTAATTTAGCTGACTTTAACTCTGTAAAATGTGACTCTGTGTTAGTTAAAGCCTCATGTCCTGTCCTGAGCTGTGGCCTGCATACTGTTTGCACAGGAAATTGTCAATTGCCCAAGTTTCCACAGAGATCCATGCCTTTTGAAATTCTTATGCCAGACAATTTTCCCCAGAGCTCCAAACTGATATTTAATAATAATAATTGCCATTTAATGGATGTCTCTTAGAAATATGGTGCTGAGCAGTTGTTTCAACTCTGCCTTAGGACATCCCTGCAAGGTAAGTATTGTTACCTCCATTAGCCAAGTAAAGACAGAAAGTCTAAAAGAAGTAAAGACACAGACCAAAGCCACTCAGTGGGCCACTGTTAACACCAAGGGTCTAATCCAGGTCTTTCTGGCTCAGAAATACATGTTTCTCTCCTATTCCCCAAGGTTGGATATCATCAATAGAAATTCAGGTGTTAGATATCTGTCCCCAGCCAAATCTTTTCTTATGGCATAGGAAGGTTCTGGTTACAGAAAAGATGGACCCATGAAGATGAGGTGGAAAGTCTGGAGTAAAGAGGCTGGAGAAGCAGCTGCCCTGGATGAGAATCACTGGCCTCTGTAGAACAAGATGAGCTAGCCACAGGATTTCAGGAGAGGTCAAGGGTCATGTCCACCATGGCTGCGTATTTTAGGGGTAGCATTCTGGAAATACTGTAGAGGGAAGCAAGCAAAAATTAGAGGTACAGAGATTATTCTAATACCCCACAAGAGAAAAGAATTTGGCCCATTACATGTGACTGTGTCTGCCTCACATTAGCCCCACAGTGATGCTGGTGTGGGTCTTCATCTGACTTCCTTGTGAAAATGCCCCTATGGCATGTGGATTGCAAAGTTACTACCTCCTAGAGAAAGTCACCTTTCTGAATTGTCTTGATAGCTACCACACCCAAAATATGCAAAAATAAAATTCTGCATCATTGTGACTCACTCCTTTATGAATCTTGTCACCATTTTTTAAAGAGATAAGAAGTTCACTGCATGTGACCCTCCATCACTGAAGGGCTGTGTCTTTCAACTAGGAAAAAATAAAACCACTGTGAAACATAGAATATGTTCCACAGGAAGTTACATCTCTTGGTGTACCCTGTCACTTACGGAAGCCTACAGACTCATCAAAGGAAGAGTTGTCTTTATTCAGAAGATGGAATGGCCTCAGTAAGCATGAGCTTAGACCTAGTGCAAGAGCCTGGCCACAGGTGCCAATGCCATCTCCATATGCATATGCCACATGTAGCTCAAATTTCTTACTACCTCTATTCACCACTCCTGATCAAGCAAACCTGGACTCTCATGGTCCTTTCTTACTGGTCTCCTCACATTCACCCCTAAGCAATCTTCATAGCAATCATCAAAACCATTTTAATCTAAGTTGGATCATCTCACACTTATCTTCCATGGTTCCATGGAGGCTTCCTTATGGCAATAAGATGTGCATGCCTCAGCAGCCCAACATCACTGATGACAATTTCTGCTACTGCCTCCTGATTCCTCCTGATTTACAGCCCCATTTGTCTTTAAATCCCCTAAGCAAATGCTCACTCCCAACCTTAGCATTAGGCTCATACCTCTCACTAGATCACTCAGACTTCTGTGAGCCTCATCACCTAGGCTTTGTTCAGATGTCATCTTTACAGAGATGCATGTCCTGGACCACTGTGCAGACTACAAACCATTGGGCTGTTTCTTTTCCCCAAAGTATTATTACACTCTAACATGTAAGTTATAATTCAACATGTAGGCGAAATTATATTTTGCCAAAAGATATGTGAGCCTTAATCTTCAGTACAAATAAAAGAGATTTGATTGGAAAGAACATTTTTAATAAGATAAAGATTTTAAGATCAGGTCATTAGAAATAAGTCTTCATCCACATGGCTAGAATGGAAAGTACAGGTACCAAAAGATACACATAGTAAAGATAGAGTCAAAACTCAAGGAGCTACTTCTATAAACTTAGGAACCCCAAACATTATGATCAAAGGACCAGAAGTGGGAGATAGTCATGGAGTACCCCCCCCCCCCGCCTTTGGGAAGAATCAACCTGCCAGTGCCTTGACCTCAAACTTCCAGATTCCAGAAAAGTAGGACAACAAATTACGGTATCTACTACACTTGGTTGTAATAGTTTGTTGTGACAGTCTCAGCAAAATGAAGCACATGTTGTATCTATTGCTTGGCGTGTGGGTTTTTGTTGTTATTTTTGTTGTTTGGGAGGTTGTAGTGGTTTGGGGGGAAGGGGTCCTCTCTTAACCCAGCCTGCTTCCCTGAAAGTTCCACCTAGGTAGGCATTGACTTACTTATCAGTAGTACTCTATCAAGAACTGTACCCTTTCCTCCCATCTATCTCTTCCTGACAAAGTCCTTTCAACACCCTTCCCGGTGACTGGAAGACTTTACTAATGTCACCTTCCCTTCTCTACCTGTGAGCCTCCTCTTACCACTTAAGGCACACAGTGTCATCCTTCAGTCCCCTCTCCACCCCCTCTTCTGTTTGATTATGTGACATGCTTTGCTCTCTGTACATGGTGACTTCTTTGAGCACTGGAGCCAGATCTGTATCCTCAGATCCCGGCCCGGTGTCCAGCACACCAGAGGGGCTCCATAAATGTTTGGTAGATTGAATTAAATCTGAATCGTGCAGCTCCTGTTGCCCTTCCCTGAGCTGCCACTCAAAGCAGGTACAAAAGGATTAGGAGGAACTTTGCAGAGCAGAACTCGGGATTAAAGCGTTGTCGCTACAGGGCTGCACCACTCTGCAAATGCTTTGTCTTTGCGAAATCTCCTGAGAGTTTCTTCAATTGAAACAGTCGCTAAACCCTAGGACACATTAACCTGAATTCACACCAGCATAAACAGCTCAGTCACACAAGAAAGTGTGGGACTCCTCCTTTTTCATCTCAAACCAAGTGGGGATCCCGTGGAGGAGGACAGAACAATCGCTTGAATCAGAACTTTCGGGTCACTGCCTTGGATTCTAGGGGATGGCCCCACTTCTGCCCTGGTTCTCCCCGGGGTAGGGGAGGATACCAGCCCTTCCTAAAACAGATCTGAGCTAGTTACAGAAATGAAGGGTATGTTAGGAGCCATTGACCGTCATTCACATGAGTATGCAACTCAAGAAACACCAGCTAAATGGAGATAAAATGTTAACCATGCCTTTTAAGGAGTTAAAAGGTCCAAGAACTCGCAGCAGGTCCCTGGCCAAAAAATGTTGAAGGGGGTACCTAAATGGGACTTCCCTATAATCAAATGATTAACCACCCTAAGTGTCATCACAGAACCTACAACCAACAAAGACTAGAGAAGTGGAGTCTGAGATCCATGGCTGAGCACTGGGCAGAGCTCCTGGTCAGCTGAGAGCAGGGGAGGAGAGTCTGTGTGAGCAGGGGATAGGGATTATGAGGAAGGTTCCCATGGTGATGGCTGGCTCTGAGGAGCTCACTGAAATGGGAATTGCCTCTGGAGATCCATTGGGAGGGGGAGCTGGGCCCTCCGGGTGGTGGGTGGCTTTCCACTGCCATGAGTGTGTGGAGTCACGAGGGTGGGATCAGACTGTGTTCCTGTTCATGGGCTGGCACCTTAGAGCCCATTCCCTATAAAGGAAACACTCAGCCCAGCATTGACTTTGGGATGAGTGAATCGGACTTACCTGGAGTAGATATGCCAAGCTGGGCTGACCCACCTTGGGACTTCTCATCCTTTTCAGGGAGGGGATAGGTGGATGGGGAGAGGCGAGCTGAGGGATGGCTGGGAGGAGTTGGGAAGGGAGAGGGAGCAGGGGTATACGTTGAAGGAGATGACTTTTTTAAATGAAAATTATATATATATGAAGATGACAAGTACCACCTCCCTCCTTCTGGGTCCTATCCTACAAATTTATTTTATTTTTTTTAAATCACTTTCTTTAATTGCATATAGCTGTAATGAAGTGTCCACTGAGCTGCACCAGCTGTCACCAGCACAGACTTTTTAAAAGACCATTGAGTGCTAAGGGCCGAGCTCCAGAAAAAGTGTCCTTGCCTTTGACATCATAACATAAAGTTATAAACAGCTGACTATAATGTCTGTATTAGTGCCACACAACACATTCCCTGATAATGACTCAAGATCTCTCCTCAAACCTGCCATTGGCTCTTTAAATTCATTATGGTGAATTTAATTAAGACTGATATGCTAAACTGCCCCTCCCCAATTCCTTCAGATGTTCCTAATACAAATTCTGTACAAGGCACAGAGCTTATTTATCTGTGTGGTTCTTAACATTTGGGTGGTCACTGTCACTTTTCAAATGAGATCAGAATTATTCAAGGTGGCGAGGCCTTAGACAGTTGACTCTCAAAGCAAAATGTCCCATATTCCACGCTCTGTTTTACATGAAGTTTCAAAAAGTACAAAAATCTGATCCCTCTATAGCTGAGCCACTGAACATTCTATAGAGGCCACATGGTAATATTTTAGGCTTCAAGGGTCAAGAGGCCAAATAAAGTATCCTGCTACCTACAAGCAAGACATTAATTCCCACAAATTTTAATTGACAAAAGCCAAAAATTGCTAATAATTAAGTACAATTTGGGAAGGGTAGACAGGTCTACTAGCAATGGAATTTGGAGCAAGGGGAAGATTATTTCTCTTTGTTATAATTCAAAATTAGCATTTCCCATGATTGAAAGGCTGCAGGTGCATGTCTGTGAAAACTACTCAGCCTGGACACCTTAGAGGCTGCAGCAACAGAATTCACCCCACAGCTGTAATTTGCCTGGAGAACAGGTCTAGACTATTTTAAAGATCACTCATTTGGACTGAGCATGGGGCTGTCAACAACAGGCTGCCCATGCTCTGGACATCAGGGCCAGAAATGAGGACAGAGAATTGTGACCCACAAGCCCACAGGTATTCCTGGTACAGCATTTCTGAAGCAGGGCTTGCTGACTGCTGAATTGGGGCCACATTCCTACAGTGCCACAACCGAGAACACCCAATATAGTAAATTCTATTAACCTACATTCTATGACCTACATAAAACCCTCTAAATAATCAGCAAGATTAGATATGCGTAGGAAAAAAATCCATTACCTAGTGTTTGAAACTGTATGTGTGGAAGGATCTATCAGTGGATAAAGCACTTAATAAATGAAGATATTTCTTTAGTCTGTAGTTATCTTGTAATAAATACCTCCAGGAATTAAAAAGGAAAACACAATTTTGAAATTTTAAGAGAGCTTAGAATTGATCACAGTAAACTGATCAAGAGGCAGCATGGCTATGTGGCAATGTGGGGCTGTTTATCTCTACAGTCCCTCTTGTTACCTTAAAGCCTCAGAATGTAATTTTATAGAACATTTTTAGGTCTGTGATGTGTGCATTTCATTGTTGGCTCAAACCCATCATTTCATTTCAGTAATGGTTAAATAAATAAATAAGCCAACTCCCTTGTCTCAATAGGCGGCACACGTTGAGCTGCAAACTTGAGACAAGGCCGCCACCTGGTGGACATTTTTAATTATTACTAAAATTAAAATGGAGAGGTGTGCGGACACTGAGCTCGGTGCACCAAGGACATTATGAAGGAACTGTTTTTTCTCATTTTCTCCTTCCCATCGTGCCTCTTTCTGCCTGTCTTCTTGGGTCAGGTTTCCTGGGCAGGGCTTCAAGCAAATGTGTCTATTCAGGAGGTTAGTGAAGAAAGGAGGGTGCACAGCATCCAGTAAAAGGTTTGGAACAATGACACGGCTTCAGTGTGACCCACCTGCTTCAGGCAGCTTCCTAAGCCATGTGTCCGTGTTCATTGTTAACCTCAGTGTACATCTGCAGCACATTGTCCTAGATGCCGCACCCACTGTTCCATCTACAGGTGCAGTAGTGAGGCTGGTTGGCTCCTCCTGAATGAACCAGACTCTTTCTGTGTGCTCCACGCATCGTAAACGGCAAATGTTTGCAGGAGCTTACTTACACGACCTTCATGCCTAGCGGTATCCACCATCCACCTGCTTGTCCCCGGTGGTCCCAGCTTTCTCCTCACAGGCCTCTTACCAGCCAGCCAAGCTACCCACTGCATGCCCGGCTCATATCTTCCAGTCTCCCAGGCTTACACATCGAAATGACCATTCAGTATTTAAATCAAGGTGACCTATGGGCTCCACACAACTAAGTTGGCCAGAAGGAAGCTGCTTACACTCTGTTTCCATCCAGGACAATTCTAGTTTTTCCAGTTACCCAAACCATGGTTTTTGTTTTTATTTCCCTCCCATCTCTGGTCGATAAGCAATTCCTCTTGGCCACACCATTAAGATGTGTCCAGAGTTCTTATCCTGGCGCATGAAGTGGCTTTTTAGAGCCCAGTCCCTCTGGTGGGATGCCTTGCTCAGCCTTGACATAAAGGGGAGGGAGGGGCTGGGTCCAGCCTTAACTTAATATGTTAGGCTGTGTTAGGCGTCTCAAGGGAGGTCTTTACCCCCTTTGAGAAGTGGGTGGGAAGAGGAGGGAGAGGGAACAGTGGAGGGTATGTGAAAGAAAAAACACTTATAATAAATGGCATCACTTCGCCCTCGTTTCCTTCCTTGGTCTGTTCTAATGGCCCCACCCTCCTGATTACTCCAGTCCTCTCTATTACCTTTCAGACTGATAACATCTTTTTAAAATTATTATTGTCGCATACGCACACAGAGACAGGCGCGCGCTCATTCACAAGCGTGGGCACACACACAAATAGATAAATACGACCTGCTGAGTGATGTCTCCTAGCTTGTGTGCCTATGTGCCACATTTTCATTATCCATTCATCAGCTGAAGGACATTAAGGTCGTTCCCATTTGCTTTCCTAGCCATTTTGAGTCCAGAAGCAGGGAACTTGGTGAGAAGACGATGGGGGGGGGGGGGGGGTCATGGGAAATTCACTGGGATGGAGCCTTTGTCCACGAAGAGACCAACTCTCCATTTTTCAGGAGTCATTAGCTGCCTATTATCTTTTTTAGAATTTTACATCTTTAAAATTTTATTCTTAAGAATCATGTTTTTGTTAACATTTGCAACAGTGTTGCTTTTCTTTTTAAATGTTTTATTTGATCCCTCTTTTTCCTTCCCCCAACTCATCGTGGATCCTCCTTTTCACCTGGCCTACCCACGTTTATGTTTTCCCATCTCTATCTTTAAAAACATATCACAACACTAATATCTAAACAAAAATAAGGCAAAGTGTGGAATGCAAAGTCCCTTTTACACACATACAAAAAACCCTGGGGTTTATTTTGTGCTGACCAGCTACGCTTGGATACGAGACTTTGATATACCCCGTGGCACGCCGTTAGGGAAAACATGTTTCCCTTTGGTGGTGGGTACAAAGTACTGAGAGCTTCTAGGATAGGGAAAGGAGCCTGCATCCACCTGCCCTGCACACCCACTCAAGGCTGGGCCCAATGTAGCTTGAAGCTGCACACATTCTGTGTGTTCTGCCACAGCCTCTGTGAGCTGATTTATGCATCAGGACAGTTGTGACTGGGAAAAACTGTGACTATGATTTTCAGTTCATGAAAGAACCTTTTGTATGTTAAAACTTTGTTGTGAACGAATATGTTCTCTTTTATATGCTAAGATTATCTATTCGTATTGTAGGATATTTAACATATGAAGATACGATATAGGGGGATGTTCACTCTGTGGATAAGTAGGTACCACACTGATCATATGTGGTTACATGATGGGTGAGGAAATGAAACTATTGTTTTCCATGACAGATGTTTGTGCATGATGCATTCCATACCTATAATAAAGATATTGTATGGAAAGGAAACACTTACTGTAGTGTTTCTAAATCTATGGCACTATGGACAAGAAGCCTGTTAGAAATTTTTGGAAATGAAGTGTAGGGAACCATGGAAGCCTTGCCTAGCTGCCTTGAGAGGTATGAGATTTTTTTTTTCAACAGGCAAGGGAAACATTTTTAACATGCATTCCTAAGCACTCCCAAAAATATTCATATTACATCCCTAAATGTCTGTGTTTGTGCCCTTGTTTGGGAAGAGAGTAAGACTATAAGCATTGGAATGTTGTCTTCTAAGCTATTTTAATTTGCATCAAGAGTGTAGAATGAGGCTTCTGGCCTTTCCAGTCACAGGTCCAGAGGTCTGGACCCTCTCTTAGCCCTAAATAATCACACAAAGGCTCGTATTAATTTCATGCTGTTTGACCTATGGCTCAGGCACATTACTAGCTAGCTCCTGCATTTTAAATCAATCCATTTCCATTCATCTGTCCTCCCACATGGCCCACGGCTCACCTGGGTTCCTTACTTTGATTCTTGGGTAGATGGATCTGCTCCTATCTGACTCCGCCCTCCTTCCCCTATCTATGCTTCTATTTCCCCGTCTCCCACAGGCCAAAACAGTTCCTTCATTAAAGAATGATGCTCACAGTATGCAGAAAGGCATTCCACATCACAAGAGTGGTCTTCAACATGGTGCTGAAGCGGGGAGGTGAGACCTTTTAAAAGGTAAGACCCCATGGAAGGTCTCTAATTCATTGGGGAAGGTCTTGAAAGGACATTGTGGACTCACATTCTTCTGATTGTCACTTTCTGGTCATAAGGCTTGGCTCTTGCATGCAGTCTCTGTGATGCCTCATTATAAACCAAAACAATGTTTTTCTCTGCATAAATGGATTGTCTCTGGTATTTATCAAAGTAAGAGAAAGCCAATTAACACCTTCCCTTTCCCAGGTCTGCCCTAAACTTAACAAAGTGTCCTTAGAGAGACCCAGAGGCGGGGGGGGGGGGGGGGGGGGGGGGGGGGGGAGATATTCAAAGCTAACACAGACAACTTATGTCATAAACAATACATAACAAAAGGCCTGGGATCTAGCACACACAAGGCCCCAGTTTCAATCCCCAGTCTAGAGGGGGAGAGGGAGCAGGAGCAGGAAGAGAGAGTGTATACAAAATTTTCAGATAACCAAGTGTCTTATTTATATGTAATCATATTTGCATATAACCAAACATATCCTCCTGTGTGCTTTAAATCACTTCTAGATGGCGCAAAACCTGCTATTAATACAAGTAAGTGCAGTGTTGTATAAATAGCTGTCTATATCATTTAAGAGCAAGAAAAAGGAGCTACCTGGTTCTCACAGATTGTTCTGTGACTGGCTAGATCCACAGATGCAGAAGATGAAGGCCACGGCTGTACACTTCTTTTTCTCCATGTTTTTGCTTTTACTCATTTTATTATCTTTTTTATTTAAAAATGTAATTTTTATCTATGTATTCCCCTGCTCCCCCATCCACCCATCCCCTCCCCCAAAAAGGCAAGAACCCCAGTGTGGGTCAGCTCAGCATGGCACATCCACTCCAGACAAGTCCAATTTCCTCATTCCAAAGTCAGTGCTGGGTTAGATATTCCTCTGCAGGGGGTGGGCTCCAAGGTGCCAGCCCATGCACGGGAATACAGTCTGATACCACCCCTTATGGCTCCACACACTGTTCATGCCAGTCAAAAGTTGCCTACCCTTGGAGGTCCTAGCTCCTTTTCCCAGTGATTCCCCAGTGGGTGTTCTTGATTCAGTGAGCTCCAAAGACCTCCAGACAGCCATCAGTGTGGGAATTTTCCTCATAATTCCCATCCCCTTGTTCATACAGACACACCCCCCCACCCCCCACCCCCCCACCCCACCCCCCCGCTCTCAGCTGGACCAGAAGCTCGGTCCAGTGCTCAGCCCTGGATCTCTACCTCCACCTCTATTCATTGTTGGATGTAGGTTCTGTGATGACACCTAGGGTGGTTATTCATGTGATTATAGGGAAAGTCCTGCTCAGGCACCCCCTCCACTATTGTTTGGAGATTTGGCCAGGGACATCCTATGAGTTCTTGGAGGTTTCTCTAGCACCCAGTCTCTTTCCAACCCCACATTGACTTCCTCTATTGACATATCTATCTCTTTCTATCTCCCTCTTTGCTCCTCTCACTCAACCATCTCCTTCTTTCAAGATTTATTCCCAATTCTTCTTGGTGCAACCCATTATGATCCCAATTTGCTAAGGTGAACTTCTCTATTTTATCTTCTTAGGGGAATCCCTGGCTGTCTCTCTTAAGTTCCTTCTGATCCCAAGTTGTTTAGGTGTTGTGGTTTGCAGCTTGGGTATTCTTTGCTTTTTGTCTAAAGTCCACTTATGAGTGAATACATCCCATTCCTCTTTCTGGGCTTTGATACTTCACTTAAGAGGATATTCTCCAAATCTATCCATTTGCCTGCAAATTTTAGGATGCCATTTTTTTTTCTGCTGAGTAGTACTCCATTGTGTAGATATACCACAGTTTGTTAATTCATTCTTTACTTGAGGGGCATCTAGGTTGTTTCCAGGTTCTGGCTATTATGAATAATGCTGCTATGAACATAGTTGAGATAATGCCTTTGGGATACAAATATGCATCCTTTGGGTATATGCCCAATAGTGATATTGCTAGATCCTTGGGGAGATTGATTACCAGTTTTCAGAGGAACCACCACACTGATTTCCAAAGTGGCTATACAAGTTTACACTCCACCAACAATGGAGGAGTGTTCCCCTTGCTCTGCATCCTCTCCAGCATAGGCTGTCATCTGTGTTTTTGATCTTAGCCACTCTGACAGGTGTAAGGTGTTATCTCAGAGTTGTTTTGATTTGCATTTCTCTGATGGATAAAGATGTTGAGCACTTTTTTAAGTGCCTCTCAGCCCTTTGTAATTCTTCTGTTGAGAATTCCCCTTTTAGCTCTGAACCTCATTTTTTAAATTGAGTTATTTAGGATTTGGGGGCTCTAGTTTCTCGAGTTCTCTATATATTTTAGAGATCAGTCCTCTGTCAGGTGTAGGGTTAGTGAAGATCTTTACCCATTCTGTACACTGTCATTTTGTCCTATTGACTGTGTCCTTTGCCTTACATAAGCTTCTCAGTTTCAGGAGGTCCCACTTAATGATTGTTATTCTTAGTGTCTGTGCTACTGGTGTTATATTTAGGAAGTGCTCACCTGTGCCAATGTGTTGGAGGGTATTTTCCAGATAGAGGCTCAGTATGCAGAAGCAGGGTGTAGATTTGGAGTTCTCACTGCTGCGGGTACCCACCGCTCTGCCAGGCAGATGGAGAAGGACAAGGGGACTTTTCAGCCCACACACAGGAGTGAATACTCTGCCTGTCCTCTGCTTTCTGGCAATGCTTGACACACACGGATGGGTTCCTGGCCCACCCATGGATGTCAGATATCACAATAAATTTTGTTTATAGTATGTTGAATATAAGATTGATATTTAGCACTCACAATAACAAGTTATACCTTAAAAAGATATTTAAACAATCAAATAGTTTAAACAATAAATGTTGATCTAATCTCTCAAAAAGACAAAAAAAAAAGCAGGCCGCTCAAAAACTCAACAGCCCCTTTGAAACGGAGTTGGCCACACCCCCTTCAAGTGCCCAAGACCCTAAATACGTGCCTTCCCATCTTATCAACTAACACCTAAATCCCACCACAATTTCCCACTTTCTTTTCTATCAAACTCAGTGTAGCTCGGTTTATGTTGAAGTCTTTGATCCACTTGGATTTGAACTGTGTAGGATGATAGGTTTGGTTCTATTTGCATTCTTCTACATACTACCATCCAGTTATGCCAGCATCATATGTTGAAGATACTATCTTTTTCCATTGAATATTTTTTGCCTCTTTGTCAAAAATCAGGTGTTCACAGGTGTGTGGGTTAATGTTGGGGTCTTTGATTTGATTCCATTGATCCACAAGACTGTTTTTATGCCAGTATCAGGCTGTTTTTATCACTGTAGCTCTATAATATAGCTTGAAGTCAGGGATAGTGATTCCTCCTGAAGTTCTTTTATTGAGCAAGATTGTTTTGGCAACCCTGGGTTTCCTGTTATTCTATATGAAGTTGAGTATTGTTCTCTCAAGTTCTGTAAAAAAAAATGTGTTGGGATTTTCATGGGGATTGCATTGAATCTGTAGATTGCTTTTGATAAAATTGCCATTTTTACTATGTTGATCCTACCTATCCAGGAGCATGGGAGATCTTTCCATTTTCTGATATCCTCTTCAATTTCTTTCTTCAGTGACTTAAAGTTTCTGTAAAACATGTCTGATATTCTTTGTTTAGAGTTATGCCAAGATATTAATGGTATTAGCTTTTATATATGTATAACTTATATACAGCTTTTATAAAGGATATTTCCCTTATTTCTTTTTCAGCTCTTTTATCTTTAGTGTTTAAGAGAGCTACTGATTTTTTTTTAGTTAATCTTATACCTTGCTACTTTGCTGAAGGTGTTTGTCAGCTGTTGAATTTGGGGGGGTCACTTCTGTAACGATCATATCATCTGCAAATAGAGATGGTTTGACTTCTTCCTTTCCAATCTGTATCCCCTTAATCTCCTTTTGTTTTCTTATTGCTTTAGCTAAAACTTTGAGAATTCTATTGACTAGATAAGGAGAGAGAGAACAGCCTTGTCATGTTCCTGGTTTTAGTGGGATTGCTTTGAGTGTTTCTCTATTTAGTTTGTCCTCCATCTTTTCCTACACACTATTTAAACACTTCCTCTCCTGAGAATGTGTTCACAGTCACATCATGGCCAATTAGAAATACTTTCCTTGCCTGTCGGGGGGGGGGGGAGAACATACTGAGGGTTCCTTTAATCCCAGAATTCAGGAGTCAGAGGAAGATGAATCTGGGGGTTTAGGGCCAGCCTGGTCTACAGAATGAGTTCCATGAGTTCCAGGATAGCCAAGACTATGCAGAGAAACTCTGTCTCAAATATTTATGTACACATACAATCACCACAGTTCATCTTAAAAGTGGAATAAATTTTTATCTTTCTGCACATCTATTTGAAGCTTTTGTGACATCTTTCAAATAGTAGAGGACCAGTGGAGAAGACACACACTGGACCTGGTATGATTTGTTTGTTTCTGCTTTGTGAGGCTGTGGGGATGTCCCTGCAAAAATCTTGCAGAGGGGCCCAGGTAATTAACATCTGACCCTTGGAGAAGGGTTGTATGAACAGCCCCCAGCTGAGCTCACATAACCTTGTGTCCTTGGTGACCAGAAGGTGGCGCTGTCACTAGGATGCTTTGAACTCTAATGTATTTTTTAACACAACAAAGATTTTTAAGCCTTTGTATAGAAAAAAAATAAGCAAATATAAGCTTCATGGATTGAATCTGCATTTAGTATATATTTATGTAATGGGCACCAAGTAGTTAAAAGAGACATACTCCCTACAGTATCTGGTATACACTGTATGTCTCAGTACTCTATGATAATTAAGCCAATTTCTAGTCTCTTAACTTTGAGGTTCATTTTAATTCTGAAGTTTAAACAAACTGAAATGCATGAAGTACTTTTATTGTGTTTTTCAACATGAATGTAAGATGGCTTGTGCATATTTCACATAGCTTTATTACTTTGGTCATTGGCAAAGTCTCCTTTCTGATAAGGGTGTTTTACTTTATCCAAATAAGATTTTTAAGGCATATCTGAAAGGCAAAGTGACTTCTGAGGTCTCAAAGTACCTACAGCTAGAATTACACAAAGCAACAAGGAGCCTCGGCCAGCAGAGGGAAGGCAGAAAATGCAGGCTTTTATAACACATCCAAGCACAGACTGGAGGAGGACCCCCTTGAGATCAAACTGGTGGGTAGCTTTACACACACACATACAAACACAAAGGAAATATGTATTTATACTTACATCTTGGGGCAAATATATATTATTTACCTATCACATTCTTACATTAAACTTTACTACTTAGACCACATTGTAAAAATAAATTATAATATTCTTACATGTGTTCTCCATACAGAATTTTATTCTAATTAACATCATGTGTTAACTCACTGGAAAGTTAGACATTGGATCCATGAGTTGACTGAACAGGAGCTGTAACAAGGCACTGAGAAAAACTTCCTCAAGGGTCCACACCACAGGCCTACGTTCCCACTCTCAGGGAAATCAGGACCCAGGAAGCTGGACTCCTTCTAAACATTAGCTAAACCACACTACTTCACACAGTCAAGCTAGTGGGTGACAGGGCTCTACCTCTTCAAAGGCATTTGTATTGCTTATAATGACTGGATGCCATTGACCTCTGGTCTATTGGGAAGCAGAGAGTACATAGATGTTCATGGCAGGACATCTCTGGTGGTAGTTGGAGGTTCCTAGACAAAAAAGAATCAGGGCTTAACATATGGGAGGCTGAAAATCATAGACTAGCAACAGCAAGATGTCTAAATCTCATCCTGATTCAAATGTGGGTTTTCAGTCCAAGCTTAAAATGATCTATAACGAATCTCCAAAGGCCAACAGTTAAATTTTAAACTTGTGCAAGTTTCAAATTTCACCAAATCCCAAGTTGTTCATTTGAAAAACAGGAATAATTATTAGTATGTGGAAGTATGGTGCTAAGCACAGTACAGGAACACAGAAAGCGCCCGCCCTGGACATGTCATTATCATTTCACTTCATAAGTTGAGACTGATTAGTTCTGGAGTCATAATAAAAGGGACCCTCAGGATCTCCCACCAACGATGGCTCTCTAGCATCTGGCTAAGCAGTGGTATCCATGCAGGACCCAGACCTTTTTCCAAGATACTCCACATTGGACATAAAACTTCCATTAGGGCCATTGCCAATAAAAGTGAGGCAGAGGAGGGTGGTGTGAAGTCACTTTTGCCAAAAGAGGTCATGTGGATCAAAATAAAAACTATTTTTTTTTCTTGCATGATTGAATTTCTGAGCACGGGTTATCCCCCTGGAACAGAATGAAAATTCCCATTGAAGGTGACACCTTCTGAAAGGCACTTTGAAAACAAAGCTCTCTGTAATCTCTTACACAGCACAGCTGTTAAAATCCAGGAGCCAGGTAGATATGAGCAATTTCATTCCAACCTCGCTTGCCTCACTTAAGCCTGGGAAGTGCACAGTGAAACTCAGCTGGTGCCTGGCACTGGTGGAGGTTATCGCTGAAGTACTGAGGACTATGCCAGGAGTCACAGCTGTGCCACCTGCATTCTGGCTGGGTACCACAAGCATACCAGGAAAACTCAAACAAGCCTGGCTTGTCCTTTCCCAATCCTGGGGGCCAGAGGACACCGTTAACTATCTGCTCCACCTCCCATCTGCAGCTCAACCTTGTTCACAGAGTCATTGTCCTTCCTAAGACTCACAGGGTCCCCTTGCCAAGTGGCACCAATCAGGAGCACCTGCCTTCCCAACTCGATTATTAGGGACATCAATGGATTTTGGCTTTACAGAGTACTTTTATATCCTTGATAGAACATTGATGCCCCATTGATGGAAACAAACATTATCACCACTGACCTTGGAGTCAAGCAAGACACTTTTTCAGGTTTGCGAGCTAATAAACCGGTGCTGTCTAACCTCTACCTTGTGATTTTCATCAAACATACACAAGATAAACACACTAAAGCACACAGCTTCACAGCAGGCGTTTCTGATCTCAGTTGCTTTCTCTGAAGGCAGTGGCCTCTGTGTGGCTACTTACAGAAAAGAGCTGCTCTTGGGTCTCTGTGCAGATGGCCAGAGCTGGCCTCAGACCCTCAGTTCATTACACAGCCCTTCTTTGACCAACAGACCTCTCATTGTAAAGCACGCCGGGTCCCAGCGGATGTCAAAAGCCCCATTCTATCGTGGGTGAACTGTTCACATAAAGGATACCCACACACATTCTGCTGCAGACAGGGATGGACCTACTGCTGCAGATGTCACCACCACTGCACTGTCACTTTTGCCTATCACAAAAACGTGGGTCTCTTTCCAGAAACTTACACAAAGCTCAATTCAGACTTTGCCTGTGACCGATGCATGCTTGGCTTGCAGATGGACGGAGACGTAGAAGAAGGCAACCCAGTGTTTCTCCAGAGTTGCCTGGGAAAGCCTGGGAATTCCTGACTTCTTTAACAGCCAGCTCCAGCTCTGGCTTGGAAAAAAACAGCAAGCCAGAAATTTGCCAATGGTTTCATTCAGTCCTTAAGACTGGGTTATTGCAAGTCTGTAAGTGAGACCATCAATACACAAAAGTCAGGAAATCCAGGAAGGCCATTCCCACACCCACTAAGGCTTCTCACACACAGGTGACTCTTGTCCCTGTCTGGGCTCTGGGCTGAGTCCTTGGCAGAGCCTTGGTGGAAGTTATGCTGGGATGTATTACCCTCCAGGGATTGAGCTAAGGGAAAAAGGATCACATTACAGTGTAACTCTTAATAATATTTAGTTGTTTTTAAATTTAAACAGGCACTGAAAAGTACACAAATGATTAGTGAATTGCTTGATCAAATTTTTACAACACAAATACACCTCTGTGATCAGTGTTTGGTCATGAAGTCTGGCAATGTCAGCACTCAGAAACCATGGACACTCTTCCCCATCTGGCTATAAAAGTTGACAAGGGAATATAACGTAAGTAGAGGCTGAATTGAGAGGAGACGCACTAGTATAAGAAAGTGCCTCCTAGAGCTATATGTGGTGACAAGTACATCTCAGCACTGCAGAGGCGGAGGCAGGAGGATTATAAGGGTTAGGTCTGTGTGGGATGTATATAAAACCTTGTCTCTAAAAAGGAGAGGGGAAAGAAAAGGGGAGGAAGGAGAGGAGAGGAAGACGTGGGGGGTGGGGGGAACAGAGAAGGGAGGGAAGGAGGGGGAAGCCTGTGATGTGAGGCTGCCCTGAAAGACCTTGTCCAGTTGCCGTGCCTGGAACTGGAGGAAAGTGCGCAGGACAAAGGGCTGTCTCCAGAGATAGCATCCTTTCTTCCAGACAGATACTCCTGAATGAGAAAACACACATCACAGATGTTCTGCCCTGACAAGCAGGTTGACATGGGGCCACCCCAAGCTTCTGAGTGAGAAGGTCTGGAATGCCTGGTGTTTCCTCAGGTTTGAAACATTCCATTTTGAAGGGAAGTTAGTTAAGAGTAGAGAAGTCCTAAATGGAGGTGAAACTCCATCCTTCAGAGAAGCTCTTTAAACAAAGAACTCCGTAGCTTCAGGAAGTCTCTGAAACAGGTTCCTCCTTTTTCAAACTTAGATAAGCAGTGTGGACTTCTCAGAGACCCTTCAGACAGGCTTAGCTGCCTGGAAAAGGCAGAGATGTGCACAGAGCTGGTCACAATCCATCAAAGGCTCTTCTGCTCCTACACACACCTGTTCCTTACAGGTGTCAATATAGGCCTTCTTGGGGGTCTGGGGCACTTCTATCCTTTCACACAGCAGGTTTTACACATTCTGCAAGGCTCAAAGTAAGTGTTTCCTGCTCCATATGTGTTTTTGCTTAGTCCTCATTTCTGCTTCCCAATGGGAATTAATATCCCTTTCCAACTATTACCACAATGCATTCTAATTATCCTTTATGACACTGAGTGGGCTAAGATTTCCCTCTGTCAACATCAGCATTCTTTAGCTCTAACATGGACATTGATGAGTGGGTGGGTAAATGGATGGATGATGAGTGGATGGGTGGGTAGGTGGATGAATGGAGAGATGGATGGAGAGATGGATGGATGGATGGATGGATGGATGGATGGATGGATGGATGGGTGGGTGGGTGGGTGGGTGGATGGGTGGGTTGGTAGATGGGTTGGTGGGTGGGTAGATTGGTGCATAGGTGGCTAGTTGGGTGGGTGGGTGGGTACTTGGGTGGTGGATGGTGGAGAGATGGGTTGGTGCATGGGTGGATGAATGGATATGAGTAAGTATGAATATTGGAAAGTGCTTTAGAAGTCATAAACTGGTTCATTTTCATTCATTCTATCATTATTACACACTACTGGTTGTCTGGAACTCAAGCTTTCCTTCTGTCTTGGGCCTTTCTTGATCTTTCAGGAAGACAACAGGGTCTTAGCCACTTTACCAGCATCTAGAATGGCTCTGCCTTCGCCGTGTCAGTGTGTGGAATTTCCGTTCTTTCCAGTATCATTGTTTTGTCTAATGCCCAGAGGCTGGAGTTCCAGTGGACTTATGTTTCTTTCTTTTACTTCAAAAAGTAAACATGGAGAAATAGTCTTATTGGGGGGAAATTATCAAATGTGCCAAAGAATTGTTCCCCAGAGAGCAATGGCATGGAGGTCAGCCCCTCAGCCACACTACTCCTCAGCAACAATCGGCTTTCACTAAGCACCTATACACAGCAATGGGGGTTCTGGGAAAGATAAGCTGAATTCAATGAAATAAGAGCTCCCTCATGGCAACTGACCGCATCCTTAGTGGAGGAAGAGTCTGGAATTCGATTCCTACGATACAACACGTTCCATATATTCTAAGAGTAGCTGTGTGGTAGAAGCAAGTTCCCATAAGGCCCAGGGACACAAGAATGGCACAGAGTGCAAAGTGTAAATGGTAAAAGGAACAGAACACAAAACAAGTAGAGATACAAGGTGAACAAAGATGGCCGTTAACATGGAGAAGTCGTGTGGGGAGTCAAGATGAGGAGTCAAGAGACGCATATTGATGCCACTGATCAGACTTTGGGATTGCGTATCAAAAGATCCTTAAAGCTACACAGAATGTTGGCGAGCACAGGACTCAAATACATGATTTGAGCCATCTCACTTGGCGAGGCATTTCACAGAGGTGTCAGCCATAATTTTCACCAATATAGTTTGATTTAAATGTTACTCAGAAGATCAACTTATCCCAGAATGTTCCTGTGTGATGTCTGTTATGATCTCAAGTTTTTGTTTTGTTTTGTAATCCCTTTGGGTAATATTTTTTAGAAAGCACAAATTTAAAAAGTCCTATTTTTAAATTTGAGGAGTAGACCCCTGTAGTTTTTGGCCCAGACTTTCAGGCCTAACCTCAAGATTTAGGCCGGCAGACCCGCAGGCCCGCAGTCCCACAGACCCACAGTCCCACAGACCCACAGAGACACACAGATGCTTTCAATAATTTTTGGGCTGATCAGCCTCAGGACCAGGCATATCACTTGCTAACTCTCTACCTTTCATCTAACCCATGTCTCTTGTTCAGCCATGGGGCTCGGTACCTTTTCTTAGGGCAGCATAGTTCTCCTCTGCTTCTTCTGGGCCTCTCTCTGGAATTCTCTCTGGTGTCTTTCTGGCACTCTGCTCTCAGAGATTTTCCTTAGTCTGGTAGCCCTGCCTACACTTCCTGCCTGCCTTTGGCCAATCAGCTCTTTTTATTAAACCAGTGGGTGGGACAATTGTTTACAATGTAACAACATAATACCCCTACAGACCCCAAAACAAATAGTCTGGACTCTAAATGTCCATGAAAGGGTGGGTGATAAGGGACTTGTTCAGGATGAAACATCAGGTGGCAGATCTCATAGTCCAGACTCTGGTGAGACTGGGGCAAGGAGTTAGACAGAGCGTTCCGGGCCAGCCTGGGCTACAGTGAGACTCAGGGAAAATGAAAAAAAGGAAAGAAGGTAGGGTAACTGAAGACAAATGACAACTGAATAAATTGTGGGACACTGGATTGTACCCTAAACACGAGTTATTTGCTTTTCTTATAAGAGAAATAGATTTACAAAAAAGCAGTTGGCAAAATTTGAATAAGACTTACAAATTAGATATACATATATCAATGTTACTTTTTCAATTTTGTTGTGGTTCTGTAAGAAAGTCTCTTTGGTTTTTAAAAGCCTACATGGCTAGATGCGGTACAAATACACACACACACACACACACACACACACACACACACACACACACACACACATATATAAAATTATGTGTTGTAGAGACAGCTCAGCAGTTAAGAGCATTTGGTTACTCTTCCAAAGGATCTGGGTTCAATTCTCAGCACCCACATGGTGGCTCAGAGCTATCTGTAACTCCAGTTCTAGAGGACACAATGCCCTCTTCTGTCCTCAACAGGCATTGCATGTACATGAATTGAGAGACAAAGAGGTAGGCAAAAATACATGTATGTGTGTGTGTGTGTGTGTATGTGTGCATGTATAATTAAAATCTTTAAAATTGCCAAAAAATAATTAAAAGTTGAATTTTTTAAAAGCCCACATTGAGATCTGGAGGAAAAGAACATGTGCCACCTTTACCACACATCATGCAAGCCTCGGTAGGACTGAAGTTCAAAAGGTCTGCAAAGACTTAGGAGGAGGCACTCCGGAGCCACTGCTGAAACCTGTTCTCCTCTGTGGTACAAGAAGAATCACACATGCAGGGCACCCCTTGACTGTCCTCGGTGTCGGTCTGAAGATCCTGGCAGTCCATACTTCCTGCAACTTTGGCCAGCACCAGGTGCCTCTGGTGCTCTGTGTGCATGACCAATAGCGTTCACACATGAGAAGACCAAGGTGCATGGATGCAGCTTGCTTGAGGTCACATAGCTTAATGGGATCAAAATTGAACCATCTTCTGACTTCGGTGTCCTCCTCCAGTGTTTCTGTGATAAGTGGGATGTGCCAGATCTCTAACCATATTTAATTAGTGCCTGTGCCATGAGGTGCTCAGTAGAGTTTGGCTTAATTACTTCACCCTCTCCCGAGAATAGTCCCTGAAGACACAGAAGAACTGGATCCTCAGTTTCTAGTGCTAAGGTTTCTTTGCTCACTGAGTTGTGCCAAATCACATACTGTGTAAACTAAGCATCAGGTGTTTTGAGGAAAACTGGGGGTAACGTAGTGAAATATTCTTCCATGTAACAATTGATAACACTATAGCTTGACTCCATGAGACTTGGCTACAAGATTCAGTTAGAGCAGTGATTCTCAACCTTCCTAAAGCTGCGACCCTCTAATACACTTCTTCGTGGTGTGGTGACCCCAACATAGACTTCATAACTGTAATTTTGCTATCATGGATCATAGTGTAAATATCTGATATGTGACCCCTGTGAAAGGGTTATTCCACTCCCAGGTTGAGAACCACTGAGTCAGAAGCTTTGGGTGTGGCTCTGGGTCAGTGCTGGCCTAGCGAGCTTAAAGCCCTGGATGTAATTCCCAGTACAGCTACAAAAGAAAAACTCATTTAGATTTAGAATACTTTCTCAGACTCTCTAGATTCTTTTCACAGGACACCGCAGAATAAGAGGAAAGGATGCTTGTTCAGTCATAATAGTGGTATCCACATTTTAGGCATATACTCGGGCTTCTTTCCAGGAATCATGCTCATACATCTTATCCAGTTAAAGATATTGGATGTTGTTCAAACAAGTCACCCCTGCATCTTCTAAGATGTTTAGCTATTTACAGAGCATGGCCTTTCATGGTGTGAACATGCTTTAGGTTAATTCTGAGTTGAATGTCATCTTGCTGTACCCCCACCCCAAAGTAAAAGGAGGACTGTGTTTATTTTCTAGATATAAGTGTCACAAACAGACGGATGGCTTAAGTACAGAATATATTCTTTCCAAGTTTTGGAGGGTATAGGCTGAAACTGGGATGGCTGCAGCATCCGGGGATTTTACTCCTCTTTCCTTGGTATTAGGGTGCAGGCATCCTGTTTGTCTTCACCCACTACTCTTGTTTCTGTGACCTAGTTTCCTCTCCTTATGAGGACCTTGGTCACACTGGTTTAGGTTCTATTACAATAACCTCATTTTCATTTAATTACCAGTTTAAAGACCTTGTCTCTAAATATAGTCACATTCAGGCAACCCAGGGCTAGGACCTATAAATTGGGCATGGAGGGTGTATAACTCAGCCATTAAGCAGAAATTTAGGAGAGAGAAAATAAAGAAGCTATGCAAATGTGTCTTCAATTCTAGGAATAAACATTTCTTGGAAATTCGCTGCCTATAGGCTTCTGATCCCTCATTTCCAGAGCAGAAAGTCCCCTCTCTATGAGTAGTCCACTGGTGTTACCACATGAACAAAGTTTACATAAACTCCTTCTGAGACTTGGCTGATTGCCTCTGGCTTCCCCACCCAGACAACTCAGCATGGTCATCTATGATGTTACTTTAATGCCTGGCACAACCACCTTCTACATAATCCTTATACTCAGCAATACAAGATGTTTATGTATCACATGCCAGCACCACTGCGGCATTCAGCACCCAGCCAGCATGTCAGAGAAACTTGTAAAAATCCATCCTCTTAAGACCTGTGGCAATTCTTGTATTTCATTTACTTCAGACACTGACTCTTGCCTTCAGGTCTCATGGAGAATACATTCTAAGAACATATACAAATGTCTGACATAGAATACACAGCTAACAAAATGTTCATGATGTGCCAACAAGATGAGGTTGGGAAATCTCAATGCAAAAGTTTTCTCTGTAGCCTGCCCCCTACCTCCCTTCCTCATATTTAACTTCTGACTTGAAAACCAAAGGTCTTCAACTTTATGCTTAAATTAATTTGAAGAAACTTCAGGCTTCTATTTTGGTTTCATGTGATAAAATATAAATTTAAAATGTACCATGGCTAGAGGATGGCTTGATGGACACGGGTAGTGATATATTGCAGTAGTAGAATGTAGGGATTGTTTCAAATTTAATAAAAACAGTCTGAGATATCAGAGGACAGAACCACCTCCTCCAGTCTTTGTTTGTTTTTTCCCCGGAGATAGAGATTTTTGTGTAACAGTCCTGGCCGTCCTGGAATTTGCTTTGAAGATCAGGCTCGCCTTTAACTCACAGAGATCTTCCTGCCTCTGCATTTCAAGTGCTGGGACCAACAGCATGCACCACCACTACTTGCCTGGGAGCCTGGAACTTCTTCTGTAAACTAAAATGACCCTAAACTCAGATTTGATGGGATTAAGGGTGTAGGTCACCACTCCAGGATACTCCCTGTGCTGGGATTAAAGGTGTGAGTTTCCACAGCCTGACTTCTGATATCTCAGAATGTTTTTATTAAATTTGAAACATATCCCCACAGTAGCAAGCACCTTTAGTCCCAGCACTTGGGAGGCAGAGGCAGGTAGATCTCTGTGAGTTTGAGGCCAGCCTGATCTACAGAGCGAGTCTCGGGACAGCCAGGACTGTTACACAGAGAAACATTGCCTCAAACAAAACAAAGAAACAAACAAAATTACACTCTATCTACTGAGGAGTCTTACATATGCCACCTCCACCTGACCTCTGTGGCTAACCTGTGGCTGGCTCTGTCCTCTGATCAAAGCTAGCTTTATTAGATACACAATATATCACCATATTGCATGAGGATTTCACCCAACACCCACATAAAAGCAATGCATAGTCTCAGGAATCTTCAGGGGTTGGGGGCACAGACTCGGTGGCTTCTGGCCACCCACATAGCTCAAAAATAGTGTGGTCCAAGTCCAGTGAGAGATAGTCTTAAGAGAATAAGCTGAAGAGAAACAGAGCACTTGATGTTCCCCTCTGGCCTCCACAAGTCCATGCATGATGGTGCTCACCTGAACACACACACACACGCACACTCACACACACGTGTGATATGTATGTGTGTATATACATATATGTACCATGTATATGTATACACACGCTTAAAAATATTGCATTACTTCTCCCACTGATTTGTGTAAGAAGTAAAATTTATTGGAAGACAAGATTAATCTTAAGAAGCCAAAACTATATTAAACAAATGCACTTGTTCATTGTCAAAAAGAGTTTAAAGCCGATGAATCTGTTATTTGTATCCCCACATATAATATTAGTTTATGCTGGTTTCCAGATAAAACATTTTTCTTATGTTCTGTAAGAATATTGGAATCCGTGATTTTATTGCACTGGATCTTTCCCTCCGGATTCTAGCTTTAAACATCTGGCCAGGAAGGATTGTTAATTTTAGAATAAACTGAATGTCGTAAAGCACATGAGCACCAGGGGGCAGCATAGACCTGATCCTGCACTGAATCCTGAACAGGTCCAAACTGACTCCATTGAAGAATTTCTGTTACCAGAATCTGAAAGTTCCCTGGGAGTCCTTGCCCAGAACCCCCTGTTGGCACACTGTCTTTCTACATAGTACTAGATGGGAATTTCAAGTGTCTGGTCAAAGCCGATCTGAGTTTCTATTGGTGTGGGGAACGACTCCAGATAATAGGCGTCCCATCTGCTACAGGATCTGTATAGGTGCTAATCCAAGTTTTGCGAGGGGGCAGGGCAAACAACAGGACCCCAGACTTGGTCAGGAGAGAGCGAAGGGCAGATAAGCCTTAGGAAGAGCAAAGCAGTGTGGGGTTACACTGTGTTATACCTTTTGGTGTTTTAACTTTCCCTCAGAGATCATCCTCTTATTTAAAAAATCTATATGGTGTCACAACAGAGCTTAGCCAGCCTCGCCCTCTGCAGGACCCTCCCAGTTTATGTAATGCCCGGTGTGGCTTGTTCTGTCCAGCTGTAGGGTGGATGGAACAAAGCCTGACTTGGGACTCAGCTCCGGCAGCAGAGCTCAGAGCCTGGCTCCCCCTGTGGTTCCCACACACCAGCTTCCCATTCATCTCTGTGATTGATGCTCCTGGAGCAGCCTGGAAACTCTGTCTCTGAGCTAATTATTATGGGGACTGACCTGTCTGCTGGTCAGGAGTGAGTAGGCGAGGTTTAGGTGAGGGCTGGCTATTCACAAGAGGGCAGCCTTTGATGCAAACGAAGCAGAGAGTTTGGCTGAAACTCAACACCTCTCAGAAGTAGAGATTAGTCAATAGGAAGAAAGGAGAAGGCATTGTCGAAGTCTTCATGTTGCAGACAAAGATGCCTGTGTTTTGTATCGCTCAGCTGCCTCAAGAAAATGTCCACTTGTTTTCTTTACTCTCCTTTTTACATTTTAAGTGGGATCTAGTGAATGTATCTTTTCAGAGTTCCCAACTTGACCATTTCACTACACCTCATGTTGCCATTTTAATGAAGCATCATCTTTCCAGAGAGTGTGGGAACAAAACCTCTCAGAGCAAACACTGAGTTCTCCAAATATTTCCCTGAATTAAAGCTTCTACCCCACAGTCCATTTCCCTTTTAAAATGCCAGTTTGCCAACTACTGCAAACCAACAAACAGGGCTTGCCTTCACCGGAAAGTAAAGAGAGCCCCTGTGGAGTCCCGCACTCCATGGGAATTCCTGAGAAACAGCCCCCAAGAGCTAGGTGACCTGGAAACAGGACTCCCTGCATCCTGTTGTCACAGAGTGAGTGTGTACAAGAACATGGAATGACCTTGCAGAGCATCTAATCCAATTATTCATGGCACAGATTAAAACACAGAGCCCAGCACCTCAACATCAAGGGTAATTATGCAAGAGACGTATTCCTGGGCGCTGTGGAAATTCCTGAACTAAGTGAAAATTTTTAGAGGCAGGAAATGGGACCGTGAATTAGAACAGCATTACGCATCATGACTCCAATCAATGCTAACTTCTTGAAAGAACTAGTCTCAGGAGGTGAGGCTCAGGCCTATTTGAATCCCATATCTTTGACAAATTAGTGCCTCTGAAGTCAGTTTCCTTCACGGGCCCTGGGAAGATGTAGGTACTGCACTGCATTAGAGACACTCTTAGACCCTGGGACAAAGCATAACACATTTGAGTCAGCACCACACTGCCTGTCACCTGAAATTGGGAAACCACAAGATTGCTAGATTTGAGGCTCATAACCTCTAGCTGTAAGGTGTGTGAACTTGGATACATCATTTGTCCTTCCTGAAATCCTCACATAATTGTGAAGATTACAGTCCCTCCTGTCAGAAGCAGTTATGAAGGTTGAATGTATATTACACACAGTGAGACAGCATCAAGTCAGGAAATGCCCCAACCACCCTGGGTCTTTGCAATAGGCAGAATCAAAGGCAGGGGATTAGTTCCATGGAGGACAGAGCTCTACATTGGCAAACAGCATAGATATTAGTTATTGCAGAAACAAAGGAAGGTGGTAGTTTTAAAGAGCCCAGAATCCAATGTCACTAGGAGCAGCTGGAGCCATTATGCAATTAAAGATGCACAGGAGAGTTAGTTGCTTCTGCATGGCGAGACACCATCCTAGGAAGGTGGGAAGAAGAAAGACCGTTTTTTTTTTCCTTCACTCCACCTAGTCCCCTTTCAGGGATTTTTCTTGCCCTACTGGAGGAAGAGGTCAGAGGACACAGAAGCATGGTTCCTAGAGAAGAGTAGAGTGGGGTTACCTGATTCTCTCTCTCTCTTTCTCTCTCTTTCTCTCTCTCTCTCTCTCTCTCTCTCTCTCTCTCTCTCTCTCTCTCTCTCTCTCTCTCACACACACACACACACACACACACACACATATCTGGCCACAGAGGGAGTGGTCTTCAGAATCCTTCATTATAATTGTTATAGGAATATAGCAGCCCCAATGGGCTCTTTACAAACACTGGGGGGCTGCCTAGATTGATAAGGGCATGTGTATTACAGATAGGCAGCATTTCTCTACAGGGTGGCCATCACACAAAAGAGAAGTCCAAAATCATCAAGAATAGATTACTTCATGAGAAACTATGGTACAGGGAGGTCAGAGGCCTGAAAGTACCTTGTGCGCAACAAATGTTGGGTGTGCTTGGACTAGCAAATAGGGCATTTTTGGAAGAGTAGCTGACACTAGCAATGTACTGCTTAGTTTTTAGTCAAGATGACACAGACTGGGGTGATCAGGGAAGAGAGAACCTCAATTGAGAAAATGCCCCCATCAGATTGCCCATAGGCAAGTTATATATTAATGATTTATATAGAAGAACCCAACCCCCTGAGAGTAGTGCCACCCATGTACAAATAAAGTAGGTTGGGATAGCCGTGAAGAGTAAATCGGCAAGCAGTATTCCTTCATGGTCTCTACTTCAGTTTTTTCCTGCAGGTTCCTGCCTTGAGTTCCTGTCCCGGCTTCCTTCCTGTAAGATGAAATAAACCCTTTCATTTTTTCGTTGCTTCTGGTCAGTGTTTTATCACAGAACAAAAAAAAAAAGAAAGCAAATGAATACCATCATGTGCATTAAGTATAACGTGTGCGTGTCTGTGTGTGTGTTGTATGAACATATGCCTCCCATGTACATGCTTGTGGAAGAGAGAGGTTGGTGTTAAGTACGTACTCTATCATTCTACATCTTGATTTCTGAGACAGTGTCTCTTCACTGAATCTAGATGGATTTACCATTTTTTTGGATAGAGTGGCTGGCCAGGAACCACCTGAGATCTTCATGCCTCTCATACATATGCTAAATGATGGAGTTACAGGTGTTTACTGCCACGTCCAGCTTCTACCTGGTACTGGGATCTGAACTCAAGTCTCTATTTTATACCACAAGCTCTTTGCCCACTGAGCCATCTCCCCCAGGCCAATCACTTACCATTTTCTTTTCAGATAGAACCCAATTTGATTGAATGCTGTTAAATTTTTGACCAGCCAATATATGTGAAAAACATTTTGATGACAATGTTCTCCCAGAACAAATTTATGTGTTTTCACAAACATTTTCCTTTTTTCTCTCCCGTCCAAGAGGATGATTAAGCTATTCCTTCACAATAATGTAACAAGTATATACAATCAATAATACATTTTATTAAAAGTCTATTGTTTTGCCAATTCATTTGTGGTCTTTATACGCATCATTACCATTTAACTTATTGTGTAAAAAGATAATTTTTCCAGCTGTATCATTTGGTAAGTTCCACGAGTTCCTCATTATATAACCAAGTTCTAATTACAAATTATCATTGTTAAAAGCAACATTAATGCAGAATAAGCTATATTTCTTTCCTTTATGATGAAAAGCTGTTTACTTTTATAATTTTTACTTGTCCTATTTATTTATTTTGATTATTATTTCAAATAATTATCCTAAGCATTGTGACATATTCCTAAATGGGATCTTTCAAGGTAAGTATCTTATTTTAAAGTATTTAAGATTTCCCTCTAAGAGCTACATTATATCCTCAGGCATATTTTATTTTATGATTTAATCAGGAGTGTCCTGGACATGACCAAACTGCTAATGTGCTCTGGAGTGTCATCAATCATACAGCAGCTGGCAGAGCTGATGAGCCAGGCATGCGGCCAGCACCAGGGCCAGGCAAGGGGACAACCAGGGCGGCCTAAAAGGCAGAAGGACTGCATCTGGAACAGTGCAGAGACTCTACTGAGCTGAAGCAGTGAGAGCTGGCAGAGCACATAGATGAATCCTAGTCCTTTGCCTCTGCTTTGGGGACCTCGTGGGGAGCAAACACCCTCAAAGGAAGAAACCAGACCTAGGTCTGCAAAACAACATTGGCCAAGAAAAAGGATGCAAGCCAAGTTTGGACCAGAAAATTCCCAATCAGGGATTTTCTGGAAATCAAAAGTATTTGGAGGTTCTCAGAGAGACCCAAGCTCATCTTTCTCCTTGCTATGGCCAAACGCTTGACAAGAATCAGTTTAAAGAAGAGGGGGTTATTGGGGCCAACAGTTCCAAGGGCGTGCTGTAGAGCATATTTAGAAGGGTATGAGCAGTTGAACTCGCCATGTACATTGGAAGGTCATCAGATACCAGAGGACAAGTAGGAGGTGGAGCTGGACTATAAACCCTCAAGGCTCTGCCTCCTGTGACCTGTTTCCTTCTAAGGAAATTTCCAAACAGCATCATCAGCTGAAACATGTGGTCAAACACACAAGCCTGTAGGGTCATTTTGCATTCAAATCACAACATCCTGGTTTTCTCTGGGCCATACATTGAGCTGACATGAAGGAACAATCCACACACACCCAAGACCACAGGAACAGCATGGCCCTAAAGAATTAAACCTGTTAGTCTGTACCTGGGCTGGGAGGCTAATTGCCTAAATGTTTTTCAAAACACCTAAAATACCAGTTAAGGGACTGCAAAACTGCTGCAGGGAGGCTGTGAAGAGAATATGGTTACAATAAGGAAGACAGGAGCCTGAGCCACACTGCTAAAGATTTTCAGAAAAAAAGATATGACTGAATTCGAAGATCCTGCCAACTTTAGGCAGAGTAACCTTAAAGATTCCAGCAGAGTCAGTACCTACCACACTTTGAGGGAAGGAGGAAGTCACACAGCCCACAGACCCAGTACTTCAGGCATGAATGTGATTCTGTATGACCCCAGACTTACGCAGGATGTCTGCATCAGATCGCTCCCTTTGCTCTGTCACTGGTTTCCAGTCTCTTCGGGAGGCTGATTTCTCCGTCATGTGATTTAATGACAAGTATCTAAGACAGAGGAAATGTTAGAATTTGCATCACAAAATAAGAAGTTGCTTTGATTTTTCCATCAGTCTCAACAATGTGGTTGGTAGGAGTTGACCATGAAGAACTGGGTTTGCACTATGGATACTCAGTGTTTTACACATTCAAAACCTCGGGTCTGGGGAGCCTGATCTGGAACAGATAAGATTCTCCAGAGGGAAAGTGTCATTCTCTGTGTGATATGAGCACTGGGAGAGCCAGCTGTCCTTGATAAGACTCTACTGTGGTCACATGCCATTCTTAAATTAAACAAATAACAATATTGAGTGGCATGTGCCAATTCACTTCAAATGCTCCACATGTAAAACAGCATGAAACATAAAAAACTGGAACAAATGGCTGTCTTGGGCCAGCTCTGTGCTTCAGGAAGGGATATGGGTTTTTGTGAACTGCTACACACAGTCAGTACACTGGGCTGCAGACTACACTGTTACAGCAAAGTTCAGATATGGAAGCCTTGCAACAAGGTCGGATTTCTATGCAGCTCTGACAGCAATTCCTTCAGGAACTCTCTAAAATGTCACCATTTCTTAGCAACTTAAAACTGTGTGCACCAAAACTCAGATGGTATTCTGGTCATCATCTCAGAACCCACAGCAGACGGTGGTATTTGAAAAGTCAAGAAATAGAACATATTGTAACGGAGGGGCCAGACTAGACCATATGAAAGATTCTGGTTTCTCTGAAATAACGTTCAAAATTAGAATCTAATCACAATTGGGAAGATACTTGAAGTAAAAACGAACACGAAGTAGAAACAAAACACTTTTTTAGAAAGTAGTCAGAGATACCTCAGTGTCTAAGAACACTGGCTACTCTTTCAGAGGACCCAGATTCAATTCCCAGTACCCACAAGACAGCTCACCACTGTCTGTAATCCAGCTTCAAGTGATTTGACATCCTTACACAGACATGCATGTGAGTAAAACACCAAAATATGCAATCCACATAAAATAAAAATAAATAAATCTTTAAAAAGAGAACATATTCAGAGACTAAGGAGATGGGTCAATGGGTAAAGTGTTTTCTAACAAGCACAAGGACTTGAATTTGATCCGCAGAACTCATGTATAAAGCCAGATGTGGTGGCACACACTCTGAATACCAGAACTGGTGGAAGCCTAAAGATCCCTGACTGTGTCAACCTTTAGGTTCCAGTGTGGTGATTTGAATAGGTATGGCCCCATAGACTCATTGATTTGAATCCTTGGTCCACAGGAAGTAGCACAGGTAGGAGGTGTGGCTTTCTCAGAGTATGTCATTAGGGAGTAAGCTTTGAGGTCTCAGAAGCTTCAGCCTGTTATTCACTCCCTGATGCCTGCAGATCCAGATACAGGACTCTCAGCTCCTTCTCCAGCACCATGGCTGCCTGCACACCAACATGCTTGCTGTCATGATGGCAATAGACTAGATCTCTGGACCATAAGGCAACCCCAGTTAAATACTTTCTGTTAGAAATGTTGCCTTGGCTGTGGTGTCTCTTCATAGCAATGCAAACTCAAACTAAGACAGAAGCTGGTAGCGGGGACTGGGATATTGCTGTGATTGGCTTGTTCGTGTTTTTATTTGGAGGAATGTGGACTTTGGGACTTTGGGTTAGTAAAGCAGTGAAGGGCATTAAGTTGGGCTTAATGGTCCATACTTCTAGGAACATGCAAGACAGTGGTGCTGAGGGTGATTTGAATTGTGGGAGCATGGCTCCTAAAGGTTTCAGAAAATAGAAACTATAATATGTGGCCTAGGGACTGTTTTGTGATATTTTGGTAAAGAGTGTGGCTGCGCTTTGCTTTGTCCAATAAGTCTTCCTGGGGCTAAATCAAAGAGCTTTTTTTAAATTAATTCTGTTGGCAGAGGTAATCTCAAAATAGCCTACTATAGACTATGTCATATAGTTATTAGTGTTCACTCTTATGCAGGTTTATAATAAATAGGAGAAAGCTGAGCAAGAAAAAAAATACAAAATGTACAGTTCAAGCAGTAAAGGGGCACCAGGGGGTGGGAAGGAACTAAATCTTGTGTTCAAGAGATTAAACAGATTTTAAAAATCCTGAAATTAAATGGAATAAAGGGAGTGGTGATCTCAGAGCAAGATCCCACCCAGCTATGTTCCTGACTTTTGAATTAAAGAAAATTAAAGGAATTAAAGAAAGGCTTAAAACCAGTACGGTGATGCATGCCTTTAATCCCAGGTATGGTGGTGCATGCCTTAAAACCAGGTGTGGTGGTACAAGCCTTAAAGCCAGGTATGGTGGTGCATGCCTTAAAACCAGGTATGGTTGTGCATGCTTTTAATCTGAGGTATGGTGGTGCATGCCTTAAAACCAGGTATGGTGGTGCATGCCTTTAATCCCAGGTATGGTGGAGCATGCCTTTAATCCCAGGTATGGTGGAGCATGCTTTTAATCCCAGGTATGGTGGTGCATGCCTTTAATCCCAGGTGTGGTGGTGCATGCTTTTAATTTTAGGAATGGTGGTGCATGCCTTAAAACCAGGTATGGTGGTGCATGCCTTAATCCCAGGTATGGTGGTGCATGCCTTTAATCCCAGGTATGGTGATGCAGCCTTTAATCCCAGCACCCCGAGTCAGAGGAAGGTAGATCTCTGACTTTGAGCCTAGACTGGTCTACAGATCAAGTTTCAGGACAGCCAAGCTCACACAGTGAAAGACAATCAAAATCAGAAAATTGGTGAAGATGTAATTGAATGAGGGCTACGTTCCAGCGCCAGCATGTAACAGACCTTAGCAGCTTCAGGCACGCAGTCCTAGCTTTACAGTCAAAGACAGGAGAAAGGGGCTACGGAATCTCTCCACAGCTAAGGAAAGCTGCTGAGGCTCATGTCAATGGTATCCCTGCATGGAAGTCTAGGTAGGCCATTCTGTGTCGCTGTGAAGGCAAAGCCTAAGTTGCCTTGGAGATCACAAAATGTTGGAGATGCCAGAGCTGTGAGGTAGTTGCTGAGAAGCGCTGCTAACAGGGAGTGAAACCAGCCCAGGAAAGAAAGGAATTGAAGATCCAAAGATTGCTTTGACATCAGATAAGGAAATGTAGAATTTGAGTTTGCCCAGCTAGTGTTTGGTCATGCTTTGGTCCAGTATTTCCTTGCTATGCCCATTTTCTTCCCTTTTGGAATGCTAATGTATAACCTGTGCCTTTATATGTCAGAAGCAAGTGATCTGTGATTTTCATTTAATTTTACAAGAGATTACAGTTAGGAGATTGCATGAATCTCTGAAGAGACTTTGAACTTTGGACTTCTAAACAATTTTAAGACTGTCAAAGACTACTGGAACTTCTGAAGTTGAACTGAATGCATTTTTGCATTATGTTATGGCTACAAGCCTGAAGCGGCCAAGGAGTCGAATATGGTGGTTTGAATTGGAATGCCCCCCCATAGACTCGTGTTGCTTTTCTGCCCTTGAATCTACTGATACTTTAACTACTCTCTGCTGCCCCTTGGCCCCACAATCAGCGCTCAGGATGTGGCCTGGATGAATTTTCCATCCTATGTGTGTTGGCCCCAGCTCTGCCACAGAGTGATATATATGTTTTAATTAAGTCTCTATTGTTCTATTTATCGATAAATAGATGGGAGTCAGATATTGGGGTGAAAACTTGCTAGATCAGAGAAGCTAAGAAGCAATCAGCTGAACTTCTTTTTGTGGCCAGAGTCCCATTAAGATAGAATCAGGCCCTCTTCATACAATCCAGACCAAAGCAAAGCAAAAAAAAAGATTATGAAATCTGTAAGTCTCTCCCTACCACTTCCTGTGTGAGATTCATCTTCCTGGGTCAACCCTACTCTCTAAGGCTAATTGCTGGCCTCTAGTCACTGGCTTCACCCACTGAATCAAAGTTAACACAGTCTCAGTCTCACAATGTGCTCAAATACTTCACAACATGTGTTTGAATTTTTGATCCAAAGAGCGTGGCACTATTAGAAGTGGCCTTTTTGGAGTAGGTGTGGCTTTGTTGTGTCATTAGGGGGTGGGCTTTTAAGGTCTCAGAAGCTCCAGCCAGTTCACTTCCTGACACCTGCAGATCAAGATGTAGAACTCCTTCTCCAGCACCATGTCTGCCTGCACGCCACCATGCTTCCTGCCATGATGATAACAAATTAAATCTCTGAACTATAAACTAGCCCAAATTAGATATTTTCCATTCTAAGAGTTGTTGTGGTCATGATGTTTCTTCACAGGAATAGAAACCTTAACTAAAATACGCAGTGAGAGATTCTGTCTCGAAAAATTTTTTTAAAAAAGCAAGATGAATGATGCCTGAAGAATGTGACATTTGAGACTGACTGCTAAGCTATTCATCTGAATCTGCACACACAAACATGCACATGCAGACACACACACTTTTAAATCTTGAACATTTATCCTAGTGGTGTGTGATTGGCATTTCTTCACTTGATCTTGCCCAAAAGGCTGAGATGTGAATAGGGCCTTCTAGGCAGCCACCACTACCAATAAACCACATAGTCCCAGGGGGAAGTCACTGACACTGTACAGTGCTTGGTAGGTTGAATATATTAAATGCCCTCTTGGTTTATGATGACGGCTTTCTCAGAATGTAACCCACCATAAATGAAGTATCCATGTTACTGATAGCCTTTAGATTATTTACATTGTAGTATACCTTAGCTAATATAATAAAAAATTTAAAAATCCCTTCCTTGATGTTTCTACATTTTTGCTTAGATATAACTTGTTTATATCAATAGTACACTCTCAAGAGGATCTGAGTTCAATGGACACATTTTATATACCTCTGTGTACAAAGCAACACATGGCCTACTTTGGTGTAGCTTATAAGTTATTGACAAGTGAGTCACACAATGTGCCCCCACCCTTTGCGTGTCACCATCCCAGCCAGGTCACAGGCATCATTTAATCCTTTTAGTTTCACCCCACAGATTCTCCGTGAACACGCTTCATGTCATGCTTGCACACAATGAAACCTAGGGTACATGAAGTGTGCCACTGTGCTGAATAGACTGCATTCTTAGTGGCATTGAACATACCTGGCTTATTCTAATATCTTATTAAGACTTAATGAATATCATTCCAGTCTGATACAACTTAGGTGTTAACATAAAAAGTGTCATATTTCAAAGTAAATTTGGATCTCAATATTTTCAAACTTTTTTCTTTCAAAATCACTACAAAATCTCCATTCTGTAACACTACAGAATCTACTTTTAAATAATATAATATTGTGTTAATTCTTAGGTAATGTCATATATCTGATCATATTCACTCATGATTCCCTTCCAGACCCCCCTCACTTTGTATTCTTTTCTCTTAGGAGAGTATTATCACACCATCTTGAATAATGGCATTCCTACTTTGCCATTATTTAATCATTTGGTCACAGCTTCTTGCGTACATGTCTGTGGTGATATATTTTATATTTAATAAAGTAGCCTGGAATATCAGAGGACAGAGCCATCTCTTCCGGTCTTTTTTGTTCACTTGCTTATTTGTTTTGTTTTGTTTAGGGGTGTTGTTTTTGGTTTTTCTCAGTGTAACCATCCTGGATGTCTTAGAACTCACTCTGTAGACCAGGCTGGCCTCGAACTCACAGAGATCCATCTGCCTCTTCCTTCCAAGTATTGGGACCAATGGTGGCATGTACCACCATTGTGACAATCTGAAAGAAAACAGCCCCCATAAGGAGTGGTACTATTAGAAGGTGTGGTTTTGTTGGAGTAAGTATGACCTTGTTCGAAGAAGTATATTGCCCGGGCCCTCGGGGTCTAACATGTGGGCCTAAAGAAGGAGCACACAGATGAAGGGACAAAAAAACATGAAGAATGAGAGAAAGACAGTATTCTGATCAAGCTCTGAAACGTTCTTCTCAGCAGTACATATAGTCCTTTAGGGGCATAGGTCATGGAGACCTATCTAATCTTAGCTATAGTTCAACTTCAGGAAGGTCACCTAATTCCTGGGAGGGGGCTCATCTAGTTAGGTTAACAGCATGGGAGGCCACCTGGCTTCTGGGAGAGGAAAAGGAAGCTTAAGAAGCTGGTCCCGAAATGGCATCGCCACTGCTAAGGCTTTTCTGGCTCCTGGCAGTGTGTCAGTTGGAGGTGGACCCTAACATCTCCTTTGCTGAAGCTATGCCCAGTTTTGTATGAAGTTGCTTCTGCTGCCTACAAGGCAAGGAACTCTCAGCTCCTTCTCCAGCACCATGTCGGTCTGCACTCCACCATGTTTCACACCATGCTGATAATGGACTAAACCTCTAAACTATAAGCTAGTCCCAACTACATGTTTTTCCTTATAAGAGCTGCTGTGGTCATGGCGTCTCTTCACAGCAATGGAAATCCTAACTAAGACAATTATGTACAGGAGCATTCAAGATGAAGAGATAGCTCCATCTCAAAATTTGCTCTGTATGAAAGAAAAATTGGTCAGAATGAGAATTATGGTGAAACCATGCCCTTGTCACTCTGGAGCAAAGACTAGGAGACTAGACAAAAGCTTCTGACTCATTCTCAGAAAAGACTGTCCTAATGAGAGAGTTTTAAGGAAGAAGGTATTTGAAGTTGAGCTTCAAAGAGAAGAGACAATAAAAAGATGGAGTGTGGAGCCTTCAGTAAAGAAGCCCTGGGAGTGTGATGATCCCAGAACATGCAGACTAGGTGAAGTGAAGAGGAGGGGGGTTGAGACACGTTTGAAGACACAAACCCTCCTGAGCTCACTGAATGGGTTCATACAAGAAGGGAAGGCCATCCAAACCCAGGAAAAACACTAAACCCAAACCTAAAAATGATCACCTCCAGGGTTGCCTATCAGGATGATCCATCTGAAAAACCTATGGTACAGAAAAGGTACTGCAAGAAGGAAGTGAGGCTGGGATATGGCTCTCTGGGCTTGCTGTGCAGATATGAGAGCCTATTCCTAATCCCCACAGAACCCAAAATAGAGAGGCTGGAGAGATAGCTCAGCACTTACAAGTAAGTACTGGCTGTTCTTCCAGGGGACTCAAGTAGGATTCTCAGAATCTACATGGTAATTCAAAAAACTATTTGTAACCTCAATTCCAAAGAATCTGATGCCATTTTCTGGCCTCCTCAAGTACCAGGTATGGATGTGGTCCATAGACATACATGCAGAGGAAACACTTAAACACATAAAAAGTAATAATAATAAAATGGACATGGATAGTAGGACAGGGTATGCCTATTGTCTCATGGGAAACAAAGACACAAGGATTCCTAATCTCACTGGCCAGCCACTGTATCCAAATCTATGATTTCCAGGATCAGTAAAAGACCTTGTCTCAAAAAATCCAGGTGAAGGAATGGCTGCAAATGACATCCAACGCCAGCTTCCAGCCTCCGTGTGCACATGCACACACATGGAAGAGCCCAATTCACATACGCTTACACACAAAAGAGTGAGAACCAGGTGAGGTTAGACACGGCCATAATTCCATCACTGGAAAAGCTGAGACAGGAGGATCGCGTTTTAAGCCAAACTGGGCTATATAACAAATCTGAAACCAGTTTGGGCTGCACAGTGGTATCTTGTCTCAAAACAGGAAAGAGAGAGAGAGAAAGAAGGAAAGAAGGAAAGGAGGGAGGGAGGGAGGGAGGGAGGGAGGGAGGGAGGGAGGAAGGAAGGAAGGAAGGAAGGAAGGAAGGCTAGAGAAGGAAAATAAAGGAGAGAAAGAGATGGTAAGAGAAATTGAGAAGGGAAGATGGAGAGAGATTGAGAAGTAAGCAAACGGATAAATCAAAAGAGCTAAACTCAGACATGAGTATGGTGAGGGCTAGAGAGATCTCTGTGAGGCAAATGCAAAACCAAAGCTTCATGCTAAAGACTTCACAAGGTACTAATGTAAATTGCAAGGGGAGGTATGGGAACCAGACTCTTCACTGAGAATTTATGATGTAGAACCAGCCTTCTCCTAGTCTGTGGCTTTAAAAACGTGTGAATTATAATACAAGAATAACCAAAGCATGGAGTACCGTGGAACAAGACCCACAGTGACTGGAAAGGCTGAGATACAAAACATAGAACATAACAGAGGGAGAAGTAGAGATGAGCTCCCATCCCGGTCCAAGAAGGTATCTCTAATTGGCAGCCACTCACAAAGGAAGAATTTACTTCTTCAAGGGAGTCTCACTGGATATACCAACCACATTTAAGGGCAGGCCCCATGGCCCTCAGTAAATGGCCAACACAGAAGGAATTGATTTTGGAGGGGTTTTTTGTCTCATATCGGGTTTTCTGGCCATTTTTACCTTATCAGTCTTTAGCTTATATATACTAGTTTCAGCTTTTATGTTTTTGTTAAATTATTATTTTCTTTTTTGTGTTTTTATAGGTTGTGGGCATGCATTCACTTGCACAAGCCCACATGGACATTTCCTGTGTTCTTTTTTTCTTCTTGTTTGTGTATTTTATTTGCCTGTTTGTTTTCTTCAGAGAGAGAAAGAAGAAATGTTAGAGGTAGGGAGCTTAGGGGGAAATGAGGGAGGGGGAACTGGGATCAGAATATATTCCATGGGGGAAAAAAAAAAACGTTGCTTTCAATAAAAAAAAATAAAATATGTTGTATTAGAGGCTGCTTTGGTTTGAGTCCGTGAAGGAATAAGTCAGAATAAGGAGAGAGGGAGGAAGGTAATTTTGTGACAAACAAAACAGAGGAAGCTTCAGAAACTCATGAAAGAAATTAAACAATACCAGAAAAAAGACAAACAATCCAAACACAGACGTCACACTGCACCCTCCCCAGGGACGGGAGAGGAGCTCAAAACCTGGCCCCAGAGGAAAGCCAGACAAGGACCGAGCAGTCCTGCCTTCAGGACAAGCTCATGGCCCTCAGCAGCCCGAAATTCAGTTGCAGGCTGCAGCTGGAAGGAGATTCCCTCTTGAGCTGGATCCACAGAAGACAGAAATCTCATTTTGCAGCACGGCATGACTTCCTTGGAGGGCAGCTGGGTGCCTTCCTAAAACAGAATCTATTGCTAACCACTGAACAACCCCAATGGCCTGAGAAATAAGGAAAAATCTAAGAATCTGAAAAGCCCAGAGCTGCCATTTAGTGAACAGGAGGGCCAGACACTGCAGGGCCAAATGGCGTGGGAAGCAGGTTGTTTCAAGCTGGGCAGTAATAAGGAAAAATCGCCTCATTGTCAGTGGCTTGTGGCTGGTATACATCTAGCCAATAGAGAGATAGCCTGGCATTTGATAGCACTGAGACTGACGTCATTGGGTAGATCAAATTTTGGAGCCACTTGCTACAAGTCGGTCACTCAGTGTTGTGGGGCTTTGAAGTTTTAGAAGTGTACAGGATACCATGATACCACCAAGGCCTCCCTCTCCAGCAGAGTGACTAACAGAGGCCTCGGTGGCACAAGGGCAGCCCACACATTTCAATGATCACACTGCTATGCCTGCTTCCCACAGTGCCGGTGCACTTGGGAGACAACTCCTAGCTGAAACATGCCCAGAAGCTATGATCTGGAGAGTCTTGGGAGACTGAGAGACGACTCATCCCTCAGAGGCAAAGCTAAGTGAGACCAGCAGAGGCCCCAGATGCACACAAAATAGGAAAATGGCTGCTGTAGAGACTACTCAGGCTGACACCCGATGCTGTCTGGCACACAGTCAGTAGCGGCTGACACTCACCTCCCTCCATTCTATTCACAGGTGGGCTGTCCAGTCTGAAGTCCCTGGAAGAAGCTGGTCAACAACTCCATATTCTTCTCTCTTCTTTTTCTTCTTTTCTGTTTTCTTAACCATGTGAGTCCCTCATTTTTATACAGATTAAACAGAATGTTTACCGTATTTTCTGTAATCCATTTATTTGTTATCCTTCTTCCTACGTTTATCTAATTTTTGTTGTTTTTTCCCGTTTGGGGGCTATGGTTTGTTTTTTATCTTTTGCCCACAGAGTTACTTCATTCCTCTATCTAGTACTTTGAGTCTGTTTTACTGGCTTTCTTTAAGATAATCTTATGTTTTATTGCTCAATTCCCTCTGTTATGGGGCATTCAGAGAAGAACTAATCTCAACATTGTCTTCTAAGATTATACAAAAACAGCCTAAGGTTATCAAACAGCCAACATTAATATATCCACTAATCATGAGTTAATTTAGGAATTAAGAGTTAGAAAGCTATATGACTGAGTTATAGGCTGATCAGCATAAACTTAATATACACCTTGTGTGATTATTTGGGGCTAATTGGCAGCTGAGCTTCAAATGGGTCTGAATCTCTGGGCTAGGCTGGAAAGACTGGGCCAGAAACTTCTTATTACAAATAGCACATGAGTTTAAGTCAATAGAAATAATCCATCACATAAATAGTGTTAAGGGCGTAAATGACAGGGCCATCTCATTAAAAGCCTTGAACGAAGTTTGATGAAGGGGACATGCCACAGCACCAAAAAGGCTATAAGTTATATTCTTGTTCTGTTATTTTGCTCCCTCACTACAAAAACCAAAGGCCTCCTTTTTGCTTAGAGTAATTCAAATCTACGTTTATTATTTGAAATTAATGGAATCCCTAGGAATAACATGACATCCTGTGGGAGGTACCGAAGTTCCTGAGCTCCCATATAAGCACTATGGGAACCAGGATTGTTACATACACAGAGGTGCCTCTCCTGTTCTCTACCCGGAAGGCTGGGAGCAGATGGTTAACAGCGTCGTGACCTTTGTGCCATCCATGTCGCTGAGACCAGATCTTCCCCAAGACCCTTGTCATGAGCTTGTCAATGTACAGAACCTATCTTTATGGAAGGAGTCACGTGTAGCTAATCTATAGAATGCATCTTTATAAAAGAGAGCATATATACTTAACAAAGAGTTTTGATGTAGTTACATTCGATTATCACCAAAAAAAAATTTCACCAAATTGTGCTGTGTTTAAATATGCCTACAATAAATTACCTGGGGTCAGACTCCCGAAGTTTAAAGCAGTACTGGCTACTGAGATGAACTGAACTCAACTGATTTCTTGCCTCCCACAGATCGTTACTCTGCTGTCATGTGGGGTCACTGAGCCTCACCCCATCCCCCATTCCACAAGATTCATCACAGGACTGGAACTGTTCTTTTTTTCTCTCTCTCGTGGCCTCTGTTTTGAGACTTTGATGCCTGAAAGGTTGATCTTGGTTATAAATTCAGATGACCTGAAGCAATCAGGTCATTAATTATATTGATTCATTCTGAACATCTTGTACCAACTCATTTCCATCAGGAAATTATGAATTTCTTCATAACTGGGTAGAAATTCCCCTAAAAGTGAAGCTATATTTTTGTCCTGTAATGACTTTATAACAGATTGGGCACAGGTATGTCAGTGGTGGAGCCTTTGTCTGATATGTCTGAGGCCCTGGGTTCAGTGAGCCACAAAAAGAAAAGGATGAGATTTGGTCAGAATAGATACCTTTGATCTTGTACAGCACAGAACTTAGCGAAGCACATAAGTGACCTCCTGAGAGAATCTGTCCACTTCAAGCCTGGATTTCAGTAGCCATGCTTCTCAGAAAGTCTGGCCAAGAGGAAGCCATCTGTAGTAACAGTTTCCAACCTGGCCTTTCCAGACTAGTTCCAAGATCCAGGCCTGCTGTCCCAAATAGACCAACCATGGCTGCTGGTCCCAAATACTCACACAAAGCCTTATATTAATTACATGCTGATCAGTCTATGGCTCAGACATATTGCCAGATCTTTCATCCTAACTCAACCCATTATTCTTATCTTGTTAAGCCACATGGCTTGGTACCTCTTCTCAGAGCAGCATTCTGGTTTTCTTTCCTCTGCATCTGCTGGTGTCTCTATCTGACTCTTCCCTCCTTCCTTTTTTCTATGCTCAGATTTCCCACCTACTTCTAAGATGCCTCGCCATAGACCAAAGCAGTTTCTTTATTGACCAATGATAATTCAGTGTACAGAAAGACATCCCACATCAGCCATCCAAGATGTTCAGTAGTGAAATAAAGATGTGACAGTGTGGTTTACAGAGACCCACAGCCTCAACCAGCTGCAAGAGGAGAAGGAAACACTAGATGCCTCAAAAACCACATGGACAGACGAAGTGTTATTTCTTGCATTAGAAGGAGTTGAATTGTTCAAGGCTGTGAGCCAAAAGGAGACATTTGGGCAGGAAAATCACTTAATCAAAATCCCTCTGCACTCCTGCAACTGGGGCACATTAGATATTTAAATGTATTATTCCAAATTAAAAGTTTATCAGGAAACATTTATACATACAGTGTTCATACGTTTGCGTATGGAGATCACACAAGTTCTCTGGTCCATGGGGAGCCAACAGATGCTCAGCTCATCTGAACAGTGTGAGAGGAAGAGAACACAGAACCCACAGTGCAGCATAAGTCATATTGGGAATATGTGTGTCTTTAGAGGAGTGGACCTCTCTGGAATTTATCTCAAGAACTACCAAGAGAAGACTTCATTCACACATGCACCCAGCCAGTGCTGACTTTCAATCTTATTATTCTTGCATTACTGCTCATAAACCAACCAGAACAGGAAGAAGTGAGGATTGTATGAATCTATTTCCTTATGAATTGTTTTAGTTTAGAATTATGCATGTAAGGATCTAGTTGTTTTAGTTTTTGAAATAGAGAGGGCTTTTAGAGTAGGTTGTTGTGAAGCTGTGAAATAATGACACACGGACACTGAAGTGTTACACAATGGCCTTTCCTGAGTTCAGTGCTCTGAGGCAGGGTGCAGCTTTGTGGTAGAGCACTTGCCTGGTATGCTCAAGGCCTTGGGTCTGTTCTATCACCTCTTCCCTGAATAGTAAATAAAAAGTCAAAATGAACTGAATAAATATTTATAAATTTTAAAATACAAAATTAAAATTTTGGCTGTTTTGAAACATTGTCTAGTTGGATTTTATTGTACACACCTTTAATTCCAGAACTTGGGAGGCTGGGACTTGTGGATCTCTGTGCACTTAAGGCTAGTTTGGTTTACAATGTAAGTTTCAGACCTGTGAGAGCTACACATTGCGACCCTGTCTCAAATAAATATATACATAACTTATAAATATTATATAACTACATAAGCTATGTAATTTTGAAATATAACCACAACTATGTAAGGACCCTCAAAATTGCATTTATCTTCTTCCTCTGACAAATATCAATTGCAATGCTGAATCTGATAGGCTATTTTGAGGTCAAGGGACAGTTTGGCCATTTTATAGGTTTTGGCTTTTAACTGCTTACACCATACTATTTTCCCATGACCTATGAGCATTTGGTGCAACGTGTGACTTGCTAAAGAACTGCTTGCAAATGAAGTCTATAGAATTCAGCTCTCTATGACATCTGCGAGCCTTCTGCTATTGCTATAGTTAAAATATATTTTATAGATTTAAACTCAATTCAGAGAGCCAGATCTTCAAGTTTTTCATCTTCTGTCACCGTGCTGCTCAGTAAGTCACATGTCTTTTATGTTGCTCATTTCAGGAAACATTTTAATGTCCCCTACGTTATCAATGAAATGACACCCTGCCCATCTGTTTTTGTTTCTCCTGACTGCAAGTCCCCTGCCATGTTGCCAAGACAACGCAGCAACTATGTGGCTTTGCCACCATGAGGAGTGGTTCCCCCTTCACTTTGCCTCCATGATCAAATGCAATGCTGAAATTGGATTTCAAATTATGGCTGTTTATCCTTAAGTTTATGTTATGTTCTTCAGGAGACACCTGCCTGAGGGCAGCACTAATTTCTAGGTGGCAGCTTCCTACTCTCTCCTTTGTCAATAGCTTATTTCTACATTTAGGTAGCAAGAGATCTGAACCACTACCATTCCATCTAGCCTGCTAGCCAACTCCCACAGAGCATTGAGAAGTGCAGGCGACAGGGAAATATCAGCACATTTCCAGGACTTAAAAGGAAGAATGAGACAGGCATGCATGGCAACACATGCCTGTACTCCCCGCACTCAAGAGGCAGAACAGGAAGATCATAAATCCGTGGCCAACACAGACTTCAGAACAAAATCTTGTCTCAAAAATTAATTAATTAAGATAAAATTTGAGGGCAGATAAGAAGGATTGGTGTGTAAAGGCACTTGCCATCAGGCCTGATTACCTGAATTAAATTCCTATAATCCACATGACAGAAGAAGAGAAATCAATTCTCTCAAGTTGTACTTGCCACATATGCACTGTGGCATATACACACATACACACACACACACACACACACACACACACACACACACACATTCAAATAAATATTCAAATAAACAAACAAAACTTTAGAAGAGTTTCCTGTTTCCTGAGACTGGTCAAGAGTCTTTCTACTGGGACACTGGCTAGGAAGCAGGTCATTGAGAATGGGAGGTAGACAAGAGAGGGTAATGGTGTATAAATATGATCAAAGTATTCACATACATGTGTAAAAATGTCATGATGAAACCCATTATTGTATATAATTAATGTATGTTTATTTTAAAAACATTCAAAAGATCTTTCTACTTTTCAAGTGTTATTTCAGTGCTGGATCCATAACTGAGAGGAAGATTATGCCTTAGGGGTCAGCACTGGACAGCTTACAGATGCCAAGAAGCAAAGGCCATGTGTGTTCCAGCTTCTTCCATGTGAGGAGAAGAGCAAAGTAGGACATTCCAACCTCGTATTCCAATTTCAAGACGTTGGAGACCTGCTGGGTTGAAGGCTCCTGTTTCCTATTTTAAATGAACCTCTGAAACATCAGAAAAGAGAGGGCGAAGGATTCTAAAAGCCAGAGGACAAGGACATCTTCAGCCTGTCTTCTATATATGCTGTGGGACTATACTCTTTTGCACTGTAACTATTTGTCACTGTAAATATTGGTTTAATCAAAATGCTGATTGGCCAGAAGCTAGACAGGAAGTGAGATGGGGCAACCAGACAAGGAGAATTCTGTAAAGTGGAAGAGAGTCAAGAGCCAGACACAGAGGAAGCAGGATGAGAATACTGCCCTGAGCATAAGGTACCAAGCCACACGGCTAAGCGTGGACAAGAGTCATGGGTTAATTTAAGAGTAAGAGTCAGCAAATAATAAGCCTGAGCCATAGACCAGTTTATAATTAATAAAAGCCTTTGTGTGGTTATTTGGGACTACATGGCTGTGGGACCAGCTGGGTGAGACACAGAAACTTCTGACTACATATATATTTCAGTGAAGTTGCACCCATAAAATCTTAACACCATGGCTGCCTAAACAAGACCTGAAAAATAATAAAAATCAATAAGCAGAACAACTCGAATGGTGGACATTTTACAGGGTCTCACACCCACATGGAGAGATACAAGCAATTAACTTCCAAACAAGGAGAAGTAGACTTCCCCAAGGGTAAGCCCCCTAATGGCTATCAAATACTAAGTGGTCAGCCCTAAAAACATATACACAGAATCAACAGTAAAGGGGCTCAATGGGTTGAATTTATGTGCTGTTTATTTATGTGCATATATATGCATATTTGTATGGAATAATAATTAAAGAAAAAGGTGCCATAAATTTTAGGTGGGGGTAACATAAAAGGAAAGGAAGGGAGAAATGATGTATTATACCTTAATTGAAAATAAAATAAATTAAGTAATAATAAATTTTAAAAAAAATAAATGGCTCTCTGAAAATAAACTCAGAAAAAGACTCCTGGAAAATGGCACTGTTGACCTCAACACCCCTGACCCTTCATGGTGATCTACCGCTTTGACTGGAGGTGTGTGGAGAGATCAGAGTCGAGAGCAACACTGCACAGGACAATTAAATAATTGGAAAACAAAACCTTCAGGGAAGGGTTAAAGGAAAGAAGCTATTTTGCCTGGAGAAGAGAAGGCTGAGGAATGACCTAATTATAGGCTTCAAGTACATGAAGAATTAATCTATGGCAGCTGGTGACCAGCTGTTTTCAATTCCCATTGAATACAGTACAAGAGAAAATTGGCTTAGAGGGTAATAGAGAGGATTTGAGATAGATAAAAGAAGGAATTTACTGGGTTTTGAGGGTCACAAAGGTTAAGAGGAGATAGGCTCTGCTGCATAGGGAGGTGGCAGCCGCTCCTTCCCTGAGGTTTTCTGGCTTGGATTGGTTTGTTCAAGTGCACTGAGGGAGAAACAGCTCAATTCTTTTCCACAGAGGGCCAGTCACGGTGTGTGGCTGGCTGTTCACTACACCTGTGTCCTGTTGTCATTTTGACTCTTATGGTTTACTTTCCATGAGTCACTATCACCACACCAAGTAGCTTTTGCCAGGTGCCAGATGTATGCTGAGGGTAACGAAGGAAAACTACTTGGATCCCACTTATCCCTCCACACTTTCCTGTGGCAGCTATAAGTATCCGCCAAGGACGCTCTCGGTGCTAGACACCACTTCAATCATAGAAAGACCCAGGAGAGGAAACGTGACTGTCCTCGCCAGCAGGACAATGTGTGTCACTGAGAGGTACGGAGAGAGCTATGTCATAATCAGTCAGGGAGTTTGAAAACACACCCTGGCCCTTCTGCCCAATAATTTTGCAGTAGAGAGCCTTTCAAATACATGCAGTCAAATTATAATCATCACCTCAAAGTTGAGAGTGCCAAAGTACAATGGTAAACTTACATACTTACTTTTGTAGGCACAGAGCCCAAGAATTTCACAAGCAAGCACTATGACTTCCATTTTCATATTTAGTTAATTTTTATTTTTATCTATTTAGTGCATGAGGCGCTATTCAATGAGTTCTAGAGTTCTCTAAGTTTTAAACGCTGCTGAGGGCAGACAGAAACTCTGCTTGCAGCCCAAAAGGCAAGAACTCATATTTTCATGCCTCAGTTACAGGGCAATAGGTAGGATGTGGGCTGGTGAGAAGGATGAAAGCCGGCAGGTCTCTCCACCCACCTTAACCATGCACCGAATGGGTGAGAGTCCTGCAGGTTTCTCTGCCCTGGCCCAAGCAAAGAAGGTACAAGCAAAATTCACAAACGACCTCAAGCAGTGCATGGTTATACTGGTTGGGGGCGGGGGTGTAAGGAGAATCACAAGGTCCAGGCAAGCCCCCACTACATAGCAAGACCTTGATTCAAAAGTAAACAAGACAGGTGGATTGGAAGTGTCTTCCATGTGACATGAATCCATCCAATGGCCGGGGGTGAGAACAATTGACTGGCAAAGGTCACAGGTAGCAAATAAGCTATGCCAAAACCAGAAAGACACCAAGCACAAAGGGAGCCTTGGAGTAAGGAATTCCAGTGCCACAGATGTCACTAATTAGGGCAGTGAATGAGTGGGTTACATAAGGTCTCACTGGACGAAGCAGCAAAATTGAGTACAAATGACAGCAGGTGCTGTCGGTCCGGGATTGTTGTAAATCAGAAGTCTTCCCCCTCAGTGCGGAGCAAGTGGAGGACCACAGGCCTATCAGTCACCTCAAAAGAAATAATGGCATCTGTGACCGGCCATTTTACTACCTGGAAAGCCTTTCCCTTAAAAAAATCACAACTTAGGGCTGAGCACTGAGCTTTATTTGTCACAGAGAACAACAAAAAGCAGGTGACAAGGGCCACTGATTGTCCCACAATGAGCTGCAGATGAAGAGCCTGATGTTGCTTCCTTCCTCCTGTAAAATGGAGATGGTGGCGGTGATTAGGTCCCAATGATGGGTGTCACTTGGACTCGGAGCTGGGCTAGACAAGGGCAGGCATATCCGGGTGCCTGTAAAGAGACTTCCTGCTCAGCACTATGATGGCAGAAAGGGCAGAAGTTCAAACCTGTGAATGCTCAGCACTCCGCTGGCGGGACGTGGACAGACAGATATATATTCTCTAGAAGAGATCAAACTCAGAGGCAAACCACGGCCCCTTCTCTAAGAGAGGCAACGATGATCGGCTTTAATGTCAACTTGCCACAATTAGAATTAGCCGAGTAGCCAAGCCTTGGATAAGAAAATGTCCCCACTGCCTTAATTGATTCAGGAAGCCCCGCCCCGTTGTGGGCAGCCCATCCTGGTAGCAGTCCGGATAAAGTGAGGCAGTGGCAGAAGAAAGATTATTCACCCCTTGCCTACTCACCCTTCCCCTCTTCCTGCTGAGATGATTTACCCTGGTGCCCTACCTGATATTAGAAACCAGTGTTTTCAGACTTTCCTTATAGACTAAGGACCTCAGGAGACATCTAAGCATCTGATCGGGACAGCTGAGCACCCAGACTGTGGACTGAGCAACTACCCAGTTGTCAGTGTCTCAGATACAGGATAACTGTTGTTACTACTGGAACATAAGCTGATAAGATGCACACGCGCGCGCGCGCGCGCGCACACACACACACACACACACACACACACACACACACACAGGCAGACACACACAGACACACACAGGCAGACACACACAGACAGACATACACACACATAGACATGCACACACACCTACATACACACACACACACACACACACACGCACACACACACACACACACACACACACACACACACACACACGCGCGTTCTGTTCCCCCTGGTTAATACAGAGGCCATCAGTGTAAAATCACAAAGAATTAAGCAGGTTATGCTGAAAACATGTAGCCACATCCTCTTGTGCTTTCAAGTTGGCTCCTCTTCTCGGGGGTGGCAGGGCCTTCCCTTCAAGAAGGATTAGAAAGCTCTTATATAGCCAAATGACGATGTAGGGGACTCACTTGGCCACATAACATTTAACAGTTGTTTTAGGGGTAGAAAAGAAGCAATATACAACAAATACAAGCGTGTACTATCAGACAATAAGAAGAGTTTGAACAGTGATGAAGGCAGAGGCTGAGAGTGACCTGGTCCGTGCTATCTAACATAGCAGGATGCAAATATTCGAGTAGTGATCTGATATGTGAGACACCATAGGGAAGCCAGTGAGAAGGAGCATAGAGTCTGAGTTGGGAGTGTACTTGTCAAATTGTAGGAACCAGGGAGATAGATCTGGGTGAACAGGAAAGAGTGGCAGGTAAGGAGGGAGACAGCTATCAAGGAGCGACTACAGGATCTGATGGGCCATAGTAGATACTAAGTTTGATATTTCATGTGACAGAAAGCCATTAGAAATTTTTAAACGTGGAATGATTGTGTGTGTGTGCATGTGTGTATGTATGTGTATGTATGTAGGTGTGTGTGCATGTCTATGTGTGTGTATGTCTGTGTGTGTGTGTGTGTTTGTGTTTTGCTTGAGATTGAACCTAGGACTTCACATGTGTTAGATAACTTCTACTTGATTTATATTCTCAGCCCTGTTTGTTTACTATCCCACCCCAGTTTTCAAACAATATTCCAATGAGGACTTGAGTTCAATAAGGAGTAGCACAGGAAGCCCTTGAACTTAGCATTCTCCTGCTTCAACCTCCCACTCTAGGCCTGAACCACCAACCACGGCTGTCAGTGAGGGAGAAAGTGAACACCTGAATACCAAAATGGAGGTCCGAGCTGCTGCATGCGGTGGCAGAACACCTCCCACAAACAGGGAAATAGAAAGTAGTCCAGGCATCATAAGGACAAAGCACCTTGGAGACCGGATGAGATACAATAAAATGAAAGACACACAATCTAACAGCAGGTGTCCAGCATGTGAGTCTAAGTGGATAAGAATATTATTTATTCATCAAGGTAAGAAACCCAGAGGGCAGAGCTCTTTGAAGGAAGCAGCATGCTGTTCCCTGGAGTCATATTAAATGCACCCAGAAGGGAATTGGTGATTCATGCTTGCAGTTCAGGAAAATCACCCCTGTGGAAGTCACAGATGTGAGGGCGTCAGTGCACTACATCAATGCAGAGCTACAGCTGCAAAAGTGGAGATTTACCAGTGAGGGAAACCTGAGAGTGAAGAAAATGCTGAGCCCAGGTGCTAGAAAAGCAGGAGGTTCCAGAAAGAGGCAAAAAAAAAAAACAAAAACAAAAAACTAAGCAGAGGAAATGGGAAGAGACAGATGCCAGAAATGGCAGTTAATGTTTGTGACCCCAGCATTTGGGGTTAAGAGAATTGTTATGAATTCATTGCTAGGCTAAGTGGCACTGAGACCCCTTATACAGTAGTAAGAGGGAACAAGTAAGGGAATGAAGAAACAGAAAAATAGAAGTCAGTAGAAAAAGAAAGAACCTGACTGGGCACCAGTGTCAAATGTTGTGAAGAGCTGAGTCTCTATAAGTTGGCCGTGGTTCTCCAGATTTCCCATGACACAGTGTGTTCTTGTCTCCACTCGCTCTGTACTGTTAAATGCCAACAATACAGGGATTGTATCTTTTTGTCATCACTGACTATCTGGAGCCAAAATAGTGCCTGGCTTGCAATGGCAATAAATAAACATAGGCTCAGTCACGAAGTGGATGAATTACAAAATAGCATTTGTGATCTTCGCACATAGGCATGTGCAGTGGGATAGGGCCCCCAAGCCTATTCAGAATTAGCCAACATGTGAAAGAAGGAAATGGAGAAGGCAGGCTTAGAGCTTCCTTCAGAGGACAGTGATGTATACAAACCACTCTAGTGTTTATGCTGGGGTATTATTTTATTAGTACATTTTTGTGCCGTAGAATATTATTTTGAGATGTATTACTTTTGTTTATGCTGTGGAACATTGGTTTTAATGATGCAAAGATGTGCTGCCTTCTTTTATGATGCATTTGTCTAACTCTGTGAAGCTGTGTTACTTTGCCTGTCTAAAACACTTGATTGTTCTAATAAAGAACTGAACAGTCAATAGTGAGGAAGGAGAAAAGGTAGGTGCAGTTTGCATGAAAGAGGAGATACAGAAAGAGAAATCTGGGAGGAGAAGGAGGTATATCTAGGGGTGAGAGGAAAGGAAGGTGCTAGGGGCCAGCCAGCCATGGAGTAAGAGTGAAATAAGATTTACGGAAGTAAGAGGACAGTAAAAACCCAAAGGCAAAAGGTAGATGGGGTAATTTAAGAAAACCTGGCTAGAAACAAGCCAAGCTAAAGCCAGGCATTTATGACTAAGAATAAGCCTCAGTGTGTGATTTGTTTGGGAGCTGGGTGGCAGGTCTCTCAAAGGAACAAAAACAACCAACAATATTTTTCAGATACAGTTTCTATATGTGTAGATTAGACTTGTCTCAAATTTAAGAGCCTCCTGCCTCTTTGCCCAAGTACCCCCTCTCCCTACCTGTCCTCTCCTAAAGGTAGACTTGAGCACATTCACGGAAGACCATCGTCTCCTCCTGGACACAGTGTGTGACAACATACCAAGTATTCACCAACAGGGAAGCTCAGCAGAGCTGCTGGTGCCAGTATGTATGGGCTTATTCGCCCATGTGGCTGACTGGTGTGGGATGTCTTTCTGTATGCTGTAAACTACCATTGAATAATAAAGGAACCGTTTTTGAACTATGACAAAGCAGCTTATAGGCAGGCAGGAAATCCAAACACAGATAAAGAGAAAGGAGGGTGGAGTCAGACAGAGACCCTGCAAGCTGTTGCCCAAGAAAGCAGGATGTAACGGAACACAGGTAAAGCCACCAGCCACAAAGCAAGACATAGATTAATAGAAATGTGTTTAAAGTTGTAAGAGTGAACTGATAATGAACCTAAGCCATAAGCCAAATAATTTGTAACTAATGTAAGCCTTTGTATTTGGGGCTAAGTAGCTGTGAGACTGCAGGTCCAGACCTCCGGCCTGGCTATTAGATCAATGATGAAGCTATCTTTTATGTCTAGACAGAGGTGCTATACCAGAGACAAAAGCCCCCACTGTGAATGCTACACACAAAGTCAAATTCCCTATCAAAAAGGATACTCAGAGAACCCATAAATTTTATGCAAGTAAGAGAGACAAAGATCAGGCCTTCTTGAATATGTCCACTACACCCAAAATACTATGTTGCTGAGGAATAAGATGATGAATAAGAAACTTGGAAAAAGTAAAGTTTATTATAGTTAGCCAAGTTAGGATGGTTATAGGAAACAGTGTAGTCAATATCAGAAACAAAAAGTATCAATAATGAAAGGCACTGAGCAACCACAGAAGAGCAATGAGCTGATATTATTTACCATGGGCAGGAAGGTTGCTACATGCCCAGGACTGCTATTCTGTCTGGAGGTATCTTTGTAAACAGCCGGTGCATAGTAAGTTGTATTGTCATAAATAAACTAAAATCTTGGGAGAGAAACCCAGTGCAGTGCTGGTACTGCATGAAGTGGCTTGCACAAATGCTGTCTACTCTGCAAGAACAGAAATGCCATAAGAACAAGGATGTATTGTAGATGTCAGGTTTGCTAACAAACATGACTCCCCCACATCATAACAACAGCCATTGAGTAAGATCAATAAACATTTCCTAGCTGTCCAAGAGTAATGAATCATTCTAGGTTTTGATTACACAGATGAAAATTATAGGACAGCTACTGTCAAAAGACAAAATTGTAGTAATTTACCATACAGATCTTAATTGGTGTTATTTAGCATTCTAGAATTGGGCAGCACTTCATTCTATAAAATAAATGTTCTAGTGAGCTGAGAGGAAGAGGTTGGCTTCATAGATAGACATAAGCCAGGAAATGCAGAATCATAACTACAGAGAACTTGGCACTTATAACTTCCTTTTATTGTAAGGTAGGAGCATGGAGACTGACAATCACTTTCGTTGGCATCTAGCCCCCACCCCCAGTAGCTTTTTGTATGAAGTGAAAGCATAGATTTATGCACATGACCTCTTTCCTGACCTCTTAGAAGGTCAGATGACAGCTTAGTTTCACTTTGGTGACTTGGCATTTCAACTAACTGATTCATTCCCGTTTTCAGTCTGGTCTGTTGGGAACCATCACAGGAGTATAAATCTCTATATCTAACTTGCTTCCACTCAAGCTATGAAGACAGCACATTAAAACTAAACTCAGAGTCTCATCACGAATGCTTAATGTTTAATTTTTAAAAATTGCTATGGAATCTGGCATATACTGTAATATTAGAAAAAGATTCCACCATGGTTTCATTTAGCCCCAGACGCCCCACTTTCTGAAGCAGGTGGCCAGTATCATGGTGAAGCACATTCAGTCATTGAGGGAATACAAACAAATCTTTTGAGATAGCATTACTATATAGCTGAGGATAGTCTCAAACTTAAAATCCTCCTGCCTCAGTTCCTGAGTTTATAGGTATGTGATGTAGGTATAAATGAAGTATTTAAAAGCATCTGGAATATACGCATATATCCAAAGCGTAGTAGCAAAAACCACGTAATTAAAATGTGGTACCAGGGTCTGATTCAGTATTTCTGATTCATCCTTCCTCAATGGAGAGTGCTAAGGCTCTTGGGCGGATGTGCTTACACAACAATTCGTGCAGAGCTGAGCCATATCAGCACGTATTAGGCATATCTTTTTCATACTGTGTCCTTCCATCTTCTAACTCACAACTGAGTTGCATACCACTTCATCATTTCTGTGCTTTTGTTATAATTGTCCAAATTTATATCATGAAGCAGACTCAAGATAAACTTTTCCTAAATAAGAATTTCAAAGACTCTTTTGCCTGTGTCTCAGTCTCACAAATGTTTTCTGCAATTGATATAAGAGATTATATCAGCTACTATGCCTTTTAGACTTATGAAATTAAATATTTTCATGTACAGTGTAGCCTAAGAGGCCATTCTGACTATGAAAATTGCTTTCATGTGGATGTGTAGTATACTCTAAAGTTAGGGAGAAAAAGATTCAGGGACAGACTTGGCCTAAAGCCTAAGTTAAGTAACTAGAAAAATAATTGCTGGGATGTGGGAGAGATACACACACACACACACACACACACACACACACACACACACACACACAAACACACACACACATAGCAGCATGGAACCTGTGTACAAACTTACATTCTGCCTCAAATGAAAATGAGAAATTTAAGTGGGGAAAGAGTTCCATTTCTTCTAAAACAAGAACACACCAACAAATAAATAAAACCCAAAATTTTTTCTTTATGCCTTCGTAAAGTTCTGAATGCAGTAAAAATATAAAATGACCAAATTGTAGAGTAGGATGCCCATTTCTCAATGAATGGAGACCAAGCTGCAGTCTAAGCCTGTATGAGTATGGGAGGCAGCCAGTAGAGGGTGCTGCTGGGATAGGAACTCAAGAGAAGTTGTGTGGTCATCTGTGACACTATGGATCTTGAAAAGCCAAACTCAGTCTTTCTAACTTGTGAATTCTCTTTCACTGTACTCTGAGAGAATAACTATCTGGAGGCCAGGAGTAAAGCAGAAATAAGTTCTATAGCCTGAAATACCTATATTCCAGTCTCTATTGGAGGTAAATCTAAATATACCCTTCAAAATATTGGAAGCAAGAGATAAACAGAGAGTGGCCAAGTAAGTGATAGTAGTTAATTTTGCTGAGACCAAATTCTTGACCAAATAACAACAAAGGAAAAAATGTAAAAGGTGTGTGATGGAAGAAAGATTTGTTTTGGCTCACAATTTCAGAGATGTCTGTCTATGGCAGATAGAAGGGCATGCCAGCATAAAGCAAGTCACAGTGTAGCAGCCAGGAAGAAGGATCCAGGGACAAGACACCCCTAAATCCTTCCCCACTGTCTTACTTCCTCCAGTTGGGTCTCACTTCCTATAGTTTCCAGAACTCACGAAAATAATACAACTACCTGGGGACCAAACATTGAAACCTACGAGTTTTCGGTAGACATTTCATGTTTAGATCATGAATAGCTGAATAGCTTCAATAAATTCCCAGATCAGTTGTACAGATCAAACTTACACTGAGTCTAAACAAGAAAAGAAGGTTCATGGAGTGTCTGTGCTATTCTTTACTGTCTTTTTGTGCCTAATACCTGGAGCACATGAGGAATGAGACATGCAGGAAAATATAAGCCAAGCCAAAGGCTGTAAGTAGAAACAGGCCCACAGTCTGGGTGTTGGAGTTAATAGGCACAAACTTTAAAATTACTTAAAATAACTATTTAAATGTATTTTAAAAAATCAAAAGTAAGATAACATAAGGCAAGTCTTAATTAGATTTTATTTATTTTTAAGTTAACAGGTCACACATAGAAGTCAGAGACAATTTTTTCAGGAATTAACTCTTCACTTTTATCCTGTGGGTTTGAAAGGCCAAAGTTAGGTCACCAACCTTGGCAGCAAGCATCTTTACCTGCTAGGCTATCTCACTAAAATAGGATAAGTTCCTAATTTTTTTATTGTTTCATAGGTGTATATAAATTAAACTTAGCAAGTAGTTTTCCCATGACAGTTTCATACAGGCCCATATATATTTTGATCATATTAATCCTTATTATCTTCTCATGTTTCTTCCCCTTGGTGCTAATTTATACCCTTCTCTTCCCAAGCACTGTGTGTGTGTGTGTGTGTGTGTGTGTGTGTGTGTGTGTGTGTGTGTGTGTGTGTGTGTGTTGGGGGAGGAAGAAAGAGATGGAGGTAGACAGAGTGTAGCCTAAAGTTTCTGGTCCAGCATAGCCCCAAGGTCCTGACCTATAGTTCCGCAGCCACTTAACCCCAAATAATCACACAAAGGCTTATATTAATTACAAACTGTTTGGCCTACGGTTCAGGCTCATTACCTGAGCTCTTACAACTTAACTCAACCCATTCTTATTAATCTATGTTTTACCATGTGACTAGTAGCTTACCAGTGCTTTCACATCTTGCTTCTTTGGATGGCAGCTTGCAGCATCTCCTCGACTCCGCCCTTCTCCTTAATCTCTGCTTGGATTTCCTGCCTGCCTCCAAACTGCCTTGCCATAGGCCAAAACAGCCTATTTTATTAACAAATGATAACAAAGTATGTTCACAGCCTACAGAAAGATATCCCTTAACGATGGAGGGAGGAGGAAGGAGGGAGAGAGACTCCAAGTAGGCTCTTCATTAGAGTTGCTTACAGGGGCTTGGGGAAGAGTTTGCTTACAGGATGAATATGCATCTTACTAGTATCTACACTACTAAAGGAAATGTCTCTGGATCCCCATCAACCATCAGCTATGTAGGAAGAGGTAGGGCACCCTGAGCCCTTTCCTCTCCTGTGACAGGATGTACAGGATGTTGATGGCCCAACCTTGTATAGATCTTGTAATCATAGCTGCTCTGAGTTCAAGAGTGCACCAGCCATGCCATGGGCCAGAAGTCAGCATTCCATACTATGATAAAAGATTTTTAAGTGATAAATATAAAGTATGAAAGATACCTGAATGGGAGAGCTACAACTGTAAAAGATAAAGTCCGAAGAAAAAGAATTCCCTGGAGGGCCAAAACCAAAAGGAGAAATGGAAGTGACACATCGTCAGAAATTCGCCAAAAATGAGACAAAATAAATTAAATTTTAAAAACAGAACATTAAGGGTATATGGGACTACATCAAATAATGTAATACACATAAATACGTGGCAGCATAGCATACAATTAATGGGAAAGAAAATATCTAAAAATATAATAGCTAAATTTTAATACTAATAATTAAATTCACTGAGCCCAGAGTAGAATAAATTAACAAAATAAAAACATAAAATGCATGTATATTCATTGTTGTTAAATCAATAGGATTAAAGATAAAGCAGAATACTTTGTAATCAGCAAGAACAAAAGGGGCATTTTACATTCAGGAAACTAAGAGGGGAATTATCTTCCACGTTAATAATAGCTCAAGGAAATCTCGGTGAGTAGTTTAGTATTCAGGTAGAATCCAGGTCAAAGGAGACCATTAGCGGCAAAGGAGGCCAGCTGAGCACCAGAAAGGGACCAATTATACAGGAAAATGCAACAATTCCAAACATAGATGCCAGTAATTAAAGACAGGCTCAAAGAAAGAAAAAGAAAACCAGCGACAATGAAAGACAGGTTGCACACTACCCAAAGTAACTGTTTTCTCTGCCTCGAGGGAAACTATCGGAGATGCCAAAAGAAGGCTGGTGAGACGGCTCCGCAGTGAAAGGGGCCTGTCAACAAGCCATGGTCGGAGCTCAGTCCCCAGGACTCACACCGCAGAAGGAAAGAACCAGCTCCCGCAAATTGTCCTCTGACATCCACTAGTGCACTGTACCACATACAAGCCTGTGTGTGTGCATGCACACCAACACACACATACATTAAATAAGTTAAAATGTAACTTTAAAATAATACTTTAAAAAAATATCTAAATAATTATTCAGGACATGGAGGTACACATCAAAGATGTGGGATTATGCTTTTATACACAGTAAATATTTGTCTTTGTAAATGCTGGTTTAATAAAATGCTGATTAAGTAGCGAGACAGGAAGTAGAGGCGGGGCAACCAGATGAGGAGAATTCTGGGAAGCTGAACAGAGGAGTGAGAGATGTCAGGGAGCTGCAGAGAAAGAAGGATGTGAGACCCTGTCTCAAAAATGACAAAAAAATAAAAGAAAATGTTCTGGAGTTAGATTAGCTTAGATAATAATGATGGTTGTACTTTGTACTTCTATTAAAAACCATTGAACTTTGGTCTTTAAATAGGTGGTTATTATTGCGGTGTATAGGCTTTTCAAAAGCATGACTAAAAGATACGCTGTATTAGAAAATGCAATGTTGTTTAAATATCAACTCTCCTCAAATTGATTTATAAATTCAGGAGAATCTTCATCAAAACTCTGCCAGGCTTTATTGTATAAGTAGACAAGCTGATTCTAAAATCTTTAAGGTACTAAAGATATGTTCAAAACCATTTCAAAGCAGGACAAAGAGAATGTGAGAACTGTCTCTAAAGTATCAGAAACTCAACATTGTTAACAGAAGGTAAATAAACAGATCTGTAGGCAGACGTTTCTGTCCTTCCAGACAGCTCCCAGACAACTACACAGAGACCTAATATTAATTACCAACGCTTGACCAATAGCTTAGACTTGTTTTTAACTAGCTTTTGTTACTAAGATTAACCCATTTCTATTCATCTATGTGCTATTTATCCCATCTATGAACTTCCCATGTTTCTTCTCCCATGCTTGACTCAAGACTCCTCAGACTCCACCCTTTTTCTTCCCAGCATTCTCTCTACCCCCAAAATCCTGCCCAGCTATCAGCCAATGAGCTTTCCCTCTACCCCAAAAATCCTTCCTAGCCATCAGTCAATCAGCCTTCCCTCCATCTCCAAAATCCTGCCTAGCCATCAGCCAATCAGCTTTCTCTCCACCCCAAAAGTCCTACCTAGCTATCAGCCAATCAGTTTTCCCTCCATCCCCCAAATCCTGCCTAGCTATCAGCCAATCAGCCTTCCCTCCATCCCCAAAATCCTGCCTAGCTATCAGCCAATGAGCTTTCCCTCCATCCCAAAAATCTTGCCTGGCTATCAGCCAATCAACTTTTTATTAACAATAAGAACAACACATTTATTCACTGTACAGAAGGATTATTCCATAGTATATATCAATGAAACTGAATGGAATATAAAAATTACAAAGTGGTTACATTTTGTTTTTCAAGTGAATGATTACAATGACTCAAACCATAAAAAACAGCATGTTTTCCATAGCTCTAATATCATTAAACATTTTATATATTACTGCTGAAAAACATTATCCCAAGAACCCACATACATTCATAGCCAAGCAACTTGTTGCAGATTAACTATGTAGAGAAGCAAGATATTTTTCTCCATCAGGTCTTTAACAGGCAGGCTGCAGTTTTAAAGTTACGTAGAAGGACCAATTACTTTACTACTTATCTTGAAAGGTAATTTTATAAGGAATCTAAGAGGAATCACAAACCTTAACTTTTATATATGAAAAAGAATGAGTCAGCTCTACTTCAAACGCATCAAATAGTTTCTCATCAGGAAACTGAGGAGATTGAGGGGAAAAAATGGGCAAAAAGAATTAATCATCACCTTTGATCACCAACCAAGCCTACCAAGGAAAGTGTGTCAACTAGCAACAATTGGGCTGCTTTGTATTTTTCCTTAACCTAACGGGTCTACAACTCAGCTGAGTCCTTGTGAACTTTAGATTGTTTTCTGGAGTTTTTGATCTCAAAGCTATTATCAAAGTATCTGATCTAACCTAAAGTTATTTTAAGGCTTTGTTTCAGCTAATGATCCTTACTGGAACCCGTGACATTTAGAATTAAAAGAATTAGAGGTAGCCTGGCTTCTGGGGACTCAGTTGTTTTCTTAATCATTAACCTGCAACCAATGTAGCTAGTTATGTGAAACTCATAGGCCCTGGCTCTGTGAAATTTCCTTGTATTTATTTTTATTTATTAAAACTCTGCATAAAGTAACATTATTATTATCAATAGGACAATACAACTTTAGAATGAATCATCTTCATAATAATCCAAAGGTAAAAATTCCCAGTAGAACAGGATATTTTCATGAGATAAACACTCTACTTTACAGGCAGTGGAGATCTCACAGCCATTCACTCCATACCAGATACCAGAAGAAGATGGCAGGGGCAGAGCAAAAGACATTCTGGAATCTGTGGTTTCAGGGACTTGCCTATCCAAGATTCATTTTTCAGGGATTTTCCTTCTGGCGGGCAGACACCCTGATGTCGATTGCCACCTGATGCTCCCCTGACATAGCCACTGGAAACATTTCATATCCAAACTTCAATGGGATTTCAATAAAATTAATATTCATCATCAAAAGATACTAATAAGAAAATGAATGTAGCCAGGTAGTGGTGCCACATGCCTTTAATATCAACACTCAGGAGGCAGAGGCAGGTGGATCTCTAAGTTCAAGGTCAGCCTGGTCTACAAAGCAAAACTGCAGGACAGACAAGGCTACATAGAGAAATCTTGTCTCAAAAAGAGAAGAAAAAAATGAATGGAAAGCTCAGGAATTCTTTTCCTCAATTTTATATTGAAACCCCAACTCCAATGCCATGATACTTCAAGGGAAGTGCTTTGGGAAGTAATTTGGTTTAGATGAATTCATGAGACCTGTATACCCCCATAATGGGGTCAAGTTTGTTCACAGGATATCCATACTGGTTTTCTTATCACCCTTATCTTAAATAATTTACTTTGGTGTGTGAATTTATAATATGTTTCTATAAGGTGTGTTATGTAATCAGACATTTCTCTCCCACCTACCTGTTCCCAAATACTTGGCAGCTACTTCCCAAATTACTACACAGAGGCTTATATTAGTTATAAATGCTCAGCTTGTAGCTCAGGCATACTACTAACTAGCTCTTATACTTAAGTTAACCCATAATTCTTACCTATGTTTAGTCATGTGTTACGGTATCTTTTCTCATATGACATTCTCATCTTGCCTCCTCTGCATCTGGCCGGAGACTCCACCCTCCTTCATCTCTGTCCTCAGGAATGGAGACAAGGGCAGTTCCTTTGTCCACATGGATTTTTTTTGCCACAAAGAGAACAAACTTCAATGCCAATAATCTTTTTTTAAGTTTGTTGGAGACCACCCTGATGTTTAGTGCAGTCCTGGAAGAGGGAAATGTGGATTAGAAATTACAGAGACAGAAAGAATTCGATGGAGACAGAAAACTTAGAGTCAGGAGGGCTGTCAGTGAATATTGTAGCAGCTAATATTTATATCTCCTGCACTTTTTGTACTTCAACAGGGGAGAGGAAAGTATAAACAAGTGTAAATGTTTCTTCATTTCTCAAAACCTAAGATGCATGGCAATCATACCTTTAGCCAAAGCATCCTATTATTCAGTCTTTTGGGTAAAAACAAGCTCAGATTCTCTGATGTTGAGTCAAAATGGAAGCAAGCAACAAGCTGAAATCTTGTGGGTTCCCACATAAGTGATTAGTGCTGCCAGGAGCACAGGTGTCTCTCTGCCAAGAAAAGTCTAAGTTCTTAAAATATTTTAAATGCCATATTCTGTAGGTCTTCGAAGTGTTTGAAGATGACCTGTCTATCTGAAATAAATCTCTATAATATTTTGAAAACCTAACTTACATGACTGTAAGTTTGTTATTGTAAGTGAATGTTTATATTTCTTAATTATATAATGCATTTTAAATGAGTGACATAAACATAATATCATAAACAAGAGTAGAGTAGAAAAATTATATGCAGTGCAAAAAAATTAACTTTAAATTTGTATCAATAATCTAAAATATGTACCATTGTAAAATATGTAAGATTAGGTTGGTTTTTATATTAAAGTAGGTTCAATAATCTCTCCTTTTATTCTATCATTTCTGTATTCCATTTTTTCTTTTCAGAATAAGATCTTTGAATATAATCTCCTATGTTTAGCTTTTTTCCTGACAATTATCCATAACAACTTGTAACCAAACCTCCTAAATGATGTCAAACATTCATAATTTACTTGGGAGAATATGAGTGTAGTTTTGAAGACTACTTCCTGCTGGTTGAGGGTGCTGGTAATCTTATGGGGAACCTGAGAAAATTTAGAACTATGGTCAAAACCTGACTGGAGTACTTTGTGTAGCTGGTCCATCTCAGCCAGCAGCCTTGAAGCTGTTTTGGATGCACAACCCAAAGGAAACTGTAGCAGAGGTATGTTTAAACATTTAGTTATCTGGGCCATTTGTTTTTATTGACGTCTGGTCCTCTTGATCTGAAAATACATAAACTTTTAAAGGTAGCATATGTATGTATATACATACATACTGTGTACTGAACACAAGCCAGCCCAAGATAATTTTTTGGTTTTATGTCTGAGCAGGTAAAATATATATCAGGTGTCTTGTAGTTATGTTGGGTTTATTTTCCTATGTCTTTAGTCAGGATTTTCAGAGGGTCTTCCTCCATCTAACCTGATTTTCCTTAAACTGGAATGAATACATAGCCTCCCATTTTCTGTGGGAATAAAAGTATAACTTCTTTCCCAAAGTAATATATCTTTTTATTTAATTTTGAAATCAAGACATTTTCAAAATATATGAGTTGGTTTAATATAGAAACATTTACAATCAAATGTCTATTAGCAGCTCTTGCTCCTTCCTCAGCAGTCAAGCAATTCAAATACAACACAATAGCATGCAGTATCCAGACTCCCTATGCATTTTTCAGCTTTAGGTGGCTTTATTACTACTTTACTCACCTTTTAAGGACTTGCTAACTTGCTAACTCTTGCTCTTAATCTAACCCATGACTCTTATCTTGTTTAGCCATGAGGCTCAGTACCTTTTCTCAGAGCAGCATAGTTGTCCTCTGCATCTTCTAGCTTCTTCTGTCCTCTCTGTGGCATCTCTGTGTGGCAGGATTAAGGTGTCAGCCGATAAGGTCAGAAGACGTTTCCGGGACCCTGGAGTGGGTGTGGCCAACCTGGAGGGGGTGTGGCCAAGCCCATTGATAAGTAGCTGCTGGGACACAAGAACTCTCTCTTCCTGGTTCCTGGAAGCTGGCTGCTGGACAGACAGAATCGGAATCCATCGTCTTTCCATCGCACGTCCATCGCTCGTCCATCACTTGGATATGCCAGTCCTTGTTCAGGTGCCACTATAAGCTGTTACTAATATCGTGAGTGTTAATTTATATTCTAATAAATATTAATTTTGGACTGGGGCCTTGAAAGTAAAACTCCATCTACATCTCTGCTCTGTTCTTCCTGTTCTCAGAGTTTTGTTAGTCTGGTAGCCCCACCCACACTTCCTGTCTGCCTTCAGCCAATCAGTGTTTTTATTAAACTAGTAGGCAGGACAATTATTTACAATATAAACAGAATCCCACTACACTTTATTATTTTTAAACTATACATTTTCTTATGAGTGTCTATACCTTCTTCTTCTAAGCCTACGTATGTTTTTAAATACACTATGAATAGTTTAGAGGGGTTTTTTTTTGGTCTGAATCAGTTTTTTCTGTACATCTCTATCTTTTTGACAACATATGTCTTTAAATTGATGGTTCCTTTTGTCTAGTATTTTTTAAATAAAATTTTGAAATAAGAAACACTTTATTAGAAGAATAGAATAATTCTTTGCATTTTGATGAAAGCACAGAAAACTTTATTTTAAACACAACACACACACACACACACACAAAAGAAATAAACAATAAACATTATATCTTAAGTATCTAACAGTTGTAAACATAAAAGCAGGTGAAATATATGCAAACAGTCCTGGAAACATTACATTATGTAATTTAAAAAATTATTTGTTAAAGACATGTTTAAGTGTTGTAAATGAAAAGAGATTTGGACTACTTTTATTTGAGGGTTTACTTTATTAGTATTTTATGTGTATGGGTGTTTTGCTTATACATATATCTGTGCACCATATGTGTACAGTGTCTAAGGAGGCCAGTACAGGGCATCAGATGCCCTGGAACTTGATTTTCAGATAGGCTGTAGGTGACCATATTCTGGGAATCAAACCTGGGTCCTCTAGAATAACATCCAGTGATCTTAACCACAAAGCCATCTCTCCAGCCCCTAGTGTGCTCACTTACTTATTAGAAAATTTGAATAGAATCTCTTTAGAGAAAACTTCATCATATGTGTCTATCACAAAGAACATATCTAAATAGAACATACAAAAATATATATCTATAAGCTAAGATGATATAATCTTTACATTAAAATCTTTTTCATAACATAAGTTAATAGAGTAAAACAAATCTACCAGGTTTAAAAAAAACATTAAATCCATATGACGGAATAAAATAGATTAAGATCATATGTCTATTCTTAAGTAAACCAGTTGTACTGTTTTGTTTTGTTTTGTTTTGTTTCTATGGCTTGTATTATATCTACATGGGTATTCAGTTTATAATTGTTACTTTGAGTATAAATGCATGGCATATGCAATGTACAGTTGGTGTGATACATACAAAAGAAGGATAATGCCTATATAATTAGATTTTTCAGTTTGTAAATTAAATAGAAATGTATTTCCAATCAGAGATAATGGATTGTTCAGGTTCTGTTGTCTCACATTTGTTAAAATGGGGTTTTTCTGTAGCCCAGTATGTAATCAAAGCCCATAAATATTTCATATATCACATTATTAATAAAATATGCAGTGGATTTGTGTATAACTTGGTACTGTTTATAATTAATTTTATTAATGATCAAGGCAGAAGTAATTACCCCAAATTTAGCAGCTTAAGACATAGACCAGTTGTAGTTTAAGATATCTCTTTGGGGGAATTTATTTTCCTTGGTCCCCAGATAGTTTGGTAATTAACTCTTACATGTCTGCAATTTACTTGGGACTGAATTGAGATAGCAAATTTGAACACTCAGTTTTTTTAGAAGAAAAATAAATCAGATGTTTACAGAAAGGCAAAAGCCTCCATATCACAATCTCATGGACAAGTACACATGTGCCACAAAACTAACATCAAGTCATGCATACAGATAAACAGCTACAGCATAACACAATACATGTGGAATTGTGAAATAGATAATCATCATGACTATGGACACAAATATATTAAACCCAAGTCTACTCTTAGATATTTAGGGTAAACTATTTGGGTTTTGTTTGTTTTTAATTTATACAGAGATATCTATGCTTGTAAGTACCCAAAAGAAAAAGGTAAAGGGAGAAAAAAGAAAACTCTGGACTATTCAGATCACGGAGATAGAAAACTCAATTTATGTTTGTGGTCCTTTTTCAAAAGAAATCTCTGGGATGCTCAACTTACCGTGGAATTCCCCATCCAAGAGTAGATCCTACCTGGCTGAGAGAGTCATTTATTTGGCATTCTTGTAGCTTGGGTTGCTAATGTTTCCAGTATCCCTGGAAAATTTCTTCTGTGTGTACCTTTCCAGTCTCTTTATCACAGACATGGCTAAGTAGGAAGATCTGTACAAATGAGAATCCAAGGAGTTCAAAGTCCTCTATTTGAGGTTCTTTATTTGTTTGGGTTTGTTGTTTTGTTTAGGTTTTTTTTTTTTTTCTGAGACTCAGTCTCACTAGGTAGCTCTGGTCATTTCAGTCTCTGTGAGCCCTTATGAGATAAGGTTGGTTGAATCTGTGGGTTTTCTGGTGATGTCTTTGACCTCTCTGGTTCCTACAATCCTTCCCTTCCCCTCTTCTGCAGGATGCTCCAAGCTTGGTCTAAGGATTAGCTGTAGCTCTGCATGTTTCCATAAGTTTCTGGGTGAGCCTCTCTGATGACAATTGAGGTAGGCACCATCTATGAGTATAGCACAATTTCATTAGGCATCATTGCACTGACATTTCTTCTCTCCGGTCATTTTTGGTTTTAGCCCAAGCCTTGCTGCTATAGGCAGTATCCTGGGTGGTCTCACTCTTGTGATATGGGTCTCAGGCTGGACCCTCAATCTCTAGGCCTCCCTTACTCCCAGAATATCCAATAGGCAAGACAAAGTGTAGATCAAAGGTTATGTGGCTGAGTTGGTGACCCAATCCCTCCTCTGAAAGTCTTGTCTAGTCACAGGAGATGGCCAGTTCAGGACACGTATCTCCTATGTTAGGAGTCTCAGCCTATGTCATCCTTGTAGATTCCTGGGAGGTTCCCTTGTATTAGGTTTCTACTCCACCCTGAAATACACTCCTTTTTCAGCTGTCTCTTTCAGAACTCACTCCCTTTATCCCTCAACCTGATCTACCATGTTCCCATGCCCACCTACCCAGTCCACCCAGGAAATTTATTGTTTCCCCAGGGAGATGCAATTGTCCCCCTTGAGTCTCCTTCTTACCTAGCTGTGGATTGTAGCTTAGTTACCCTCTACTTTACAGCTAACATACACTTACAAGTATAATGATTCCTGGCACATAGTAGCCACATGGTAAACCCAATATGGCACTGGGTGAGATGACAGTTCCTGGCATGTAGCCCCCATGAGGTAAACTCAACATGGCACTGGCAGAACACCAAGAACAGGGGGGCACACCCCTAGGTGTGGCTATGTAAATCTGTGCCCACCTGCTCTCTTAAAAGGAGGTTCCATGTAAAAGTCTGCTCTCTTCCCTCCCTCTCTCTTTCTCTCTTACCCGCTCAGCAACTCCCCTGAATAAACTCTAGTGTGACATCTGGTATTGTGTATCTGATTTCACAGGCAAAACCAACATTGTGTGACTGATCTCACATGTAGAAACAACATTTTGGTGTACTGACTCAGATAGGGTCTCTCCTGGGCTTAGGTGCACCTAGACTAGGAGATCCTGATCCAAGGCTCACTACAAGCCACCTCAATTGGTAAGTTTTCCCCTTTCCAGTGAACTATCTCCTCCAGAAATGATGGTTGATCATCCAGCTTTCGAAGGACTCTAGTTTAGAGGATTACCCCAACTACAATCTTCACTGGTTAGTGTCCTTCTTGCCTGACACTCATTTCTGGCCTTCCCTGCTATCGAAACCCAGCTCAGAACCTTGATCCTGTTCTCAGACACTGCCCTCAGGGCTTTACCCAAGTGCCTATGGTAGGTGCTGACTAGTTCCTACCTATAGCATATGTTGGATGTCCACTCTAGGTTCTGACCAGTGCCTGTGGTGGCTAGCATCAGAATTTTGTAAGCCTGCTCCTAAGAACTAAAGAGTCTTTAGTCAGGGAGCAAGCATAGGTTCAGGTTTTGCCCTATGCCTGTCATAAGTGCTGATGAGCATCTAGTGATAGCTAGCATGGTTTTTATGCCTACTCTCGTGGTAGCTAGTGTGGTTTGGGGCTTTGTCCTAATACCTACTGCTGAGAGCTGAGGAGTTACTTAGCAGTAGCTAGCTTTGCCTTCCCGGGACCACTTGTTGGCTGGGTGATGACCCATTTTAGCAGTGGAATCCCTCCCCTCTGGGCCTCAATAATAGAGAATGAGTCAGCAAAAAATATCTCTCCATCCTCACCTCTAGGATTCGTTCTAGAAACTCTCAAGCTGTTTAGATTTTTCTTTACCGAGACACCAACAAGCTTATCTATTTTTGCACAAAGAAATGGCTTTAGTATCCTTTAGATCATAACTCAAAGTAGCTGCCTAATGGCTCTCTAGACCCTGATATCTTACAGTAGCTAACTTTTGCAAGCATACAGGCGGATGGAAAGAGTTTTCCCTATCTCTCTCATATCTCAGCTCTAAACTTTCTCTTCTGGCTTTCTGCTCTTCCACCATCTGGTTCTAACCACATGACCAGATCCTTCTCTAAAACTTCCACCTTTTAAATCTCAATACTCACCTGCAACTCCTCCAGCTTCTTCCTTTCTGGGAACTCTAAACCTGGTGCTTACACTTACCCCACTGCTCACTCATTCTCATGCCCCTGAGAATCCTGATCCAGTTTTCCCTCTGTGGGAAGTGGCTGGCATAGACAAGATAATGAAAGTTTATACCCTGTTTCCTCTGTCAGAACTTTCTCAGGTAGAAAAAAAAATGGGCTCTGGAGTGAAGGCAAGTTTGGGAATTCATGCAGATAAAGTTCATGAGACAAACGTAGCACACCCTGGGAGCTGAGACTGTCCCATCTGTAGACTCCATTAGAATTTCAATACACCAAGGTGGGTCTTAGAGGTAATTTTGTGACCTGCTTACTGGCAAGTCTGTTCTGAAGCCTCACACATGTGCTCTCACAATATACTAATTTAGACTCTGAGAGCACTAAAGAGAAGCAACTTCTCATGACCTATTTACCCAGAGCTACCCTGACAGCAGAGTTACACCTCCTGAGAGGGGACCACTGACTCCACAGGCAGAAGCCTTAGCACTTGTTTTTTCCGGTGTATCACAGGAGAGATGAGAAAACCCACCAGAAAGAATATCTCTTGCTGGCAAAAGCTATCTAACCAGCTCCTCCACCTTCTCCTGTGGCAAATACCTAGACCTCCTGGTGCATGCTCTAAGTGTAGCCAGCTCAGCCACTGGTCTCTGGTCTTGCCTGTCCTCACAGAGGCTGTTCAGGCTTTGTCCTGGGTGCTATCAAGGGAAATACTGGTCTAAGTGACTGTTCCCAAGCCCCATACGGCAGAAAGAAGTTACACACAGACTCATTTCCTAGGCCTGGCCGTGGGCAGTTGATGCTGCCAGGGCTGCCCTAACCCAACCACTACCATCACAAAAAGGGATCCTTGGCTAGTCATGTTATCAGGGTGGTCCAGCTCCTTCCTCATAGACACCAGTGCCACAATACTTGGTCCTGCAGAGTTTGGGGATTCTACCTCTCTAGCCTCCATTGTCAGGGTGGGAAATAAACAATTCTGACCTCAGCAGAAGCTACCGCTTAATTGCATTTTCAGAGATCTACCTGTCACCCACTCACTTTTGATCATGCCTACCTGCCTCGTAGCCCTAATGGGAAGGGAATTTTTTTTAGCTAAAGTAGGAACTTTCATTTCTTTTCGTCATCACATTTCAGCTGTTCCCTTGCTTCTCATGTTATCTTCTCAGCCTGTTAGCACCAGACAGCCCCCCATACCCTCTTCCAGCCTCCCAGGTGGACTCCCATATGTGGGACACCCAGAATACTTGTGTTGCTAGAAACTTTTCCCTAAAGTTCCCCATCTCTGAGTTTTCCATCCCAGCCTGCTTCTCCGAACTGAAGTCGAGATGGTTATTGGAAACAAAAGGCCCTGACATATTTCACCTTGCCCTTCCCCTTCCCCACAGACTAACTCTCTAGCTGCAGCTTCTGAAGAAAAACCCAGAAGCCATCTTACCATCAGAAAACAGTTGACCACGACTCCCTGAGGACTAGAGAAAAGGAACCAGGAGTCATTTTTAGAGCCAACTCGGGTAAGGAAGAAACACAAAACAGCTACCTTAAGGTTGATTTAAAGCGCAGATACATGCCATGATTTCAAACCTTTCTCTTTTTTCTCTTCTCTTAATCTGACTCCAGACCCTGTAATAGCAGAGACCCTCTCCATAGTGTCACTTCCCAAGGTTCTCTTACTAACTCAGTTTTTTCCAAGGTCCAGAAAATCAGAATTTATCATGCCATGCTTTAAACTCACCTGGACTGCAGGACTGAGCCGCAAACCCCAGCAGACTGACCTTCAGAAGATATAGCTCTTTGCCCTTAAGACAGCTTGAAGCAGCCTTAAGAGATCCATCAACACTGTTCCATTTTCCCCTGTTCCCCCTATATAAACCCAGCTTTCTTTTTATCATAACTGAAAAAGTGTGATATGTAATGATTCCTGACACATAGTAGCCACATGGTAAACCCAACATGGCACAGGGTGAAATAAGAATTCCTGGCACATAGCCCCCAAATGGTAAACCCAACATGGCGCTGGCAGAAGACCATGTGCAGAGGGCACACCTCCAGGTGTGGCTATGTAAATCTGTGCCCATTCGCTCTCTTAAAAGAAGCTGCCATGTGAAAGTCTGCTCTCCCCCCCCCCACCCTCTCAGCATCTCCCCTGAATAAACTCTCATGTGGCATCTGGTATTGTGTATCTGATCTCACACAGAAAACCAACATTATGTGTCCGATCTCGTGTGTGAAACTAACAAGTAAGTACATACTATGTTTGTCTTTCTGGGTCTGGGTTCCCTCACTTGGGAAGACTTTTTTTTTCTAGTTCATCCAATTGCCTGCCAATTTTCTAATGTCATTGTCTTTATCAGCTCAATGATACTCCATTGTGTAAATGTACCACATTTTCTTTATTCATTCCTCAGTTGAGGAATGTTTTGGTTATTTCCAGGTACTCACTATCATGAGTAAAACTGCGATGAGCATCACTGAGCAAGTTTCCTTGTGGTAGAATGGAGAGTACTTTGAGTACTTTGAGGTCAAGAATGGTATATCTGGGTCTTGAGGTAGATCAATTCCCAATTTTCTGAGAAACTGCCGTATTCATTTCTAAAGTAGCAGTATAAGATTGTACTCCCAGCAACAATGGAGGAGTGTTCCCCTTGCTCCACACCCTCTCCAGTATGAGCTGTCACTTGTGTTATTGATCCTAGCCATTCTGACAGGTGTAAGATAGAATCTTGAAAGTAGTTTTGATTTGTCTTTTCCTGATTGCCAAAGATATTAAATATTTAAGTGTTTCCCCCATTTGAGATTTCTCTATTGAGAATCCTCTGTACCCCGTTTTTAATTGGATTATTTGGGTTTGTTGAGTCTTTGTGTGGTTTAGGTATCAGAGTGACTGTGACCTCAAAAAATAAATTTGGTAATGTTCCTTCTGTTTCTATTTTGTGAAATAATTTGAGAGGTATCTATACTTCTCTTTATTGGTCCAGCATCTTGCAGCCTGACACCTGGCCCCATGGGCCTCTTGCAACTCTCTAACTAGGCCCCTTAATATCTTATCTAACCATTGCAGTAACTTTCTCTGCATCTATGCCAACTCTGCCCCTGACTCCAGTGAGGCTTCTTTGAACTCTGTGGTCTTTTTAACACTTTTGTAACCATTTTGTGGCACACAGACACATTTACATCTTTGTCTGTTGATTCGAGAGTTAACAATAGTAATTAAGATTGAAGTAGATAACCTGTGATTGCTAGTGGTCTGCTAGCAAGGAAAATTATAACTACTTAGTAAGTCACACCCAACAATATCAATGCAGCTTGTGATCTGTTGTTGGTCAATAGATTGTGACATTGGAGAAAGACACAACACACATCTGTTTATTTCAGGCACAGCACACTTACTCCATAGCTATATAGTGAGTATTTCACCATCCAGGGATACCCAGAAAGACTATGCCTTACAGATGTGAAACAGCTCTTACCTTAAAGAGAGACAGAAAGTTTGTTTCATATAAATCAGCATGACCTAGGAACTCAGATAAGATATTCAACATGGAATGAGTTTGCCAAGTTCTTATCGTTACAAAATCCTAAATCAAGCCAATTCTCTAATACATTAGTGGAATCCTATGGAGTAGATGGGCTTCAGCAAAGCAGAGAGGTCTCTATTGTGGGTTTCAGATGCTGTCTGATGACGTTCTGTTATGTATCTGCTTGCTTGCTTTTATCTTGTGTTCTGACAACATCTCCATTGGGAAATCAAGTGTTACTCTGATTGGTTACTCTGGTTTCCCTTCAGTGTCCAATATTCTTTCTTTATTTTGTATTTTTAATGTTTTGATTACTATGTGCTAAGGGGACTTTTTCTGGTCTCTTCTGTTTGATGTTCTGCTTGTTTCTTGTATCCTGATAGGCATCTCCTTCTTTAGGTTAGGGAAATTTTCTTCTATGATTTCGTTGAAAATATTTTCTGTGCCTTTGACTTGTATTTCTTCTCTTTCCTCTATACCTATTACTTTTATATTTTGTCTTTTTGTGATGTTCCAGATTTCTTGGATGCCAATAGTTTGTTTTTTGTTTAATTTAACATTTTCTTTGACAGAGGTTTCCATTTCCTCTTTCGAGTCTTCAATGTTTGAGATTCTCTCTTCCATCTCATGTATTCTGTTAGGAAGGCTTGCCTCTGAGGTTCCTGTTAAAGCTCCTAATGTTTCATTTCCAGATTTCTCTAGGGTTTTATTTACTGATTCTCTTTTAGCATTCATGTCTTGAACTGTTTTATTTATTTCCTTCCACTGTCATTTACTTTTTCATAGATTTCTTTAAGAAATGTATTAATTTTCTCTTCAAGGATCTCTATGATATTCATAAAGGTTATTTTAACAATCTATTTCTTGGCTTCAGCTATGTTGTACTCCTAGTAAAGTGTGTTTCCAGGTACTAGAAACTGACAATTAGGAATGGGGATGGACTATCAGAGGTTTTGTAGGAGGGAGGGAGTTATCTGCTTAGTCCCTTGTGAGAGCAAAGAATGAGAAGCTGCAGTAGGTGGTCTGCTATCAGCTGGGGATAACGCTGGAGATTGGGTTTAGAGGCGAGAAAAGAAAGAGGTAAAACCGTGCATTGAGTCTACTTGCTTCTCTGGTCAGAATGGCCTGTGTTCCTAGGGATAGCCTGCTAGAGTTGGGTTTTGAGATAAAGCAATGTGTGTGTGTGTGTGTGTGTGTGTGTGTGTGTGTGTGTGCGCGCGCGTGTGTATGTGTGTGTGTGTGTGTGTGTGTGTGGTAGTGGTGTTGGTGGGGGTTAGTGTTGATTTGGGATATTTGATTGCACTATGAAACCTGAGACTGTGTTAATAAATCAACCTTAGAGGGGGGAGGAGGGAGAACAAACTAGCACTTGACGGGAATTAGCCATAAAGAGTACAGAGGAGCCAGGAAGACAGATAAGGAGACACACAGGAAGGAGTATGGCGGGACTTGGAGTTTGGGTGATCTTTTTGGATTGGGATGGCTGGAGAGATGTTAGATATCTCCAGCCAAAAAGGAAGGTCAGCTAGATGCTGACCTTAGATTTAGTTAAAAACTACATTTGGTAGCCTCAGCACTGACTGCAGGGTTGCAGACAGTAATTAAAATATCAGTAGATTCAGATGCAGCCACTAAGCCAACAGAAAAACCAAGAGTGAAAGATCTATGTGATGCACAGGAGATGGGGTGTTCAGCAGGGCGTCTTTGGAGATGAGGGTGAGACTGTGAGAGAGGATTCCCAGGAGCTGAGGGAAGAGTGATGATCTGCAGTTAGCCTACTCACTTCTCTGGCTAGACATTCTGTTTATTTATGTATATGAGTGTTTTGCCTGTGTGTTTGTCTATGTGCCATGTGCATTAATTGCCTGTAGAAGCCAAAAGAGGGCATCAGATCTTTGGACTGGAGTTATAAGTAGTCAGGAGCCAAGATATTGGTGCTGAAAATGGAATCTGGATTCTCTGTAAGATTAGTCTGTAGCCAGAAGTTTCTGACTCAACCTAGCCCCAAGGTCTGGACTTGTAGTCCCACAGAAGCTTAGACCCAAACAATCACACAAAGGTATATCTTAATTACAAACTGGCCTATAGATCAGGTTCATTACCAACCAGCTCTTATAACTTAACTCAATCCATTTCTAAATCTATTATTAACTCAACCCATTTCTGTTAAGCTATTATATTTCCATGTGTTCTGTGGCTTTACCTTACATTCGGGACTTTCTGCAGCTCATGAACTCTCTGACTCCCCCCTTCTCCATCTTTATCTCTGCTTGGATTTGTCACCTGCCTTTAAGCTGCCTTTCCATAGGCCAAAATAGTTTATTATTAGGCAAATTATTTTAACCAGTCTCTCTGGCCCTATCTGATAGGGGAAGCTAGTCATCTACTAGATTAATATATTCCAAAAGGATGTACTCAATAGCGATACATATCTTAGATCAGATATAGAGATCTGCAATGAATGGTTGTTAAGGGAGATACATATAGCCTAAGATAATCTGGTTTTGAATCTGTGACATTCCAATTCTTCATATCAGAAAGCTCCAGTCAAGCAATTAACCTTGTAGAATATTAAACACAGGTGTGGTAGCTTTCAAGGGGAAGAGAACCTTCAATTCATAGTCTCAAAAAAAATTTAAAGAAGAAAAAATAGACAAACACATGTGGTTTCATTGTCAAAGTCTGAAACTTTGCATGTGTCTGCATTGTGTTGTATGTGTATGTATGTGTGGGGGGGTTGTATGAAGTTCTAAACAAACTCTAGAAGTTCAGTTATTATTAAAACTTTAGATAAAATATTTGGTGTCATGAAATACTTGTCTGAAGGGCAAGCCACTGTTCACTTCTTGGGTGTTTTGAATTCCATCTCTGAGTTAGATTAGGTCTTGGCTAAATTCACAATTTTAGCATCAGTAAACGGTACTACAATTTCTTCTGGGTCTATTCCTGCTAATTGATAAAGTCTCAATTTTCCTCTTATAATCTGCTCAGAAACCTTCTCCATGTAAGTTTATAATTTTTTTAATTTGTGATAAAAATATCCATTAAAAGATAATATCTTCTGTCTGCATTAAAATGCCTGTAGGAGAATGTGTAGATGGTAAAATAACCAGAATGTAATCAAGCTCCAATCCAAACAATCCCCATGTGTATCTTGTAATTTCATTTCTACCAAAGCCAATTTTCTCTCAGTTTCAGCTGATAATTCTCTTGGACTAATTAAGTCCTTGTCACCTTTTAAGGTTTGGAATAAATTACTCAGTTCTTAAGTCATTAATCCATTAATGGCTCATAGATAAGTAATGTCTCCCAACAATTTTTGAAAGTCATTAAGAGTCCGCAACTGATTCTTCCTGATTTGTACCTTTAGGGGTTGAATTTTGTAGACTTATTTTGCATCCTATGTAATTAGTAGAATCTCCCCTTTGTATTTTTCCAGGAGCAATCTGTAATCTAAAACAAAGGCAAAATTTTCTTCTTCAAACATTCTTTCTAAAGTATCTACATTTAAATCAGATAGTAAAATATTCTCCATACAATGGTAAACTATAGATTAAGGTTAAGGAAACTTCTTACATATCATTTCCAACAGCTGCGTACAAAATGTTGTCACAGGATGAAGCTGTTTAACATTCCCTGTGGGAGAACCCTCCAATGATATCTCTTAACAGGCTGGGAATTATTGTAAGGAGACACTGTAAAGACTAATTTTTCTCTATTCTTTTCTTTTAAAAGTATAATGAAAAACAGTCTTTTAAATCAATAACTATAAGAGGCCATCCCTTATGTAACATAGAAAGCAAAGGAATTGCAGGCTATAGAGTTGATTGCCTGAATTACCTTATTAACAGCTCTTAGATCTGTTACCATTCTCTATTTTCCAGATTTCTTTTTAATAAAAAATACAGAAGAATGATGTGGGATGTCTTTTTGTATGCTGTGAATTACCATTGGTTAATAAAGAAACTATTTTGGCCTATGGTATGCCAGCTAATTATGAGGCAGGAAATCCAAACATAGATAAAGAGAAAGGAGCATCGAGTCCCACAGAGAGATGTAATCTAGCTGTCCAAGACATAAGATGTAATGTACAGGTAAGCCATGAGCCATCATGAGCCACATGGCAAGGCACAGATGAATAGAAATGGAATAAGTTGGAAAAGCAAACAAACAATATGCCTAAGTCATGAGCCAAATGACATATAATTAATATAACCTTTGTGTGATTATTTGGGACTGCTGGTGTGGATCTCAGGCCTAGTCTGGACCAGAAACTTTTTACTATAGGAGAATTTCAAAGGTTGGTTGACTTTCACTATGTTGAGCATTTATCTCTCCTGTAGCAGTTGTTCTAAGGCCTGTAGTTTCTCTCATGTTAAAGTACATTTCTCAACCCATACGTGTTTGCTCATTAATCATTTTAAAGGTAGAGCTATTGGTACTTTCGAAAGATCAGCAGTTATGACCTGCTTTATACAGCCTGAATGGTTAGTGACTGTTATTTTTAATATCTTTTATAATTTTTCCCAGAAACATGTGTTAGTTTATGGTTTGTTTCTGAGATTGGAGAAATGTTAGACTGAGTATTCTATTTCTGTAACAAATCACATCCTTATAAATTTATTGCTATGTTAACCACATATGACTTTAATTTTTCCCTCTCTCTCCTTCTTGCCTTATACCTTTGACCCATCTTGAGCTCTATTTTGCCTGAGATAATGTTCCAATCACTTAAAACTAAACATTCACCTCCTGAAGAGGCCAATTTAGATGCCAAGATTCTGGTACAATCATTGTTATATCTATACTTGTGTCTATAAGGCCTCAATGACATCATTTACTTGTATTTTTAATTTTGGTCTTTGCTCATTTATAGAAGTTTGCCAAACTATTTGCTTTATGGCTTTTCCAGAAATTTTTGTTTTATCTTCTATAGCTGTTCTACCATCCAGAGTAGTGTGGTTTTTTACAATAGGTATTAGGTTACTTAATTCCCTTGGGAATTGATGTGCATAAATGACTGAACCAAATTTGGCATGGGAGCCTGTAAGAGGCCCTCTACATATTTTTCAATGTCAAAGGATTACATTGACTCTCTCTTTTTGATTTATATTCATTGGTCCACTGTTGCCTTTGCCACATATTCTGCATACTTTAGAAGGGAGGGGCATTCTGTTTGAATTATTCTTAAAAAAAAAAATTGTTTCTAGGAATGCCCTGTTTACAATCCTTTTTAAGTCACTTTTTTTAAAAAAAAATCATAATTGAAACACCTGACAGTTCTATTTTTCTTCAAACCTTTGAAAATCATCTCTTTTATCCAAGTATCATCATGGTTTTGAGAGTCAATATTGATTGTATCTCAGATCCATTTCTGTATGGGTGCTGATCTTGCTTTTTACAACCTAATTACCCACTCACATTGTTAATTAGCATTTTCAAAAGCCATAGATTCCATTATTATTTGTTTAGCTTCTAAATTTAGTATCATTCTATTTACTGCTGAAGTCAATCTTTGTAAAAAAAAAAAAAAATTCAGTGAAAAAATTTTGGGGTGGAGGGTCCTGAATAACTTTAGTAAATGATTTAGTTTTCTTTTTCTACTTCTTCAATTCTGTCCCAAGCATTCAAAGCGGCTGCATGGAATAAAGCCAGGTTGTGGTCATCACATAGAGACTGTCTTTGTAAATTAGCATAATTGCCCTCTCCAAGAAGTTGGTCTTTGGAGATTTCATTTCCTCTATCTCTACTTTACTGTTTGATGGTCCTAGTCTCATGTTTCACTAGGTCTTCCATTGTAACAGAGGACCAGGTTCCAATACTGCTATAACCAAGTCTCTCTGGTCTTGAAGGATAATTCTGTTACATGTTGACTATGAGTTTAACATCTGCTTCCCAAAAGGTGAATGTATATCATATGAGACTGTCACTTCCTTGAAGCTCTTCAATTCTAACATTTCCACAGGAGTCCATACAGCTCTTACACAGCCTTGGGGGATGACTGTCATTTGGCAGATCCTGTAAGGTTACTAGATAAATAAGATTTATTTGTTGAAAAACTTGAGTTGTTACTCTCTAACCTTATAATGCAATGTTGAGATTGTTTTTTCTTTAAATTCTTCTGTCTGGACCTGAATGCCTCTATGATCTGCTTTAACGTTTTTCCAAAACTTATATCTTAGCACTCGTATTAACCAACTTTTTAAAGAGTATAACAAAAATTATCAAAACAATAATATTTATAATTGACATTACATAAATCTCATTATCCTCTCATTTAATTCTTCCATTTTTAAACCATCCAGTGTATACATACATACAGAAACCTAACTCCCTCTATTGTAATAGTGTTTCCCATTTTTTTAACATGGTAAACAACTCTTTTTTTTTTACTAACTCCTCTGATGTGGGAATGCCTTTCTGTATGCTGTGAATATCAGTCTTTAAATAAAGGAGCTGTTTTGGGCCATGACAGGCACCATAGAAAAAGTAGGAGGAGAAATCAGAGCATAGGTAGGAGAAGCAGGGCAGAGACAGGCAGATAGAGCAAGCCGCCCAAAGAGCAACATGTAAGGAACACAGGTAAGCCACGGGCCGTGTGGCAGACAGATTAATAAAAATGGGTTGATTTAAGATATAAGAGCTAGCTAGCAATGTGCCTGAGCCATAGACCAAACAGCATAAAGTTAATATAAATGTCTGAGTCATTTCTAGAGGCCTGAGCAACAGCTGCAGGTGGCTGAGGGATCTGGGGCTAACTGCAGGTCTGTGGGTCTGAGCCTCTGGCCACCTGGGACAAGAAACCTCACTACTATACCCCTCTCTTTAAAAATCTCCAATTGTCTCACCAGATCTGCTGACAATAATGATTCAGGTGACAGTGAAGTGTGAGGCTGACAGCTGCTGTGTAGAACAGTAGAAGTCCAAGCTGTTTTCAAGACTGCCACCTAGTGTGACAGCAGCCCAAAGAGGAAGTCCAGAGAAAGCCACAACCCACCAGAAAATGGAACCTGCTGTCTGAAAAACCATACACAATTGATCATAGAGAAGAAACGTGTGTGGTGGAAGCTGCCTAAAGGCAGAGATGGTTGATAGTGAGGTGCTAATTCCTGCAGTGTTTTGTATCCACTTGCCTGTGGAATTTACTGTAGAGAGGCCACAATAGAAAAAATCCAAAACTCTAACAAAGGTTTGGGGAAAACCTAACCAGTGGAGTGCTGACTCAGGTCACATGCAGCTCCAGCATGTGTCTGCAAAGCCATAAGCAAGCCATTTTTTTTCATGAATTCATGACCCAAAGCTGGATGCCAGATATAGCATGAGTCCTGATTTGTTATAATAATGAAAACCTGCAGTCAGACATTGAGGGTGGAAGCTAAAATATCAGAGAAATGAAAGAATACAGTCACCTCTTGTCTCCACAACTATTCATACCAAAAGGGGACTGAATTGCTGTCTCTACTCGCTTTATCACTCTCTCAGCCCAGGCATATCACTTCCTGTGTCCTGTCTGTACATGCTTGCAGATCTCTATGGTTAACTAGCATCAAGATATCTTCAGGCAAGCTTTATTTGATGAGAACAAAAAAAAATCACAACACCTTGGCTTGGCTTATTTGTTTGAGACAGAGTCTCAGGTACCCAAGGTTGACTTTGAACATCCAATCCTTCTGCTTTGCCTCTGATGTGCTAGGATAATAGTATCACCTTGCCACCTGCAGACTCTAATAGCCTAAGAAATAGAATCAAAGACTTAAGAATTTTGTTAGGTTTTTTTTTTTTTAAAAAAAAAAAAGGATCTTATAGGTTTATTGTTTAAGTGTTTGATCTTAAAATACAGTGACATGTGTATGAATTTGGAGTTAGTATTTACTAATCCTGCACCATGAGGGAAGTTATACAGCCTCATCACCTTAGAATTTTGTGATTGAGGGGGCTGGATAGATGACTCAATAGCCAAGAGCACTGGCTGTTCTTCCAGGGGTCCTGGACTCAATTCCCCAAACCCACATGGCAGCTCATAATATATGCATATGGACAGGCAGACAAAGCACCCATATACACTAAATAAATAAATATTTTCTTTAAAAGTTTTGTGACTCAATAGTAAAGATTATTATAGTTCTACTTCCGTAGGATTAAATCAGTGACTGTACTCAAAGCACTAAGAACAATGCTCAGCACATAGTAACTACCTAATAAATGATAACTAAAATATTCATATGCCTATGATCCAGCACTCAAGAGACTGAGATAGAAGGATTAGACATTCTAAGCAAACCTGAGATATATGGCAAGATGTGGCATCAAAAATTAAAATTCACTTAAAAACAAGTTATCAAACTCAACATTTTGAGAAAATGTTAGTTATATGTTTATGAATGTTAGCTATTTGAAAACGTGATAAGAAAATGATAGCTAATTCTCACACACATAAGCCAGTATCCCAACCAGTTTTAGGAGGTGTAACCATGCTTCTGACACTTGATACTTTTCTACTCCTTAGCTTAGATATTCAGTCTGAAGTGGGTTTTTCTCCACCGGTTCAGCAACTGCAATCTCACTTTCAATATCAGAGTGAGACTATTCATGATCTGTCTTTTCCATAGCTCAAAGCAAAATCATCAGGCTTCCTTGACTCACATACCCATCCCTCAAGTCCATCAGTATGGTTAGTGTGGTGGTTGGCATGAGATTGGCCCCATAGGCTCATATATTTGAATACTTGGTCCTCGGTAGAACTGCTTGGAAAGCATTAGAAGGTGTTGCCTTGTTGGAGCAGGTATGTTATTGAGATTTCAAAAGCCAACACCAGGCCCAGGCCCAGGCTCAGTCTCTCTCTCTCTCTCTCTCTCTCTCTCTCTCTCTCTCTCTCTCTCTCTCTCTCTCTCTCTCTCTCTCTCTCTCTCTGCCTCTCTCTGTCTCTCTGTCTCTCTCTGTCTCTGTCTCTGTCTCTGTCTCTCTCTCTCTCTCTCTCTCTCTCTCTCTCTCTCTCACACACACACACACACACACACACACACACACACATACACACACACACTTTCTGCTGCCAGATCAGGATATAAGGCTCTCACCTACACCTCCAGCACCACACACACATACACACACACACACACACACACACACACACACACACACACACACACACATACACACTTTCTGCTGCCAGATCAGGACACCTCTCACCTATTCCTCCAGCACCAATGCCTGTTTGCTTCCCACCATGACAATCATGGACTAACCTGCTAAGTTAGTGGTTCTCAACCTGCAAGTCACCACACCTTTGGGGGTCACCTAAGACCATTGGAAAATACAGATAGCTATGTTAATAGTAAAAAAAAATTTACAGTTTCATAGTTGGAGGGCACCACAACATGAGGAACCGTAGGGTCATTGTTCAAGGGTCACTGCTGCAGAATATTATTTTAAGAAGTGTTATATGTGTTTATGTTATGGAAAATTGACTTTAGTAATGCAAAGATGTGTTGCATTTTTTCATGCTGCATTTGTATAACTCCATGAAGCTGTGTTAGTTTGTTGGTCTAAAGCACTTGATGGTCTAAAAAAGAGCTGAACAACCAATACTGAGGCAGGAGAAAGGAGAGGAGGGACTGGAAGTCAGGGAGAAAAAAAAAATACGAGAGGAGAAGAAAAAATTGAAAGAGAGAAGAACTGCAGGGTCCAGCCACCCAGCCAGCTACAGAGCAAGAGTGAAAGTAAGATTTACAGATATTAAGAAAAGGAAAAAGCCCAGAGGCAAAAGGTAGATAAGATAATTTAAACTCAAGAAAAGCTGGTTTAAAAAAAAAAGCAAGCCAAGCTAAGGCTGGGCATTTATAATTAAGAATAAGCCTCTGTGTGTGTGTGTGTGTGTGTGTGTGTGTGTGTGTGTGTGTGTGTGTGTGTGTGTGTGTGTGTGTGTGTAGCAGGTCCCCCAAAAGAATACAACTGACCAACAGCAGGTCACAGCGTTACAAAGATTAAGAACTACTGCTCTAAGCTGTAAGCAAGCCCCCAGTCAGATGCTTTTGTACAAGTTGCTTTGGTCATTCTGTCTCTTCCCAGAAAAAAGACAGTGACTGAGATAGCCAGAGAAAATGAATACAATGCTTTAACTATCCTGAGACTATCACAGGATCCTGGGTGAGCATCTCACACCTGGACATGAGCACAGCCAGAGGACTTCGGTTCTGTTATGAGAACAAAATAAGTTCTGGATAAGCAAAGCCATACATGTCAACCTGTCATTGACTGTGATGCCACGGTTCTTTTGCGTGCTTTTTAAGATTTTATTTTTAAGTTTGCCTCTGTCTCAGGAGGTGGGACATGTGTCTATTGAGTACAAATATCTACAAAGTTTAAATAAAGGGTGTTGCTATCTTGGAGCTGGAGTTACAGGCTGATGTAAAGACTAGGGACTAAACCCACGTCCTCTTCAAGAACAGGACTTGATCTTCACTATTGAACCATTTCTCTAGCTCTGTGACTTGGCTCCTCAATGGTCCCAAGGAGCTTGTGTGTTGAAGGCATGGTCTCGAGCATAACAGTCTTTAGCTTTGCAGAAGTTTTAGGGTCCTAGGGCTCTGACCCACGAATAAATTCATTCACACACGGATTTATCATCACTCATTGGGAGGTGGTAGAAACTTTAGAATGTAGGGTCTGATTAAAGGAAGTTTGTAGTTGTATATGTCCCTTGATGAATGTACTGTGTGCCCACCTTCTTTATCTCTTCATCCCCTTTGTCTTGATTGCTATGTGATAATCATCTTCTCTCTCCCATGTCTTTGTCCCATAGTGTTCTGTGCCAGGGCCCTAAAGAACAAAGCCCAGAGGCTATGAATAGACGTCTTTATCCAAAATAATATTTCCTTCTTTAGGTTAATTTGCCCAAGTATTTTAGCACAGCAATGGGAAGCTTACTAATCCACAGGATACATTTTGCTTGAGAAATATCATGAGATTAATATTCACTTGGCTGCACTGAGGGGTGCTTCCATTATGTACGAAGGACATAGCTTGGTACTGAAGGTCATAGCTAGGTCATCAGGATACTTAACACCTGGAGAAGGGATCAGGATGAATTCAGGTGCTATTCAGTGGTGTCCTAAGTGTCCCAGCTGACACTTACCACTTAGGAAAGATGGTTGTCCTTTGCTGACACTAGTCTAAAGAGACTGAAGCATCCACAGTGGACTTGGAGTACAAATCCCTCATTACCTATGAGGACTTGGATCACACATTAGAGACCACCATTGGAGCACACAGGTGATGTTAGGGCAACAAGGCTTTCTCCCAGGCATTCCAAATATACTGGTCACAGCCTAAATAATACATTTATAACATTGTCCTTGTGAGTTAAAACAGTTTTTTGAAATTATGAGAAATTAGGGAAGACAGAGATGATTTTGTTTTGAGACACCGTCTCACACTGTATCGCAGACTGATCTAGAACTCACTATTCTGCCTCAGCATCCCCACTGCTGGAGTGATGAGCATGAGCCACCAACTCCCAGATAAATTATAATGATGACTTAAGGACATTTTTATACTTTTTTGCTCCCAGAGCCCAAATTGTTGGCTGGGGCTCTGTTTGAAGGCAGGCTCTGCAGCTGTCTCCTGTGGGAATTCTGAGTCAGTCATGGATGGCATCTGTCAGGAACCAGGGCAGATTTCAAGGAGAAAAAAACAAGCCGAGAGCATCTACAATCTGGAAGTATTTATGATTCCTGAGGCTAAAGTATTAGCAGACCCTAAAGGCTTATGGGTAGAGTCTTGTTGGCAGCTTGTTTCAGTTGATTGATAGAATGTTTGGGTAGAGAGGGAGCTTAATCTTTTCCATGCTGGTCTGGTACCCATAAGTCACCTTCTGATTTTAATAGGAAAGTCAGGCACCTTGGCAGGATGGAGGTATGGGTAACTTGGTATCGGAGCAAACACACCAGGTCTAAGAATGTTTTCTTTCACCTTCCAGGCTGGCCATGACTCAGAGTTCACACAGACTGGCAAGAAAAGATCATCTAGCATAATAAGCAAATAGTAAAGAGTGATCAAACCTTAAAGGAAACAGACTCTAGGCGTAGAGGTGAGTGGCATCACCACAAACAATACATTTGAAGCAGAGCTTGGTCAGTGATGAGCCCTGAAGACCCAGGGCCCACATATTATTAATCTGTGGGCAGGAATGTGTTAGGGGATATAGTGAACATTAGAGGTTATAATGACTCACTAGGTGTCTCAGACCTGTGAACCTGCCACTTCTCAGATGTCCAGAATGTACGTTTGCTTTTCAAACTAAGTGAGTTTTAATTACTAGTTGTCTGGGCATTTGGACTGCAGGCCAGGGATGAAATCCTGAGCCTTGTTTATGCTATGTGCATATTCTGCAGCAAATGTGCACTCTTTTCCAGCTCCTACAGTTTTTTTTTTCACTTCTGTGTGTGAGAGAGTATGTGTTTGCATGTATACACATATGTGTATGCACGTGTGCATATGAAGGCTAGAGGTCCAATGCTGGGAGTCTTCCTCAGTCACACTCCTTGCTCTCACTGAGCTTGGAATTCCTGTTAAGGAGCTTTAGGGATCTACCTATCTCCAGACTTCACTTCTAGCAGCTGGGTTTACAGTGAGGAACAAGAAATGGGGGGCCGGGGAGAAGAGGAAAAGTATATTAGTCAGCATTCTACCTATGCGGGATTTGTTAGCCTGTCTTACAGGCTGTAGTCAGCTGGGACAACAATGGCAGTCTGCCAGTGGAAAGTCCAAGAATGCAAGTTGCTGAGTCTACCAGGCTGAAGATCTCAGCGGGCTTCAGTGACACCAGAATCCCAAAGTAGCTCTAATGCCAGTGAAGAAATGGACTTGCTAATGAGAGCAAGAGCAAGCGGGCAAACGGAGAGGGCTTCCCCTTTATAGAGCTGCCCGCAGAAGGTATAGCCCAGCTTAAACGTGGATCTTCCCTCTTCAAAGGCCCAGATTAAAAGTGAGTCTTTCAACCTCAAAAGATTTAATTAAGAAAAAGTCCTTTACAGATATACCCAGCCACTTGGGTTTTAGTTAATTCCAGATATAGTCAAGTTGAAAACCAAGACTAGCCACCAAAGGAAGGGGAGGAAGGGGAAGGGAGGGGAGGGGATGAGAGGAGGCATGCATGTGTGTTTGTGTGTGTGTCTGTGTGTGTGTCTGTGTGTGTGTCTGTGTGTGTTTGTGTGTGTGTCTGTGTGTCTGTGTGTGTCTGTGTGTCTGTGTGTCTGTGTGTGTCTGTGTGTGTCTGTCTGTGTGTGTCTGTGTGTGTATCCCTGTGTGTGTGTCTATGTGTGTGTGTGTGTGTGTGTGTGTGTGTGTGTGTGTGTGTGTTGGGAGGGGATGTTGGGAGAAATTTCAGGGGGAAGGATGGGACTAATATAATCAAAATATATTGTATACCTACATGAAATCCCCAAATATATTCATAATTTTATTAATAATAAAGAAAAATAATAAAGACACCAGCAGACACAAAGATAAGAAAGCCAGGATGCTGCTCTGAGAAAAGGTACTAAGCCATTTGGCTAATCATGGGTTAGCTTAAGAGTTAAGAGTTAGCAAGTTATATGCCTGAGCCATAGGCCGATCAGCATGAAATTAATGTAAGCTTCTGTGTATTTCTTTGGGACTTTGGGACTGCTGGTCCAGACCTCAGGGCTGTACAGAGCTAAGCAGCTGCAGGATCTTGGGGCTAGTCCAAGCCAGAAACTACATATTATATTCTTGCAGTTTACAATAGCACGTTATTTGGTGTTTGAGTAGTGGGAATACCGGGAGACGGGACCACAGAACTGTCTTACATTTCTGCCTACCCTGTCAGCAGTATACAGCATTAAGTATATATGGATTCATGGAAGTTACACTTAATATAAAGTTATTAGACTCAAAACATTTTCAGAGTTGAGGGAAAAAAATTCAAGCACCAATAGAATGAAAATGTGTCCAAAAGGTTCATATAATTCAGATATGCCACTTAAACTGTAAGGCTTCTATTAAAGTGAATAAGAAATTACTAGCTTCTCATTTATGAAAAACCTCAAAAATTATATTATTAAAATCAGAGTTTATCAGAACATTGGACTATGCAATACAAGTAACAAAGACAATCAATAAAATTATCTTGTCATACAGATTCAGATTATAGTAAAAGTCACCAAAAGCATTTCCTTTATGGGAAAAGGTAACAGTTGAAAACTAGTATAGTCTGTTTTGCTTAGACCCAGAGGGAAGTGACTCCTGTCTTCATTTCTGTATTTTTAAGAACTTCGCCCATCACATACAAATGTGTGGTCATAACCTGGTATAGATGGTGTAAATGAAGATCTGGTCCCAGGATCCTCAGGGGGATACCCAAATCATACAGGTGACCAAGGCCCGGATATAAAGCAGCACAGAATTTGCATATAGCTTATGTATATCTCTCTGTATTGTTTTTAATATTTACATTTGTTCTATGTAAATAGTTGTCATGTGTGGTGGTTTGAATAAGAATGCCTCCATAAGCTCATCTGTTTAAATGCTTAGTCACCAGTGAGGGGAGAGCTCTTTGGGATTAGAAGGGTTAGGAGGTGTGGCTTGTGGAGGAATTGTGCTCGGTGGAGGGCCTGCTTTGAGTTTCGAAAAGCCCAAACTAGGCCAAGCTGGCCTCTCTCTCCTCCTCCCGACCTCCCTCTCCCCTCCCTCCCTCCTCCCTCTCCCCCTCCCTCTCCCTCTCCCCCCTCCCTCTCCCTCTCCCCCTCCCTCTCCTCTCCCCCTCCCTCTCCCCCCCCCCCCCCCCTCCCTCTCCCTCTCCCCCTCTCCCCTCCCCTCCCCCTCCCCCTCCCCTCTCCCTCTCCCCCTCCCCTCCCCCTCCCCCTCCCCTCCCCTCCCCCTCCCTCTCCCTCTCCTCTCCTTCCCCGCCCCCTTTCTCCCCACTGCTCCAGTACTGTGTGTACCACCAAGCTCCCTGCCATGATGACAATGACCAAATGTCCGAAAGTATAAGCCAACCCCTTTTCTAAGAGTTTGTCATGATGTCACTTCTAAGACAACGTGTTATATAATTTTAAGAAATAACAACAAGGAAAAAGTCTGTCCATCTGATGCAGATGCAGCTTTTCTTCCCCTTCAGATGCTTTTAGTCCACAGATACTGAGCCCTGAAGGGCCAACTATGTTTGTTTTTCCAGCCACAGGAGGCTGGTGGAGAGCAGGAAACAGCCTTAAGAATTAGCTTGCGGGTTACAATCCATCACTTACGGAAGCTGTACAAGAATGTAAGGCAGACCTTGAAGCCTTTTTTTAAAAAGATGTATTTATTTTTATGTGCATTGGTGTTTTGCCTGTATGTATGTCTGTGCAAGGGTTCCGGATCCACTGAAACTGGAGTTACAGACAGCTGTGCGCTGCAATGTGGGTGCTGCACATTGATTCGGATCCTCTGGAACAACAGCCAATTCTTCTAGCTGCTGAGTCGTCTTTTCCTCAGCCACCTTTCCTGAAAAAGTCCAGGTCCACTTGCCCAGAGATGGCACCAGTCACCTAATCTGAAAAACAGAGAAATTGCATCAAAGTCACAAGTTCACGGGTCTATGAGGTGGAGTCTCTTGGTACATATGTCACGTATGTTATATGTGACACACATTCTGATATGCTGGCTTTTAACACTAACTGTCAGTGGACAAATTTCCTGCCAATGTAATAGATAGATCTTTCTTATAAAGTCCAATCACTAGGGATGGTGAGCTAGCACAGAAAGGAAAGGGCCTTTTGTGTAGTATGAGGTTTCTGGCCCGGACTTTTGGGCCTAGCTTCAAGGTTTAGGCCTGCAGACCTACAGACCACAGAGACACACAGATGCTTACAATAGTTTTAGGCTGATTGACCTAAGGCCCAGGCATATAACTTGCTAACTCTTTACCCTTAATCTAACCCATGACTCTTATCCTGTTCAGCCATGCGACTTAGTACCTTTTCTTAGAGCAGCATAGTTGTCCTCTGTTTCTTCTGGCTTCTCTCTGGCATTCTCCTCTGTTCTGCCTGTTTCTAGAGTCTCCTTAGTGTGGTATCCCCACCTACACTTCCTGTCTGCCTTTGGCCAATCAGCGCTTTTCATAGGTGGGGACAATTATTTACAATTGAACAACATAATCCCCCTACACTTGTGGCCAAGCCTGACCACCTTAATTCAATCACCCAGTTTTATTTGGTGGAAGGAGAAAACTGATTATGGTTTTGTCTTCTGACTTCCACACATATACTGTAGCACCTGCATGTATGTATACATACACACACACACACACACACACACACACACACACACACACACACACAAATAAATAAATAAAATAAAAACCAATGGCCATATGTCAGCCACAGCTTTCCTAGAAGACTCAAACAGGAAAGTAGTGGTCAAAACTGGACTGGGGTGGTTGTGGTGGGACAAGCCTATAGCATGCTGAGGCTAGAGGATGGAGATTTCACAGGTAACAATCCGAGCTACAGAGCAAGATGTTTCTCAAGACAATTAAATAGATTGAGAAACTATATAAATATTTTCTCTTTAAAAATGTAAAAGACTCATTTTACGTACAAAGGTTTTGTCTGCTTGCATGCATGGGCACCTTATGCGTGCCTCCCTCAGAAAAAAGCATGGATGCCCTAGAATTGAACTTACTATAGATGGTTATGAATCACCATGTGGGCGCTGAGAACTGATCCTCAGTATTCTGCAAGACCAATAAATGCCCTTAACTACCAAGCCATCTCTTCAGTGCCAGATTTTCTATTTTTAAATTAGCCAGTGGAGTTTAGGGTGTAGATTAATGGTAGAGCATATGCTAAGCATTCTCAAGGCTCTGGGTTCAAATCGCCAGAAAGAAACATTAAACAATATTTATTTATTTATTTTCTTTCATGTTCTTTTTTCCCTCTATTTTCTCTCTTTTCTTTCTCCCTCCCTCCTCCTCCCTCCCCCTCCCTCCCCCTCCCTCCTCCTCCCTCCTCCTCCCTCCTCCTCCTCTCCTCCCCTCCTCCTCCCCCCCCCCTCCCCATTACATGTAGCCTGGGCTGGCCTTGACTTCCTAATCCTCCTGCTTCCTTTTCCTTGAAGCTATGGTTATTTTTTTCTTTGTGTTGTGTGCGCAGGTCATGAGACCTGGAAGAGATGTGACAAGGACCTAGTCGAGCACACAAGCATGGCAGTGGCCAGAGGAGGGACCCGCCCCTCTGCAAGTTGGGTTTCAAAAGCAAAAACCACAAGGTTATTCATCAATTAGGGGTCTTAGTATGGATACAATTCTGATTAGGATTGTATCATTTTAGGGGGACTTTCTAGATTTTCTCTGTTATCTTAGCCAGCTGTTGTCAAACCCTCCTCCCTAGACTATCTCCTGGGTTGGGATATTCAGGGGCTATCAAATGGCCCTCGACTACCTCCTGTGCTGTGACACTCCATGGTTAATTAGCTGCTATCAGATAGCCCCTAGACCATCTCCTGTTTTGTACGTTATTTTCAGCAGGACTCAGGCCTGTTTTCAAACTGGGACTTTTGCTCAAAATGGAGGCGTTTCTCTGGTTCTTCAGTAACATAAACCTCTTTAGCTCCTACCTGGTAAAGCTCCTGACTGCCTTATCAAAACTACTGAGGTGAAAGCAAAATGTGAGGTATATGATGCAGATCATATGGAAGTTACCAAAACTTTCCAGACACAACTTTATGTCAGTATAAATGCTTCACTTATTATAATCCTTATCCTTCCTGCTTCTACCACTTATGGGCATTGACCTCAGGGCTTTTCATATGCTAGGCAAGTGCTGCACCATGAAAGGTCAAAATGAGAAAGAGTGCAGCAGATATTTTGAAAAATAATCTTCAGTCATGTGGTTTATAACAAGGGTGATTTTGGTCTGAGGTTGAACAGACAGTGGCTGCAGTCTCTGGGTAGACATATTTTTGCAGAATTTCTTTTCCTGAAGGCTCTTTGTGGCTTCTGTGCAAGCCTGTTTTTTGTTTGTGTTTGTGTTTGTTTACAGTCTTGTGCAGCATGACCGACCACCTGGGTAAAGGGCCATACTGCTCAGGCCTCACTTTTCTTGTTTGGCTGTGGGTTTTTGGATAAGTGCCATACTTGTCTCAAACTGAGTAGCTGAGGCTGACCTTGAACCTCATTCAAACAGCTTCCATCTGGGATTAGATATAGGTACCCACCAGATCAAGCTATACCTACTGTTTTTTAAAATTTACTTAAAAAAAGTTACATAAGAGGGTCTGGAGAGATGGCCCAGAGGTTAAGAGCACTGATGCTATTCCAGAGGTCCTGAGTTCAATTTCTAGCAATCACATGGTAGTTCACAAGCAATTATAGTGAGATCTGTAGGTATACATGCAAACAGAACACTCATAGACATAAAATATAAAATAAAGAAATAAATATTTTTTTAAAAATTACATAAATGACTGTTTCCATGTTCTTCCATGTGTTACACAGTGGTTACAGCTAATGAAAGGTGGAATGGACCCCACCCCTATTCACATTTTCCACGGACTTCGATTAGGCAGAACTTATTGCTAAAGGACAAAGTTCTTATATAACCATATATTGAGAATCAGGTAACTTGTTATTCCGTAAGCTGCAGTAAGTCTTCTAATGAGGAAACAGAAAGGGATGGTTTTCCAGAGCTTGATCTAGGCATGGTGGTCCATGCCTGTAATCCTAGCACTTGCCAGGTAAAGGCTGGAGAGTCAGAGCTCAAGGCTGTCTTCAGCTACAGAACAAACAAGGAAAAACAGTAGCTCACCCCACCAAAGCCCAGTGATCATTTTAGCTATTTCCTTAGAGGCATTGGGAAAAAAGCATAAAGTAACTAGCTACTACCTCGGGTTATTTTTTGTATAAGGATTAAAATAGTGAGAACATCCTTATCATCATGGTGGAAAACGGCCTGTTTGGGAGATTTAACTGCAATTTCTCTCTCTAATCATCATACTGCAGAGGTGCAGATAAGCATCTTAGTTTCAAGTTGGTCACAAGAAAGGTCAGGAGGAAGGACTCTATCTTGATTTTCAGCTTGCTCTGTTGAGGCTCACAGCAGGAGCTTAGTCCTAGTAGTCAGTCACCTCCTATACTTTTGATTTAGCCCATGCAAGGGGTGATAGTACAGACACCACAGGAAGAACATTTGTTTGTTTTATAATGGTACATGCCACTATGTATGTAGTGCAGGCCAAAGAGAGAGGCCAGAAGAGACATTAGATTCCCTAGAACGGGAGACTTCCTGAACTGTCATATGAGTGCTGGGAATTGAACCCAGGTCTTTTGGAAGGGCAACTGGTGCTCTTAACTACTGAGCCAGCATCAAAGAAATAGTTTTTGAAAGAGGCACTGGTTAATACTGAAATGATCAAAACAAGGACAGGTTTATCATTTAGAGATAATTGGTAAGCACGGCCATCGGATTTCGTTAGAGAACTCAGGGGCACTGATGATATGACTTAGTTGAAGGATGGATTGGAAAGGCTGCAAACATGAAAGGCAGAGAAGCAGGCCAAGGTGTCACTTTGAAGGAAACCAGCTGTGGAGGACAAGAGGAAACATCTCAGTGTTAGCCTGAGAAAGGGCGGGCTATGCTGAAGAGGTCTGGCCTAACAGTATCTAATAGGAAGGGGAGAGGCTGAAGGAGGCAGGACCAAGAGGGCAAGCCAAAGAACCCACCTGGTCCAGAAAAGAACGTCTTCTGTGGGAAAAGGAGTAAGACCATGCAGAAAGACTAATGTCTTAGTTTATTTCTCACTTATTAGAAAATACCCTGAACAAAAGCAATTCAAGGGAGAAAGGGTATTTTTTAGTTCATAGTTCTAGGCTGCCACCCATCATTGTTAGGGTGTCACAAGACACCTGGTCACATTGAGTCTCCAGTTTAGAAGCTGAGTACTTATCAGCACTCAGCTATTTCATTTAGCCCAGCCTATTACGTGGTGCCATTCTCACTGAGGGTGGGACTTCCCACAGGCATGTCCATAGGCCTACATGGAGACTCTTTCTTCCATGTGGATTCTAGCAAATTGACACTATCAAGGCAAAGAAAGAAGCACACAAAAGCAACCAAAACTGACCTCCTGAATAGAAAGTTCTGGAAGCTATACTTTGAAAGTACAAACATTTATTTATAGATCCCAGGCTGGTATACCTTGAGCTGGGAAGAGAGAGAGAAAGGGCAGGTGTAGCCCAGCACTCAGAAGGCACAGACAGGAAAACAGAGTTTGAGGCTAGCCTCGCACAGAACTCCAAAAGGGGATGGGGACTAAAGAGATGGTGCCTTAGTGAAGGGCACTTGCTGCTCTCTTAGAAGACGCAGTATTAATATGCAATGGCTTATAACCATCTGTAACACAAATTCCAGAGCATTTGATACAGTCTTCTGGACTCTGTAGACACTGCATACATACGGTACACATACAAGTAAACAGGCACACACACACTCAAGATACTTTTTTAAAGCTTTTTTTTAAAAAAAAAAAACAAAAACAAAAAACAAAAAACAAAACAAAACAGGGTGGTGGTGGCACATGCATTTAATCCCAGCACTCAGGAGGCAGAGGAAGGTGGATCTCTGTGAGTTTGAGGCCAGCCTGGTCTACAAATCAAGCTCTAGGACAGCCAAAACTGCAAGACAGGAAAATAGTTTTGAACCCCCCCCCCCCCCCCCCCCCCCCCGCCCAACACTGCTCCCCAAAAAGCAAGCAGACCAAATCCCATGGAGTCACACTGTGACTAGGTGTGGTTACTATACTATGTCATTAGTGTGGCGGGGAGGAGTGAAGTGGCAGGGCCAGTTAAGCAAGTATGTGTAGCTGCCCCTTTATGGGATGGTCACCAGAGCAGCTGAATGGAGCACAGAGATAACCATCTCTAAAAGTAGAAATCTCTGTCTGCTTTCTGGCCCTGTGAGGCTGGTGGCTCAAATGAGCATGGTCTGTAGGCAGAAAGACTTTAGGGCTTTAGGGCCCTACCCCCATCTTTGAGACAGTCTCATAGAGAGAAGCTGGCATTGAACTAGCTATGTAGCATAGGATGACCTTGAACTAATTCTCCTTCTTCTCTATGACATGTTTGGCTTTACCTAGTACTAGGGATCAAACCCAGGGTTCGTGCAAATGACAGGCTCAGGCTAGGCTTAAGGGCCATAAAAGGGGGTATGGTAAGGTATTTGCCTTGTTAGCAATTGAAAGTTTAGCACTGAGAAGTTACTATTTACTTATTTGCTTCAACAATACAGTAGATTGCTAGGTCATTCACCTGAAAAAGCCCAGGGATGTATAAGTGGTGCTGCATGGCTGCTGTCTTCCTGAGGCTCAGCTTGCCTTTAGCATTTCACTTCATTTTCAGGTTGGTGATGACCTTGCTGAGGAATATGTGTCTCCTCCACCTCCAGAGCTAAGCAGCTGTTTCTTTCCCGTTCACTCTATCCAGAGTGCTCAGCTTGTGCACAGAAGAACTCCCTAGTAGACTGTTCCTTACATCTCAGTATTCCAAACGTCTTTCTTATCCCAGACCTTCCCTTACAACAGGCAAATTTCTTTTGATGATTAGCTTACCAACTACCAGGTAAACTGCTGAACTAATCTTTGGCAGAAAGCATGGCACACCCTGGGGAACAGACATTCTAAGACAAAACATTGGCACTCAGGAATGGGAATGAGTAAGCATCTGATAGAATGATTACAGCAGAATTCAGTGAAACTAAATATTTCAAGGTGTATGGGACATTCCACAGAGGTAAGAAGAACTGACCAGCTTCAAATGTCAGTTGAACCTGTTGCTAAGAAACACTCTGCAGACAAGAGACCCACTCTAGAAGGTAGCCCACTGGCTGCCAGAGAGAACCTAAATGAGCATCAAGAGAGACCAGAACAGAAGCCCACAAGGAAGGCAGCCAGCAGCAGCTACCATGGAGATTACAGATTTTGGAAGGAGGCATCCTGAAGTTTAAATCTTTGCTTTGTCTTGTGTGTGTGTGTGTGTGTGTGTGTGTGTGTGTGTGTGTGTGTGTGTGTGAGAGAGAGAGAGAGAGAGAGAGAGAGAGAGAGAGAGAGAGAGAGATCGATCTAACCTTGAAAGCCTTATTTTTGTGAGTAATAAGAATGAGTGATATACCTGCTCATGAGATTGCCAAGAGGATCAGTATATAAGAGACCGAGAAGACCCAAGGGGCTGAAGGCTTGCTGCTTCACTTCTTCTCACTCTTACAAAGATTCAGTGTATTGAGTTGCTTTATGCCATGTTGAGCGATCAGTGTCTTGCCATTTGCACCTAATGTTTTTGGAGGTGCTAACATCTAGTGAGGGCATCAGCCACTCTTTAAAGCATGAGATTAGGAACATTACAGATGGTCTGAGTACAATGAGTCATGGCACAGATGGTTCCTGACAGCAAGTCTCTATTAGTAAGCAAATCCAGAAACAACAGTTTTAGCTCTAGGCTTTTTTTTCCTGCTTAAATATGCTATTACTATACAAAATAAATGTTTATGTACATGTGCTTTTATATTTGCCTTTTTATAGGTTTCATATAAGCTATGTGACTTTTCTTTAAGGCATTTTCTTTCCTTTAGACACAGGCCTTTGCTCTCCTGGCCTGAACTGAACTCATATTCTTCCAGATCTCATGCAAAGCCTTGAGTACTGTGGGAAGCCTTCTTACTCCTCAGACAAGCAGCTTCTCGAAGGCTCCTCAGGCTTCTGCTCTCACAGTCTTGTGTTTGTGTTTCACACTGATCGGTTTTCTGTAATGCGATAGTAAGAGTCTCTGCAGATGCAGTAAGCCAGATCAAGCCGGATTGAAAAAGTAAAAGAACAAGTTTATTTGAGCAAAACAACTCCTGGGTAAGCACTCCAGGTCCAGAGATCAGGGCCGGAGAAGTCATGCTTGTGAACTAAAGCATACCCTGTAGGTGAGGGGGTGACGACATGTCCTCTACACACTGGGTTTGTGCAAAGTATGGTCAAACGCTGATCGCTTTAAGCGAGGTCTTGGGCTGCTGGAAACTTCAGAAGACAAGCTCCTACAGCCACCTAGAATATGAAACTGGGCTGGGGATGGTGCACACCTTTAATCCCAACACTTGAGAGACAGATCTCTGTGAATTAGAGGCCAGCCTGGTCTACAAAATAAGTTCCAGGACAGCAAGGACTGTCTCCAGAAAAAATAAAAAGGAACTGGGCTGAGCTGGTACCTTTGTTGGAGATTGTCTGAGAGGAATGGAGCTTTCTAGATCAAGCAGGAGTGAGGTGGAGGTTCCAGCCGAGCACATATTACTTCAAATATAATTCACTACCATTCTTGTGGTTGGTCACATGTTTCTTGTCTTTTGGTGTCGGCCGGTGTGCTGAAATAGATTACAAGACTGGTAGATGATGCTGGTTACCTACTGGGAATGGGATTGTTGGGCATTGCTGTCTGGCCAGCACTGTTCACAGGGATCTGTATATGTGGGATGTTGGGCCTCCCTGTAGCGTGAAAGCGAACAGTAAAAAACTGTATTCCAAGTCCAAATGCACAAACCCACCAAACTTCTGTCACATTTGTTTCATTTATTTTCATGTGTGAGTGATGTGAGTTGGCTATATGGACAAACTCGGAGTTTGGATTATCAAAAGGCAAAATGCTAGAAGGCAGGGTTCACTGGGGGCCATTTCCCTCCATCCTGCCTTGTACCCCTTTCCCCTCCCTTGCTCATTGAGTAGAGCCTTGCCCTGGCTAGTTTTATGTCAACTTGGCACAACTAGAATCATCTGAGAGGAGGGAACCTCAGTTGAGAAAATGCCTCCAAAAGATCAGGTTGTAATTAAGCCTGTAGGATATTTTCTTAATTAGTGATTGATGGGAGAGGGTCCAGCTCCTTGTGGGTGGCTCTGGGCTGGTGGTCCTGAGTTCTATTAAAAATCGATGTTGAGCAAAACACAGGGAGCAAGCCAATAAGCAGCATGCCTCCATGATCTCTGCACCAGCTCCTCATCCAGGCTTCTGTCCTGTTTGAGTTCCTTTGATGATGAACAGTGATGTGAAAGTGTATGCCACCAATGAACATAAAATAAAAATAAATTGTATAAATGTATACACACACACACTCACACAAGGGGGAGGGAAGAGAGTCTCAGAAGTTGGCCTTGAATCTTCCTGCCTCAATCCCCCTATCGGTTTACAATCACACATCTCATGCACCTATGTGCATTCTTTATAATAAAATATTAGTGCAAATACTGTGCTCTGGCAAAGGATCAGATCTGAGAGGTTATGAAGCCTTTGGATTTACACAGTAAGATGGAAGGCTATCCTTGGGGGAACCTTGAGTGTTTGAAGTGAGAGCTGTTTTGTAGAGGAATTTATCCTTATTCTGTAGGGTTGCTGCCAGTTCTGCACAGTTGGGTAGCAGAAATGAATTATACACTCAGCTGACAGTCTATAGTTGAAATGAAATGTAGTATAATTAGTCGTCCAAATATTAGTTACTTAAAACGGTTTGAAAATAACCATTTCAGCTGAACGTGGTGCTTTGAGCTCCTAGTGGAGATCCTAGATCCCCAGAACTAAGATCTGACCTCATGTGTGGATTAAAGAAAAGCTCTTCTGTTAAAGAGAGCTTATAGGATGGGTTCGCTGTTGGGGAGAAGAGCTTGCCCTTTGCTGCCTCTTCACCTTTTGCCCTATGAGGACACAGCACTAAGATGTAATCATTTTGATCTTGGACTGTTGAGAAATACATTTCTGGTCTTTGTCATTTCCCCATGTTGTGATATGCAGTTGAAGCCACACAAAACAGGCAGGCTCTTGTCTTCCTTGGTACTTATGCACCTCCTCCATTTGCCTTTCATTACTCATTTGCAGTAAAGATCATCTCCCACCACTCTTATGACTTCAGTCACCGCCTTAAAGCTTAAGATCCCCTGACTACAAAGTGCTTACTCCAACCTTCTGACTCACATCGTCAAGGACCAGTTATAACACCTATGGGAGGTGACCAGACAGGCTTGGTCTTCTCAGCCTCCCACTCACCCATACCTGGAGCTCTACATTTTGTAGTAAAGTTGATTGGTGGTTCTTTGTGAGTCCTGTTTCTACTATAAATAAGATTTTCCCACTATAAATAGATTTTTCTTTGGGATGCTAGCTAACAAAAACAATCTGGAGACTTATAATAATTATAAAAGCTTGGTCTTAGCATAGGCTTGTTTCTATCTATCTCTTATAATGTAAACTAATCAATTTCTATTAATTTACTTTTTTGCCTCATGGTTTTATTGCCTCATTTCCTTACTGGCTATCCTGCTTACTCTGAGTCTGCTAGCATATCAGCCTTCTTCTTCACAGCATCCTCTCTGCCCAGAAATCCTGCCTAGCTGTTGGCCATTCAGGTTTTTACTAAACCAATTAGAGTGACACATCTTCACAGTGTACAACATTCTACCCAACTAGTATCAACATTATCAAATGCAAAAGGATCTAAAAATTATGGGAGAGCAGATTGACTACATGAGCAAGGTACACATGGACACAAACATTTTACGACATTGGCTATTAGTGATTTCTAGGTCATTTAGTTACATGAAGTACAGTTATTTATCAAAATTGCATTTTTATAGCTAAAAATGGACAACTTTAGTTTGATCACCCCGTCTCTGACAGTGTGTACTGACACGACGTTCACAATAAAAACAAGTTAATAGCTGTCCCTGTAGACTGGAAACTAGAGATCAGAAAGACTACTGGCATCAAATATGAAAATACAGTATGAACTCTACTGAAATAAATCTCACATATATTATATTTACACCTGAGTTAGGTGTGGGTAGGAAAACACACATTTTAGAAAGAATGAATGTGGTTTCTTTTCTGTAACTGGTTTGTATCTGCGGTTAATCTAGTAATCAGTCCATTGTATAGTGTCCAAGTTCATGGATATACCTTGATTTAGTTCTCACAGTCTGATGGTGAGGAAGGACAGTGAGAGTCCGTCCTCGGTGCTTGGGGGATGTGAAGAGAGTTGGAGCAGTGCAGTGGGTGTGTCAAAGGGATCCAGGCAGGGTGGTAGAATCTTGGGAGGAGAGGGAGGCCTGAGAAAACATTCGGGAGGGCCGGGAAGGAGCAGAGGTTTGGAGCAGGGATGTCCAGGAAGTATTGCTATGAGTAAGCCCTGAATTAACACCCTGGCAAGTGCAAGGAAAAACCGAGCAAAGATGTGGGTGGGATCACCAGGCTTTCAGAGCATCAGCTTGGATGAAAGGGTGCTCTCTGCATGTCCAGCCTAGTGCTGTTCCCGTCACCCCCTGATTATCCCTAAAGGAAAAGGTTTTAAAACCGCAAATCCCTGTCCTGTCGATAATTCATCCTTTTCCTTCCCTGGTAAAGAAGCTGAGTCCCACAGAACATGACAGCAGGTGTCTCTGATCTCTCCAAACGTCTTGTTTTCCCACTTTCTCTACCCCCCCACCCCTCCTTCTCCCACTCTGTTTCTATCCTATTTCCCACCCAACACTCCAAATATCATTTTTATTTAAAAAAAAAAAAATGACCAGTATTCCTTGAAAGCTTAGAGTAAAGGCATAATATCTCACTAGATTGTCACCTAAATCAGTAATGCTTATGACCTCACACCAGGTAACATATTTTTTACATAAGAAACATGACCATCCTTTATTTAGAAGATCCTTTTTATTTGTTTGTTAGACTTGTCTGTTTATTTTGTGTGCATGAGTGTTTTGCCTGCAGAAACGTCTGTGTACCACATGCATGTGAGGTACCCACAGAAGTTAGGAGAGCCTCTAGAATTGGCTGTGAACCGCCATACGGGTGCTGGGAACTGAACCCCAGTCCTCTGTGAGAGCAGCAAGTTCTTTTAACTGCTGAGCTGTGTCCACAGCTCCTGCTTAAAAGACTCTTGTACGCATGCGATTTCTTTGTGTTGGCAGCTCACTCTGTAATGACAACTTGTAGAACCTACAGCATTTCTTTCAGGTAATGGCCATATTCAACCCTTGGGTACTGTCTTTTATTTCTTAGTTCTTGGCTAAATACTCTTATTGGAGATAGCAAATCGTTATTGTAGTCATTTTTCTTTTTCTTTTCTTTACTTTTTTTTGAGTCAGGGTCTCCCGAAGCCCAGGCTGACCACAAAATCACATGCAGCAGACAACGACCTTGAACTTTTGATCCTTTCTCCTTCACCTCCTTAGTGCCTGAGTGTGGACCATACATCTGGTACAGATGGTGCTGGGGATTGAACCCAGGGCTTTGTGAGTGGTAGACAACTACTTCTATCAACTGCACTATAGGCTCAGCCCTAAATTTTTTTATAAGTCTGTATTAATTTAATAAAGCAGTGGGTTTTATTGATACATCTTCATACATGCATATCATATAAGGTATTTTGATCATGTTCAATTTCCCGTTGCCTTCTCTTGCTTCTCTCCTCTAATGTTCTACCTATTTCCTAATTGGTACCCTCAGTACCAACTTTCTATATTAATTAATTTTTTATTGGTATGATTAAATATGAAACAAGAGGAAGAAGGTGAGGGGGGTTTTTTGGTTTTGTTTTGTTTTGGCTTACAGGTTGAGAGTGTAGTCCATGGCAGCAGAGAAGACCTGGTGGAGCTAGAGGCATCTGGTCACATGATATCCCTAGTCAGGAAGCAGAGAGAGATGAGTGTTGGTGCTCAGCTTGCTTTTGACACTCCATCAGTTCAGGATTCCAGCCCACAGTGAGTGCTGCCCATATTCAGAATGGGTCTTTCTGCATCAGTTAACCCCTTCTAGAAACTCCTTCAAAAACAGGCTCAGAATTTGTATCTTAGGTAACCCTAGTCTTACTGGGTTGACAATCAAGTTAATTACCCATCATATATCCTATGTCATATACTGCTTTATACTCCTAAGGGTTTGTTTTCTTATTTTATTTTTGATGTTGTTGTTGTGAGGTGCTTAGGGACAAATTCAGGGCCTTTCGCATGCTGGTGCCTGAGCTACAATCTCAGTTGTATGATACATACTTTAAAAATCCTGCACTAGGGGCTGGAGTGTCATATTAAACATCACAAATTATACTAAATACACTTTAAAGTGTTTTTTTCTTTCCATTTCCCATTTTATGTTTTTACCCCTGTGTTTGGGTGTGTGTAGTGAAGTGTTGCTGTGACTCCAACTCAAGGCCTCTTGTATACTAAGGTCTGATTATATTAAACAAAAGGGGGAGATATGTTGAGATTCAGGTTAGGAGGCGTGTCTCTAGAGTCCTGGGAGCCTGAAGGGGGTGTGGCCAGCCTCATTCAAAAGGGGCTGCTGGGATCTTGAGCACCCTGTTTTGTTCCTGCTTTCTTGGAGATTGAATCAGCATCCATCGCCTGGATTATCCTTTTTGCAAGGAATCATCCTAAAGTTTAACTTGTAATCGTGAGTGTTAAAATACCCTCCAATAAATATTAATCCTGTATTTGGTATATTGCAAGTGAGATTTATTTATTGCAATAATGAGATACGCACGTTAGAAACTCTCAGTTTGGGGCTGAAGCATAGCTCAAAGCAGAGAATGTGCTTAGCATGTACAAGGTCCTATGTTTAATCCTTAACACAGAATGAAATACAAAATAAAACAGCCTTCAACTCTGTCACTATCACTCAAAATTTCATAAGATACATGCGAAATCATATTTGCCCGGGTATGGTGGCAGAGTAGAGAGAAGGATGAAGCATCCAAGGTCATCTTCAGTTCTTCGGTGACTTAGAGGCTGGCGTGGCATATTTGAGACCCCATCTTAAAATGAACAAACAGAACTGAAGATGAATTAGAAAATCCAAATGACTAAAAGTAGAATGTTAGAATTCATTGTCTTAGTTACTTTTTTATTGCTGCTATTTTCTATGGCCAAGGCAACTTATAAAAGAAGGCATTTAATTGGAGCTTGCTTACAGCTTCAGAGAGTGAGTCCATGGCCATCAGGGAAGCAAGCACGATGTCAGGCAGGCATTGGAACTGGAACAGTAGCTGGAGTCTACATCCTAGGCTGGACGTGGTAGCACATGCCTTTATCACGGTGCTTGGGAGGCAGAGGCAGCAGAGCTCTGTGCGTTTAAGGCCAGTCTGGTCTACCAAGTGAGTTTCAGGACAACCAGGCTACAAGAGAACCCCTGCCATACTCCCTCCCTTCCCACACATAAAGAGTACATCCTAATTCTCAATTTGGAAACAGAGAGAGACTAGGCCTGGAGTGATGTAAGAATGTCTTTCTGTACGCTGTGAATATCAATTTTTAAATAAAGAAGCTGTTTTGGCCCATGACAGGTACCATAGAAGAAGTAGGTGGGGAATCAGAATAGGTAGGAGGAGCGCTGAGTCAGAGACAGATCGACCCAGCCGCCAAAGAAGAAACATGTAAGGAACACTGGTGAGCCATGGGCCACATGGCAGACAGACTAATGAGAATGGGTTGAGATGTAAGAGCAAGCTAGCAATGTGGCTAGGCCATGGGCCAAACAGCATGAACTTAATATAAGTGTCTGTGTCACTTTTGGGGGACCTGAGCAGCAGTGGGCAGCTCAGTGGTCTGAGACCACAGGTCTGGGCTCTGGACCTCTGGCTGTCTGGGACCAGGAAACCTATTGTAACACTGGAGTATCTTTTGAAACCTCACAGTCCATCCCCAGGGGCATGCCTCCTCCAACAAGGCCACACTTCCTCCACAAAGGCCACGCCTCCTAGTCCTTCCCAAACAGTTCCACCAACTATTAACTGAACATGCCAACATATGAGCCTCTTGGGGATATTTTCATTCAAACCCTCACACTCACCCATTTACCTAATTTTTCAAAAGTTAATCAGCTGAGATGTTGGTACATGTTTTTAATTTCTGTGTTAGTATACTCATTTATGAACTCTGCACATAAAAGGCTTGGTTTGTGTGTTGGCTACTTTATATTCAGTTGACAAAAGCTTTATCACCTGAGAAGAGGGAACCTCAATTGAGGAAATGCCATTTTTAATCCCCCTGCTCCCCCTTTCAACCCCCTCCCAATCTCTCCCAGTCAGTCTTCAGTCTCACCTCCTCCCCATCCCTCTTCCTACTTCCCCAAAAGGGCAAGAAGTCCCAAGGTGGGTCAGCTCAGCGTGGCATATCCACTCCTGGCAAGTCTGATTTCCTTATCTCAAAGTCAAGACTGGGTTATGTGTTCCTCTGCAGGGAATGGGCTCCAAGGTGCCAGCCCATGCATACAAACACAGTCTGATCCACCCTTCAAGGCTCCACATACTGCTCATGCCAATCGACAGTCCCCTACCCTTAGAAAGCCTACCTCCTTTTCCTGGTGGATCTCCAGTGGCTGTTCTTGATTCAGTGAGCTCCCCAGAGCTCCAGCCAACCATCACTCTGGGAACTTTCCTCATAATCCCTATCCCCCTGCTCTACTCCTTTGCTCTGGAATGGACCGGGAGCTCTGCCCAGTGCTCAGCCATGGATCACTGCCTCCACCTCTATTGATTGTTGGATGTAGGTTCTGTGATGACACTTAGGGTGGTTATTCATTTGATTATAGGGGAAACCCTATTTAGACACCCCCTCCACTATTGGGTGGAGACCTAGTCAGGGTCATCCTGTGAGTTCTTGGAGGTTTCCCTAGCACCTGATCTCTTTCCAACCCCACATTGGCTTCCTCTGTTGAGATGTCCATCTCTTTCTATCTCCCTCTTTGCTCCTCTCACTCAACCATCTCCTTCTTTCAAGATTTGTTCCCAACTCTTCCTGACTGCAACCCATTATGACCCCAATTTGCTAAGGTGATCTTTTCTATTTTCTCTTCTTAGGGGAATTTCTGAATGTCTTGAAATGCCTTCATAATATCAAGTTGTAGGCAAACCTGTAAGTCATTTTCTTATCTGGCAATTTAAAGTGGAGGACCAAGTCTATTGTTGGTAGGGATACCCTTGGGCTGGTCCTGGGTTCTATAAGAAAGCAGGCTGAGCAAAACAGTAAGCAGCACCCCCCATGGCCTCTGCATCAGTTCCTACCTCCAAGTTCCTGCCTTGTTTGAGTTCTTGTTAGGACTTACTTTACTGAATAGTGATATGTGAAGTATAAGCCAAGTAAACCCGTCCCTCCCCAACTTGCTTTGTTATTGGTCAGAGTGCTTCAGCATAGCAATAGTAATTCTAAAACAGCTGGTAGAAACAACTATAGACTATTTTATACTTTGTACTACGGTTTGAATGTTAAGTATCTCCACAGTCATGCTCCTGTCTGACTCCCCTCTCCGGCTAGTAATGCCATTTTGGAAAGTTGTGGAACTTTTAGGACTTTGCCTAGGCAGATTTACATCCCCAGAATAGGCCTTTAAGGTCACAGTCTGGCCTGGATTCTGACCCTGTTCTCAGCATCCCATCTGACGTGAAGAGTTCCACTGTGCACTCCCAGTGCCAAGGAGCCATTCTGCCATCTTTTCATGCCAACCCCACCCCCTGTCTTTCCTTAAGTTGATTCTGACATATTTTATAATAATAGTGAGAAAAATAACAAAAAGTGCTTGTTCATTTACTTTTTTAGACTATTTAGTTCCAGGCAACTTTAGACTTCACTGAAATCCTCCTACCTCATTCTTCCGAGTTCTGGGATTCTAGGTGTGAGTCCCTGGCTCTGGCTCCATCACTGTTAAATCCTTGTCTGCTGTGATGGCAAAGTCTGGTTGTCAAATTGGCTGAACCAAGATATGCCTGTGAAAGCAGTAAAGTGACTTCTGCATTTGTCTGTATTTGTCCGTGGAGAGTTTTCTAAGCTGCTGACACATGAGAGACAGCATGTCCAGGTGAAGGACCTACCCCGTACGTGGGCAGGACCACCCAGTAGGCTGGGGGCCCAGGTAGAACAAGAGCAGCCTCAGCAAGCTGGTCAGATGTGCAGGTGCCAGGCTTCCTGATGTACACATCATTGCTGTCTGTGGGCGGCTTCTTGGGCCTTTCAGCACATCACACACCACTGACTCACTAGAAAGCTTTTATGCTTTCCTCTTTGATTAGAACTTAATCATCAGTCCTCTTGTTCTGAGGATTTCTGCTTTTCGGACTGAAGAGCTACCAAGATTTCTGGCTTTCTATCATGGGGCCAAAGTTCAGTCATTGGAGTCAGTGTGATACATGCTTATTTGTGTGCATTCTCTAGAGAAACCTGGGTAGTATAGCCACTGTTTCATGCCATTAAATATTTTCTACAGCTTCATTTTTGTATTTGAGACAAAGGCTCACACTTTAATCCAGGCTAGCCCAGAACTATTGAGGCCAGGCTAGCTTCAAAGTTTTGCAGTTCATCTATATATGATGAACTTGTAATATGTAGTGTGTGTGTCCAATCATCAGTGTGTTGAGTGGATTGGTAACCCATTTTTATTTATCACAACATAGTACTCTTTTGTATAAACAAATAATACATTATTAATTCATTAACCAGACCAACTGGTGTTAATTTCAGTTTGGGGAGATTATTAATAGAGTGGCAATAAATATTTATGCACAGGTTTTTGTACCAACTTACTTTTTCAAAAGTTGATAAACTTCTTTCCCCTAAGTGTGCTAATAATTTGCATTTTCTCCAGTAATGTGAACTAGCTTAATTTGTCCTATATTTCATTAGTATTAAAAAATTATATATATTAACTGTTGTTTTAACTTTGGCATAATGGCTGCACCTTAATCTACTGTTATTTTAGCCAGTCTGGCTGCAATTATGTTCCCACAGGTACTGACTGTCACTGTCACTAACGTAGCTTTCTCTAAAACTCTCTTGTTCTATGTATAAGTAAGACTTAAGATTCAAAGGCTGGTGTAAAAGCATGCTAGCTCAGAGAGGCTGAGTAGCAAATAGCTAACCCCCACTCCTTGCCGACTTGTCCCAAAGACCCATGCTTTCCACCAAACTAGAAAAAGCTGCACCACTACAAAATCCCTCCCTACTACTTCCTGTGTCTCTCTATCTCTCCTGGATGCCTTCTGATGCTCTTTGATCACTTTCTGTCAACTAGCTGCTAACTCAGCCTCCTGACCTAAGGTTAACTTTATTTCATCAATGCAAATGCAAACTTGGGGGGTCACAGTGTGATCTAATATCCTCCAACATTTAATTAGCTGGGAGTGCTTGCCTTTAATCTTGGCACTCAGAAGAAGAGGCAGGTAGTTGTCTATGAGTTCAAGGCCAGCCTTTTTTACATAAGTTCTAGGACAACCAGGACTACACAGAGAAACCCTGTGTCCAAAAAAAAAGGGGGGGGGGAAAGGTAGGGAGGGTGGGATGGAGGAAGGAAGGAAAGAAAGAGGGAGAAAGAAAGAAAGAAAGAAAGAAAGAGAGAGAGAGAGAAAGAAAGAAAGAAAGAAAGAAAGAAAGAAAGAAAGGAAGGAAGGAAGGAAGAAAGAAAGAAAGAAAGAAAGAAAGAAAGAAAGAAAGAAATTAAGCATTTTGTGACAACCTGACTAGGGAAGGTCCCCCGACAATACAGGCCTCTGCTGTTATCCACCAGACCTGGATGCTATGATGTCACTGGTAGAGATGGCATATGTTTTGGGTGTAGCACACAGAAAAGTCACTCTGAGATTGAGTTGGAAGCTTCTCTGCTGGCCAGCTTTCACAGCAGTAGAAGGGACTGTATAGACTGTCATGAGCATTCTTACTCATGCATGCCATACTATCCACCTTCCAGGCAAAATGTGTACAATAGCTGCATGACTGTTTTTTATGGGAACAAACAACTGCTTTTTCATTGAATTTGAGGCCTACTCTACAGGCAGGCAGGCAGGAATCTGGTACTGGAAACCTGGTGAGAAGCCCATGGCTGAGAAGCCGCTGCTGTTGCTTTTGCAAATGGATACAACATACCATCAAATCATCTTCTAAATATTTATGTTGTGTAAACAGGACAATGCTGCTGTCAGTGTTGGTTGGAGAAGCTTATTTTTGTAGTGAGTGGCAGTTACTGCACAGAAACTCACTGGCCATTGTGCTAAGAGACCGTGAAATGGCCTGCCCTACGTGGTACATATTTGTATCCCCTCCAAGGCTCAGGGGACACTCTGGTAGTCAGAGTAGAATAAATGTAATGTACAGAGGCAGGAAGATTGTGTAATGCTACTCTCTCATCATGATGTAGCCATTATACTCGTGAGTGCTCCGAAACTGTGATTAATTGCTAAGACTTGCACAAGACTGGGCCCATCAACCTTCAGTTACAGACAGGAGACAGGCTCACAAGGGCCTGCTCCTCCTAAAGATTTATAGACAGTTAAAGGTTGCTAGCAGGAAGGGGCTTATGAGGACATGTAGGTAGGTAATTGCTGCTGAGTAAGGATGTGTTGTAGCCACTTGCAAGTTGTACATGCTCCTCTTTGTGACCCTGGTTAAACTTATGTGATCACCAAAATATTAAATTAAACTTAAAATGCACGAATATTCTTGCCATACAAGCACTAAGACCTGAGTTAAGGCTTCATCACGCATGCATGTCAAAAGCCAGTACCCATGTAAAAATCAAGGTGTGGTACTTTGTACTTGTAACCCCAGGTCAGGGGAGGTAGAGACAGGGAGATCCTTGCTGGAGGACAAGAGCTTGCTGGCCTGCTCACTCAGTGAGCCCAAGGTCCTAAATTGTAGGAGACCTTCTCTCCAAAACCTAATGTGTACAGTTCCTGCAGAACAATACCAAAGGCTGACCTCTGACCTGCATACATGTCTGCACATATGTGCACTCTCATACATACAAACATGCACAATAACACACACTCACACACACACACAAAATAAACTTAAGAATGCATTATATACATGTATAAAATGTCAATATGAAATTATTATGTATATTTAATATCTACTAATAAAACTATAAAAACTTAAGTCTAGTAGGTGGAAGTGGCATTTCATGGTGGTTATACTTTGCATTTTCTGTGCCAACTGTATCTTTTCTATCATGAGATGTTTCGGTCTTTTGTTCTGGCATTTGCTTCGTTTATTTTTCTTTATTACTGATAAAAATTATGAATATAGTTGGGAATTTCATGCAGGTATACAATGTATTTTGATTATATTAGTCCCATCCTTCCCCCTGCAATTTCTCCCAGACTCTCCCACATCCTGCAGCTGCTTAGCTCTGTACAGCCCTGAGGTCTGGACCAGCAGTCCCAAAGTCCAAAGAAATACACAGAAGCTTACATTAATTTCATGCTGATCGGCCTATGGCTCAGGCATATAACTTGCTAACTCTTAACTCTTAAGCTAACCCATGATTAGCCAAGTGGCTTAGTACCTTTTCTCAGAGCAGCATCCTGGCCTTCTTACCTCTGTATCTGCTGTCTCTGGCCTGATTCTTTCTTTTCCCAGAATTTTCTTAGTCTGGTAGCCCCACCCACACTTCCTGTCTGCCTTCTGGCCAATCAGCATTTTATTAAACCAGTAGGAAGAACAAATATTTACAACATACCAGAACATAATCCCACAGCAACAAGAATTTTCCTTATCAGCTGACATTAAATTAAGAAAACTATTTTGGGTAAGCCAGACCTAAGCAGTTGAACCCTTGAAAAAGACTGTAGCCTTAGTTGAGCAAGGTAGCATGTACCTGTAACTCAAGCATTGGGGACACAGAGGAAAAAGAAACATCAATTTAAGGTCAAGGTTAACCTAGATGCCCTAAGCCAAAGTGCAAGGCAAGCCTGGGCAACCTGAGAGACTATATAACAAAGAAATTCTCATAAGAAAGAGAATGAATAAAATGATGGAAAAGATAAAGGTTTTGGGGAGATCAGGAATACAAGAAACATACTTAAAATAAGAAAGGAAATTTACAGCAAGCCAACAGCCAACATCAAATTAAATGGAGAGAAACTCAAGGCAATTCCACTAAAATCAGGAACAAGACAAGGCTGCCCACTCTCTCCATACCTACTCAATACAGCACTTGGAGTCTTAGCAGAGCAGTAAGATAACTGAAGGAGATCAAGTGGGTACATATTGGAAAGGAAGAAGTCAAAGTTTTGCTATTTGCAGATGATATGATGTATACATAAGTGACCCAAAATATTTCTACCAGGGAACTCCTACAGCTGATACACACCTTCAGCAATGTAGCAGGCTACAAAAAAAATCAGTAACTTTCCTTTATACAAATGATAAATGGGCCAAGAAAAAAGTCAGAGAAACATCAGCTTTTACAATAGCCACAAATAATATAAAATATCTTGGGAGTAACTCTAGACAAGCAAGTGAAATACCTGTATGACAAGATATTTAAGTCTTTGAGGAAAGAAACTGAAGAAAGTATTAGAAAATGGTAAGATCTCCCATGCTCATGGGTAGGTTGGGCCAACATAATAAAAATGGCCATATTACCAAAAGCAATCTACAGATTCAATGCAATCCCCATCAAAATTCTGACACAATTCTTCACAGACCTCAAAAAAACAATACTCAACTTTATATGGAAAAACAAAAACCCACCCCAAGATTGCCAAAAAAATCCTGTACAATAAGGAAATTCCTGGAGGTATCACCATCTCTGAACTCAAGCTTTACTATAAAGACATATTAATAAAAACAACTTGGGATTTGCATAAAAACAGACATGTGGATCAGTGGAATTGAATTGAAGACCCTGACATTAATTGACACACCTATGAACACCCTGATATTTGAAAAAGAATCCAAAACTGTACAATGGAAAAAAGACAGCATCTTCAACAAATGGTGTTGGCATAACTGGATGTCAACATGTAGAAGAATGTAAATAGATCCATATCTATCACCGTGCACAAAACTAAAGTCCAAGTGTATCAAAAATCTCAACATAAATCTAATTACACTGAACCTGATGAAAGTAGAGAGTAGCCTTGAGTGCACTGGCACAGGAAACCACTTTCCAAATATAACACCAGTAGCACAGACACTGAGAGCAACAATTAATAAATGGGACCTCCTGAAATTGAGAAGCTTCTTACAGAAGGACACAAGGCAAAGGACACAGTAAATAAAGCAAAAGGACAGCCTACAGAATGGTAAAAGATCACCAGTACCACATTTGACAGAGGATTGATCTCAAAAATAGAGAGAACTCAAGAAACTAGACATCAAAATACCAAACAATCCAATTTTAAAATAGGCTACAGATCTGAGTGGGGAGCAAAAGACATTTAAGGAATTGCTCAACATTGTTAGCTATCAGGAAAATGCAAATCAAAGCCACTCTGAGATACCATCTTACACCTGTCAGAATGGCTAAGATCAAAAACATAGATGACAGCCTATGCTGGCGAGGATGTGGAGCAAGGGGAACACTCCTCCACTATTGGTAGGAGTGCAAACTGTACAGTCACTCTGGAAATCAGTTTGGTGACTTCTCAGAAAGTTGGGACTCTACCTCAAGACTGATCATACCACAAGGACACTTGCTCAACTATGTTCATAGCAGCATTATTCATAATAGCCAGAACCTAGAAAAAATGTGGATGCCCCTCAATCAAAGAATGGATAAAGAAAATGTGATACATTTACACAATGGAGTATTCCTCAGCAGTAAAAAATAAATGGCATCATGAAATTGGCAGGCAAAAAGATGGAACTAGAAAACATCGTGCTGAGTGATGTACCTCAGACTCAAAAGACAAACATGGTATGTACTCACTCATAAGTAGATACTAGATGTAAAGCAAAGAATAACCAGACTACAACCATCAGCTCCAAAGAAGCTGGCTAACAAGGAACACCCTCAGAGGGATGCATGGATCCTCCTAGGAAGGGGAAACAGATGAGTTCTCCTGAGTTTTCTGTGTGTGATTAGACAGTAGAGGGGAGGGAATAGGGGCTGAGAAAGAACATAAGGGAATGGGATTATCAAACTGGGGGAGGGATGGAGTGGGAGGGCAATGAAAGAGACATCGTGGCGTTAGGGAAAACACAAAGATGACCCCAGCTTAGACAGTTAACAACAGGGAGAGGATGCTGAGCTGGCCTACCCTGGCAATCCAATTGGTGAGCATCCTGTCATCATAGAGCTTCATCCCATCCAGTAACTGATGAAAACAGGCTTAAGATCCACAGCCAAGCACCAGGCTGAGCTCCAGAAGTTTGGTAGTAAAGAGGGAAGAGGGATTATTTGAGCAAGGGGTGTCAAGATTGTGATAGGGAAATCTATAGAGACAACTGAACCAAGCTAGTGGGTACTCACGAACTTTAAACCAATAGCTGTGGAGCCTGCATGGGACCAGACGAGGCCCTCTGCATACGGGAGACAGTTGTGTAGCTTGATCAGTTTAAGTTGCCCCTGGCAGTGGGATCAGGATCGATCCCTGGTGCATTAGCTGGCTTTTTGGAGCCCATTACCTTTTGTGGGACCCCTTGCACAGCCTTGATGCAAGAGGAAGGGACTTGCACCTGTCTCAACTGAATGTACCAGGCTTTGCTGACTCCACGTGGGAGACCTTACCTTTCTGAAGGGGCGGATGAGAGGGGAAGGCTGGAGGGGAGCAGCAGGAGGAATAAGAGGTGGATCTGTGTTTGATATATAAAATGATTTTTAAAGTTCTTAAAGGAGAAAATACAAAAAATTTTAAAAGAATTAAACATGGTATGATTGCAATCCCGTCACTAGTGAGACACACAGGCAAATCTCTGTATTGTCCTGCCAGCTAGTCTAGCCAAACAAATGAGCTCCAGGTCTCAGGAAGAGATTCTGACTCATAGAAATAAGGTGGATGAAACCAAAGAACATCTGGGGTTGAGGTTTCTCTTTGGCCTCCATATATATTCGTGCATACACACACACATGCACACGCACACGCACACGCACACGCACACGCACACATCAGAGAGAGAGAATCTCAAGCAATAAGAAGGTAAAGGTTCTGTAGCAGTTAGCATTACTGTTTTAGTTCTAAAAATGGGGTTTTACTATGTAACCCAGCTTGGAAATTGAGATCTCCTGCCTTAGCCTCAGCTGGGATCCTTGGAAGAAGTTGGTCTCTTAATTTAGTCGGATCCACTGTAGAGAGTCATACATGTGCAATATAGTCTGCATGTTTATCCTAGCATTCACGTGCTTTCGAGAGTCTGAGTCCACCTGCAGGAATCGTATGTGAGCAGCTACTATCTCCTTGAATAGATGGAAGGTTCAAAGAGGAGTTTTTCAGAGTCATTTAGTTACTGGGAAAACCAAACTTCACTTCAGACCTCCTGGAATCCAACTGGGGACCATCTGCTAGCTGCTTTTTACAGAATTGCAGAGGGAAAAAGAGCTAACACTATTCTCAACTATTACTATTATGTTATATCATGTATAAAATATATTAGTAATAGTAATATAGTAAAATAGTAATTACTATTAAAATACTAATAATAAAGTAATACTATAGTAAAATAATATAGTAAATTAGTAATTACTGTTACTATTTTAACTCAATTTTAAGTTTTTACTAATTATTTTAAGTATTTATAAAGCTCTACCTTATAAAAATGAGATTACTGGTATTCTAATATTGACTGTTCCTCTGATCCACTTATGCCATTCTGTAGAACTTCTATTAGCACCAATTTTTAGGTAAAAAGAACAGCTTACACAGAAAAGAAAGTGTCTTATCTATTTGAATACATTGACTAAGGATGTGAAGTTTTCATTTCTGATTTTGAAACCTGGGTTTATGGCTCAGGGGTAGAACCGCTTCTTAAGTGTTTAAAGACAAGGGCTCAACCCTCAGCTTATAAAAAAAACAGAAAAACAAACAAATATAATAATATGTACATTTGACTTTTCAAATAAGTTTTTTGAAGAATGAGCAGTGTTGCAGAAGACAGAAAAATGCTTTCAATAGGTCATCAAAAGAGAAGTGTGGATGTCTGAATGAGCATGACCGCCCATAGGCTCATATGTTTGAATGCTTGGTCTCCAGCTGGTGGAACTGTTTGGGAAGGATTAGGAGGTGTGGCCTCACTGGAGGAGGTGAGTCATTTGAGAGCAGGCTTTGTGGTTTAAAAAGAACAAAACCCCAAAAGTCCATTTAACTCTGTGTCTCTGCCTTGTGATTGTTGTCTCAAGATGTAAGCTCTCAGTTACCGCTCCAGTGCCAAGTCTGCCTGCGGCCTGCTCCCTCCCGTGATGGTCATGGACTCTGAAAGTATAAGCATGCCCCCAGCACACACTTCCTTCTGTAAGCTGCCTTAGCCATGGCGTCTCTTCACAGCAGTAGAAAAGCGACTAAGACAAGACATGAATCAGAAAACACTAAGAATGTTGCCTCACTACACCAGAAAAGGCATGGGAACAAAAAAGCAAAGCAGAGCGAAGGGGATGATGCACTTGAAGACCAGTGAAGGCAGTCACATCCTGAAGGTGCTCCCTCTCTGTAAAACCCACTCCCTTTTCCCAGGAGAAATCTCAGGCCTCTGAGTTAATGCAGCCCATCTCCTGTAGCTTTCAGTGGCCAAGGCTACTTACATTCAGTGCAGTGAAACTCCAAGGAAGGGCTTCTTGGTGGGTTCCTTTCATATCTACAGTTCCTATAATTGGGAAGGAACAAAAAGAAGGGGGGCTTCAACGTTGAACAGTAGCTGCTGTGTGTTCCACATTGTGTAGATATTTCACATAGTTCCATATAGAAATCAAGGCTTAGTTTTTGGGAACTTATATCCAAGTCTGTTCAAGAGATACAGTGATAAAGTCAGGATATGAAGCTTATTCTTCCTCCAGAACTGGTGCTGAACTCATCAAGCATTTTCTAGAAAACCATCTCTACGAGGTATTTAGACAACGACTAAAAGAAGCCTTTCACACGGTTCTTTGTCATTTTCGGGTCATAGTTGCTAGGATTTTGTGCATACTGTGGTATGGTTCGCATATACCCGATTATCTGGCAGTAGGTTTCTGTGGATGCAGGTGGGAACGTGGGAGTGCGGGAAGCAGAAGGCAGAGGCAGATAGCAGGAGCCTCTTAACACTGTTTCTATGTAGAAAGAGCTTTATTGTCAGATGGATATGGTTATCATTAACAGAAAGGTTATGACTATAATAGCAGAGAAGGCAAGAGGAAAGAGAAAGGGTGAAAGGAAAAAAGATAGTGAAATGGGGAGCCCCCAAGAGAGAAGAGAGAGGAGATGCACGGGGACCCTTGCTTTAAATGAGGCTTGATGATGTCAGAGCCCAGGGGAGGGTGTGGCTTGATGTCAGAACTCAGAGGGAATGGCTCTTAGAGACTAGCAATAGTCCTCTGCAAGAATGCCTCCCATAAGATGACACAAATGGAGATGTCGGCATTGTTTTTGTAGCCTTTCAGGGGACTGATGAAGAAGAAAAACAATACAATCTTCCATACTCCGTGGTATTCTATGTGCCCTCCCCCTTCTTCAGAATCTGGGCGTATAAAGATCAGAGAAAATGGAAACAGAACATGTTGTGTTTTGAGACACTAAATACAAAATTCTAACATAGAACTGTACCCTTAAATGTTACAGAGAACTTGGTATTAAGAGTCTTTAAATCCCAGTTTTGATCTTCAAGCCACCGTATGGGATGTGAGACTGAAAGATGAAGAAGCTCCTGGAACTCATTCCCAAGAGAGGGGGCTGAAAACCAACTCGATGGAAAAAAATCCCAGGAACTCTATTATCACTTAGTCTGGAGAAGTTTTATTGAAAAATACATTTGATTTTTATATTGGCTAAATAAAATATCTTAAACGACATTTATGCAACATGTATTTCTATCTACATTTACAAGAAGATTTAAGGCAATGCGTGTGTTTGGAGAAAATAAAACAAAATACTATAAAGAAGAAACAGACGGGGGATGCCTCCTCCTCTTGAGATTGGGGTCTTGCTATGTAACTGAGACTGGCCTGCAACCCATGCTTCTGCTCAGCCTTCAGTGTGCTAGAATTACAGATGTGTACCACAAGGCCCAGCTTCCAAACTGACTTTAAACATAAACTCCTGTAGTAATTAGAACTTTATTTCCTTAAAGCAGGCTTTAGAATGTATGTAGCACTTAAGAATTTTATGCTTTTAGTATAAAAAAAAAAAAAATTTGGAGCTCGAGAGGTAGTTCAGCACTTAGGAGAGCTTGCTGCTTTTCCAGAAGACCTAAGTTTGGTTCCCATGCCTCACATCAGACAGCTCACAACTTCTGAAACTCCAGCTCCTCAGGTACCCTCAAAAACATGACATATATTCACAGCCATAGACACACATACACATAAATAAAAAAAATAACATAAAATTCTTACTGTTTTGGGAATGGAACCACAGGGCTTTAAGCATGCTGGGGAAGTATTATATCACTGAGCCTCAACCTCAAGCTTTATAATGTTTATAAATTTACAATGTTATAATATTTATAATGTTTAAGCCATTTAAGTTTTTCCTTTTTTCCACAATTTTTTTATTTGATTTTCCAATTCATTTTGTTTTCATGTGTACCCATCTACATATGTGCATCTGAGTCAAGAGCCAGAGACCAAGATTGGGTGTCCTCCTCAATTGCTCTCTACCTTGTTTTTTGAGGCAGGGTCTCACAGTGAACATGGAGCTTGTTAATTCAGCTGGATCAGCCTATGTCTGCCTCCCCAGCGCTAGGGATCTAAACACAGGTCTTCATATGTGTATAGCAGACGTAGCTCCAGTCCATACATTGATTTTTCAAAGCATCTATTACCTTTGTTTTCCAGAGAAATGTACTGGAGTGAGGCTCAGAGGAAGCCTTGAAAATCAAATGCTTGGACGGATGAGATGGCTCAGCACACAGACACCTGCCTCTGGGCCTGGAAGTCTGAGTTTGATCCTGGAACCCACATGTTTTGGGAGAAACCAGTTCCAGGAAGTTGTATGCTGACCTACGAGGGTGCCATAGTATACACATACCCAGTCACAGATGTACACTACAATCTAGCAAAAAAAAAAAAAAAAATAGAAACAAAGAAAATAAAGTCCCTGCTCTTCTTGTTAGATCACACAGTTAGGAAATGCAGTTGTGCAGCCTCTGACCTCTGAAATCTCTGTGCACCAATAAAGAACAGATCTGCACATGAACAGATGCCTGGGACACCTTTGGCCCTGGCATCTTCACAAGGGTAGGCTTGCTATGTTAACTGGTGCCTTTACATTTGGCGATTGGATAGGCATTCAACCAAGCAAGCTCAGATGTAATGTGGCCCTCCTAAGTGCCAAACTTCAGCCTGGTACAGATACATACACAGAGAAGCAGAAACAATTTGTCACAATCATCCTCTCGGCACAGAGCCAGGACCAGAAGCCAAGTTTCCAAAGCTCTTTGTACTACATTGTCTCTATTTCCATACTTTTCTTACACACACCTAATTCTTTCCCATCATAATTTCCCTTGTGTCTCCTGCATAAAGCTAAAGCGCTATATGTACTTATCTCGACACACAAGGCCCTGTGTGGTCCGGCACAGACAACTTCTCTGACTAGCTATCTACCCTAGGAGAATATTCCTGATTCCAAAGGAAGTTAGGCTTCTATAAACATTCTATACGATGTTCAATTCCAGTAACTTTTCATGTTATATTCTTGTCCTGTTCCTGAAACTTGGGCAAAGCACCTCCAAGTGCTGCAGCAAAACCTAGTGAGTTCCCACTTGGCAGCCATGCAAATGCTGGCATCAATAGTAATCACAGAATGACAGATTCCCGAAGGGACAGAATATCACTTAGGGATTGGGCCACTAAATCCCTTTCAGCCCTGCTCCAGCAACATTTCTTTCCATTGCTGAACCATTAAATTAGCTTATACAACTTGAAACTCCCTGAGCAGATCTATGAACGTTGAAAATGGAGCTCATTCCCTATGCTTGCGTGTGCCTCTCTCTGTGTGTGGGGTCGGTTTTCTCATTTCACTGTGGTTTCCAGGTTTCAGACAGTGGGGCTTGCAAGGCAAGCGCTTTATCTGCTCAGCTATTTTGGGAGATATACTTTTTAAAAGACGGGATCTTATGCTAGAACCCCCACTGTAGTGAAGAATGATCTAGAACTCCCGATCCTCCTGCCTCATCTGTCTCCCAAGTGCTAAGAGTATAACCGTACGGCTGGCTCGTAGTAACCTTTATCCCCTTGATACGCTTTTACTCATACCTGGCCCAGACATAATCTCTCTAGAAAACTATTCAGATATTTAAACTAACTCTGTCCTCTATTTTGTTCAAAACCCGGGCTTTTTAAGAACTGGGTCTTTCTCTAGTTGCTACTACTGGAAATATATACAGAATACATTCAAAGTCAAAAAACAAACACAAAAATCCCCTTCATACCACACACACACACACACACACACACACACACACACACACACACAACAATGAAAAGGAAGACTTTCCCTCAATTCCATGTAACTTAATATCAAGTATTTCCTTTCATATTGCTTCTGCACAGGTTTCAGTGTTTCATACAACACACACAAAGAACATGATTAAGCCACATATGTACATATTACATAGCGCTTAGAATCATGCTCTGATACAGGGCACGCAAATGCATACCTGTCTACATACTTACAGCTTTGCTTTTACATATTAAGAGCAGCCTAACAGGGACATACCACGGTGGTGACTTCCGCCCGATTTATTTTCCCCCAAACCCAGCGCCACCGAGTACGCGGGGCTCCCACATTCTCCCCCGGCACCGAACGCCCTCTCCGCCCCCCACCCCCTCCGCCACGTCGGGCGGCGGCGGAACCCAGGGCTCCGGTCTCCCCGCGACTCCCCCCCCACCCCACCCCACCGACGCCCGTCCTGGTGGGCGGGGCTCCGCGGTAGGCGGGGCTCCGCTGGGCGGGGCGCGGCCACGGTTCCTCCCCTCTCCTTCGGCGGCGCCGGCGGCGGCAGCACTTCCGGGTCGGCGCGGAGGCGGGGCGGAGGTGCCGCGGCTGTTATTGTTCCGAAGGGCTGGGCCGCCGTGATCCGCGCTCTCGGCGCCGTCAGTTCGTCCCGGTGGCCCCCTCGGCCCTCTCCGCTGGCTCTGACGGCGGCCGACGGTGGGCGGGGCCCGGGTCCGGTGAGGGCGCGGAGGAGGCGCACAGCGGGAGGAGGAGCCGTGAGCCTGGCACGGAGCGGCCGCGGCCATGGCGTACGCCTATCTCTTCAAGTACATCATCATCGGCGACACAGGTGAGGCCGGCGGCGGGCCAGGCCGGGCTGGGCCGGGCGAACGGCGGGGCGAACGGCGGCGGCGGCGGCGGTGGCGGCGGCGGGCGGCGCCTCCCTTCCTCCCCTCCTCCCTCGGTTCCCCGGCCGCCGCTCCATTTCCGCAGTGCTGGCGCTGGTGACGTGGGCGCTGCGAGCGGCCTGGGCCTGGCCGGGCCTTCCCCGCTCCATCCGGGCCCGCTGCAGCCCGGGCAGCCGTTTGCGATTCGTCCCCCGGGAGGCCCCCCGCCTTGACTGTCTGTGCTGGCCCCGGGAGGGAGAGGGATGCCGAGCGAGAATCCGAGCGTCACGGACTCCCTGTCCGGATATTTGTCCCCTGGTCCTGATCCCACCTCCCCGACCTGCACGCTTCCGCCTAGGCCTGGGCAAGTGGGACAGTCTAAGGAGAGAAAATTATTTTAAAATTATATATATATATATATATATGTTTAAACCTTCTCAACTTTGAAGTCCGAATAAGTCAGATCACGTGACTTGATGGCAGGGCTATTCCTTTCAGGGTCCTTGAAGCACTGTAGAGCACTGGCGACTTTGCCACGTGTGTGCTGGGGGTTATTCGATTTGATAGTAATTGGTGGCCGGTCAATGCTCAGGGTGTGAGCATACCGTGGTATGCTGATTGAGTCACAACTGCTGATTTTCAGGTGGCTTCGTGTACAAAAAAATAAAATAAAATAGCAATCAGTTCCCACTTAGAAATATCCTAGTTAAGTTTTTTAAAGCAAATAAATAAGCTCTTTATGAAATACTTGGAGTACCTGTGATTTGGGCCTTACTTCAAATCTAATAATAAACCTAAAGCTCGTTCAGGTGTTAAAACTATTAATACACCAGAGTCTGATTTCAGTGGTGACTGTTGCACAACCCTGGACCCTTTGCACAACTTTGGAAATGTAGAAGGAGCTTGGGGTTGACCGTATGATGTAGTAGATTCTATAAGTAACTGGAAGTACGTTGATTGCTGCCTAAAATAAAAACTTACTGATGCACAGTTTTTCAGCAAGGTCTCTTTGGTTTGTGTGTGTGTGTAAGTCAACTGGGTAGTTTTCTATGCAAGGTACTGTGTAAAGCCATATTTATAAAGTGTCTAAAAAAGGAGATCTAAAACCATTGAGTTATTAAAAAAATAAAATTTGAGATGTCAGATTCACTACCATATACCTGAGTTTGTGAAGCAGAAATGACTAACCACTTGGTTGTCTCAGTAGCAAAAGTTGGGTTTAGAATTTTTAGAGTATCTTGTTTTTATTGAGGATGTACTGTGGATTAATAAAGTAATGTGCTGGGAAAAATGAGGCTGCAAATATGAGCGGGCTGGTGCTCTGTTGCTATGCATTTAAAGGGAAGGCGCCCCTTTCTTGGCATCTGTTCTGACCTAGTTCAGCTTGACTGCCTGACACTGAGCTGTGGAGTAGCACTTTGTCCCCCATTCCAGTTCAACTAGTATAGTTTGACATCTTTAATCTTCCTGAAATATCTGTGTCAAGAGGCAAACTCCTGCTCATCCATGCCTTTACCCTCTTAGCTGGACCCTCCCTTGATGAACTATGAAGTACCTGTGTTCTTCTAGCATTCCCGTGATACCCAATGGCTAGTTTTTGGAGCTTTCTTTGGTCTCTCCTCCCCTCTCGGTTTGGCCTGCCTTCTGCCATACTCCTTCCCTGTGAAATTTTGTTAGTCTTCTAATAAAAGCCTTGCCCAGCTCTTCCCAGTGACTGCAGAATCAATATTTCTTGACCTCTTATATATGCCATTGTTCCTCAGCTACTTATTGTCTGGATCATATTTCTCAATTTGTATCATTTTTCCTGGTGTTAATTCCAGACTGATTTTATAGGTATTTGTACAGGCATCTGCAGTTGCTATGTACTTATTGAGAGTAGAAAAGGTGTTCTATGATAGACCTAGTCAAAGGTAGGTCTCATGCATTAGATTAAATTTACCAGCAGTCAAACAGACCACTCTATTTCTGTTACTATGCAGTAATCATTTCATTTTTAACCCCAACTCCACTACCATTATGCTTATTGGTTTTGTTCAAAATCTTCTACCATTGTATCTCATTGAGACTATACTAACAGGTGTAATGTGATTTCCCACTACTCAGTCAGTTTAGAACCACCTTATTTTTTAAGTCATAGAGTAAAAATGTGTGTTGGAATGAAGGAAAATACTGACTTTCTAGTCTTAATGCTCTTGGTGTAAGATGCTCCTTCTTGGGCTTTTCTTCTCTGAGTCGTATGTGTTTTAAAATTAGGTTAAGGCCAGTGCGATGACTCAGTGAGTAAAGGCAGCTGTCACTGTCACTGACAACCTGAGTTTGATACCTGGGACTCTGGTGGTGGAAGGAGAGAACTGACTAATTGTCTTCTGACCTCCATCCTCATGCATACACAGATATGAAATCGATGAAATATGAAAACAAATGCAGGTAAAATGTAAGACGTACTTTGATTTCCCAAAAGAATGAAACCCATTGTGCATAGTTTCACTTTCCAGAGTTTTTCATAGAAGTTTTTTAATGTTTGCATGAACAAGATGTTGCTTTCCTATTATAAAGCCAAATGCAGCTAAAATGTAGTCTTTATTTTCATTGGTTTCTTACCAATGGAAAGTGTTTTTGCTTTGAGGAAGCCTGATCTAGTAATATAAGTAATTATCAACAGAAAAAGCACATTTCAGAACTCTGGCATCTCCATGCATTTCTTAACCTTATCACCAGCCCCGCACTCCCCCCCCCAATTCAGTACACAAGATTATGCTAATACTTTGTTTTCTGACCAACTCCTCTCCATTTTAAGATCATGAGAAACACATCACTTCTCCTTGTTGGTTTATAATGGTCTCTTCCTCTCCTCCCCCATTCTCTGTTCTCCTACTCTGTTCCCCACTTAGCTTTCCTTTTAAATGATCTGTTTGTATGCCCTGAGGGAGGTGCTGTAGGGCCTTATTTAGCTAGTGACATTTGAGCTGAAGTTAAGTAATGAGCACAGATTTCACATATAGGCAGGCAGAGGGAATGTCAGCAGTTCAAAAGAAGAACATACTTGAAGCATAGGTGACCTGGGTTAGAGTTCTGAGAGCTAATCTCAAATGGAATCCTGTGTCCAAGATTTTATTATTTGAATTTTTTGTGTATGTGTGAGTGTGCCATATATATGCTGGATGCCTTTAGAGGCCAGAGGAGAGTGTCAGATACCCTGGAACCTGAGTGTGAGCTACTCTGTGGGTGATTTGAACTGAAACCATGATCTCTGAAAGAGCAACAAATGCCCATAACCATCAAACAATCTTTCTAGGCCCCAAATTAAGATTCTTACAGGGAAGAAAGAAAGGGTATTCTAATGTGAATATTAATAATTAATTAATAAGCCCTCGCTTTAATGGATTCCTCCACAGACTTTCTCATTTACCCCACACTCCTTTGATAATCAGGGTTTGATGACTCTACCGTAAGTCAGATAATTACAGATCCTGCACCTCAAAATTCAAAATCTTATTTATTTGGTGAATATTGTTTTGGAGCATTGGTTCACATGTAAAAGCATTGACACCTGGGGATATGACAGCTGCCCTTCTGGAATGAAGTGGGTGGTGACCTTTCTTTAGTGAGCAGGAAAAGGGGCTGAGAGGAAGAGTCACCTGAACAGTGTCAGTGACTGCACAGGAGTGGTACCAGTGTTAGATTAGTAGAGTGATGTGAGTGCTCGAGGCGGTTCTGTATGCACGACAATTCACAGAAAAGTAAGCTCTGCTTGCATCTCTGCTCTTTGAAGACACATTCCAAAATACAGTCCTAAACACTGCATTTAGCAGACGTTACTTCTGGAGTGAAGAGGATTTAGCTTATATTAGGAAAGTTGGTATTGGTGAAATGAAGTTTTCTGAATGAGGCTGTTGAATAGAGAAATATCCAAAACTCTTCTTCTGTTTTTGATGTTGCTTTTAAGACAGGGTCATGGCTGGGCTGGTACTGTGTGGCCTGATTTGGCCCCAAGCTCTCTTGAGTGCTGGAATTATAGGCATGTATCACCATGTCCTGCCATCTTCTAAGTTTTAATGTAATATTAGTGTCTGTATTGTTCTCTGCCCTGTGTGCATGCCTCCACCAAGTTTCCAGTGTCCATCAGTTTTGTTGTATTCAGTATAATTCATGGCTCTGGGTATTTGGGGAAAGTTTTCAATCAGCAACAATCGCTTCTTGAATAAACCTCGTGGGCTACTCCTCCTGTCCACCATGCGCAACGCTTATGCCATTTCACTTCTCTGCTCTCCCTCAGTCTTGGAGGCCGTGTCCTTGCTGCAGAAGACATGGAGCCTTCTTGTCTTGTCTCTAACTTCTCATTTTCTGGTAAACCTTCCCACTTGATTCCATCTACTCTTCTTATTTACAGGCTTTCAAATATTCTACATTTTAGCTGTTGTTCTTGCTTGTAAGTAAAAGAGGTTTGCCAAGAAGTTAGTGGGTTCCCTGTGCTGCCACAGCTAGGTAGTCATCTCCTTTTAATTCCTGTGTGTGTTACACCACTTGGGGCTTCTCCTCAGATGCTGTTTTACTAGTTCCATGGTGGCTTTTTATTCGTAAAAGGTTTTGTTAATGAACCTCTCCTGGTCAGTGTTGGTCCTTTCTTTATACTAGTTTTTCTAAGGTGCTTATTCTTTTCTTGCTGATAGACTTCTCTGTGCATTTTGTAAGTGTTACTCCTTAAGAAATACTGAGCTAGGTTTATATGGGCTTTTCTGACACCTTAGCTTTTAGCACTTTCTAGGTGGAAAATTGTCATAAGGAATGCTTTTTATAGTTTCTATGTAATATTGGTGCCGTGTTGTTTGCCCTTAGCCCTTGGTTTGGGAGATTTTTATTTCACTTTATTGCTTATTTATTTATTGAGATAGCGTCTCACTACATAGCCTAAGTTGCCTCAAATGATTTTTCTGCTCCATTTTCCTCAGTGTTGGAATTATAGTCTCATCTAGTCCTTGCTTTGGGTGTTTTGTTTTGTTTTGTTTTGGTGGTGGTGGTGGTGGTGGTGGTGGTGGAAATCCTGTTTTAGGTTTTTGTTATTGTTTGTTTTTATAGGCAGATTTCACATGACCCAAAAAGGCCTCTGTTTCTTGGTGTGGGAATGAATGATGTTGAAATGATCCTCTTGCTCCCACTTTCTGAGTGCTGGGGTTATAAGCCATGGACCACTTGGATAGATGGATGGATGGATGGATGGATGGATGGATGGATGGATGGATGGATAGATAGATAGATAGATAGATAGATAGATAGATAGATAGATAGAGAGTGTGTGCTGGGGTTATAAGCCATGGACCACTTGGATAGATGGATGGATGGATGGATGGATGGATGGATGGATGGATAGATAGATAGATAGATAGATAGATAGATAGATAGATAGATAGAGTGTGCGTGCTGGGGTTATAAGCCATGGACCACTTGGATAGATGGATGGATGGATGGATGGATGGATGGATGGATGGATGGATAGATAGATAGATAGATAGATAGATAGATAGATAGATAGATAGAGTGTGCGTGCTGGGGTTATAAGCCATGGACCACTTGGATAGATGGATGGATGGATGGATGGATGGATGGATGGATGGATGGATGGATGGATGGATAGAGTGCTGGGGTTATAAGCCATGGACCACTTGGCACAGCTTGATAGATAGATAGATAGATAGATAGATAGATAGATAGATAGATAGATAGATAGATAGATAGATATGGATATTGATATATAAGTTATGGTCTTTGTTTTGAATGTAACATGGTCCCTACTTCAGATCCACCTGCCTACGAATGCTGGAATCACTGACTTATATCATTGGGTCTGTTATCTATTAATCCTTCAACACATTTGTTAGGCTTCTATTTTACAAACAAAGCAAGCTATGTTGTTTAGAAAAAAAATATTTTTAGTATGTGGTAGAGCAAAGACCTTGGACTGTCTACTATACTGTGGTATCTGGATATCTAATGACCTGGCTTTGTCCCATTTGGCATCCCTCTCCTACCTCAGTTTTACCTTTCATTTATTTATTTATTTTAAAGGCAAGGTCTCACTGTATGGTCTATCTGACCTGGGACTTGCTGTATAGACAAGGCTAGCCCCAAACTCATAGAGCTCACCTGCCTCTGCTTCCCAGGTACTAGAATTAAAGAGCACACAGCAAGACCCCTCAGTTTTGCTTTTTATAGCTGTGATAAAGCTTATGTTTCTCTCCCTTATCCTAAGTATTCTCATATTCAGGTATAGCTGATGGTGACTGTTGTCTGGGATCAAATTGGGAGAGAAAGAAAATGAATATTGATGGCTGTGTTATTGCAGCCAACTCCTTGAAGGCAGGATGGTGCCTGGCACAGTCATTACTGTCATGAATGATAAATGTGTGATATGTAGGTTTTGCTGGGCAGGCAGCATGGCATTTACCAAATTATTTTTCATTTCCAGAAATAGTAAAAGGCACAGAAGTGTAAATGAGGGATATAGAATATATTACTTCTCTGTTACTGTAATACACTACCAGAAAATTAGCAGCTCAAACAGAACAAGTTCATCTTAGCATTCTATAGTTCAGATGGATGACATGTTGCATTGGCAAAAGTCAAGCAGTTGGTTGGCAAGGCTGGGTTCTGTTCTGAAGAGTCCTTGCTCATTCAGGTTGTTAGCAGAACTTGGTTCCCATAGTTGAGCTATATAGGGCTCCTATCCCTGTCTCTTTGCTGTCATCTGAGGGCTTTTCCCAACTTTTCATATCCATATATACATGATAACCACGTGTCCTGTCTTTTGGTTTGTGTTTGTTTGCTTTGTTTTTCTGAATAGGGTTTCTCTGTATAACAGCCCTGGCTGTCCTGGAACTCATCTTGTAGACCTGGCTGACCTTGAACTCCCAGAGATCCACCTGTCTCTGCCTAAGTGCTGGGATTAAAGATATGTGTGTGATCATGTCCAGGCTTTGTCTTGTCTTTCTAAATCTTCTTGTGTCTTCCCATCTCTGGTTAATCAGGAGTTTGCACGTTTAAAGATGCTTGTAATTAGGTGGGTATACCTGGATAACCCAAATAATGTTTCCTTCTCCAGGCCTTGATTTTTGTTGGTTGCTTGTTTCTTTCTAGGTCTCACTGTGTAGACAAGGCTGCTCTTTAGCTTGCAGCAGTCCCCTGGTTGTGTAAAGCAGTCCCGCTGTTGTAACTTGTTGTTTCTGAACAATAACATCCATGGAAAGACTATTTTTTACAGTCTAAGCTGGATTTTAAATCTGGGTCTTTCTGACTCCAAAGTCTGCTCTCTCCCTTTTATTGTGCTGATTGTTCTGATTCTCCTACACTCCTTGGGTTTGCTAATCTCTTGGTTTGTTGAGTGGCTGTTGAGTGCTGCATAGTCCTTTAATCCCTTTTTTTAAAGAAATACTGGCACTCATACAATCAGGGCAGAGTTAGATCAAAGCTGAGATAAGGACTTTCTTTGATGCTTTTTTACAGCTATGATAGTAGTCTTTGTAACATGGGATAAAGACATGAGATTAGATATGTGTGTTAGGTACTTTTCTGTTGCTGTAGCAAAAAAACACCAAGACCATGGAGGGCAACTTGTATAAGAAAGTGTTTATTGGGTTTACTATCTTAGAATTAAAGTTCAAGATGACAGAGCAAAGGCATGGTGGTAGAAACAGCCAAGAACTACTCACATCATGATCTACAACTATGAGACAGACAGCTAATGAGCACTGGGAATGTCTTTTGACACCTCAAAGACTGCCCCAGTGACATACCTCTTCCAGTAAGGCCTACTAATCCTTCGCCAATATTTCCTCCTGGGTACCAAATATTCAAACGTAGAAGCTTATGGGTGCCATTGTCATTCAAAATATGTGACTATAAATTGAGAAAGAAATTGAGAAACCCATCATGGCTTTGTTTTGTTTCCTGGAATGTTTCTGTAATTACCTCATGTTTGTTTAAAAACCCATCTGGATTTGACCATGCTGCCTAGTATCCAAATAATATAGATTCATGTGTCCTAATACATGGATATTTTTTTCCTCCTGTCACCATGTGCCCCGGGACATCTCTACTTTTTATTTACTTGGGTTTTTTTTTTTGTTTGTTTTTGTTTTTTTTGTTTTTTTTTTTTGTTTTTTTTTATCTAGATGGTTTTTATGCGCGTCCTTATATTATGGCTTATTAACAGTTATTTTATCCTCTTCTTTGTTTCTTCCCATTCATCCATCTCCAACTGTACTAGTGATTTATTTCCCTGCATGTGTGCATTTATTTGTGTATGTACAGGCATATAAAATCATATATGCACATGCACATGGAAGTCAGAAGTTAATGCTGAGTGTCTCTCTACCGAAATTTTTCTTGGGAGAGTGCGATTTTTGTTTTCTTGAGACAGGGTCTCTTGATGAAGCTGGAGCTCTTCAAATTAGATTGCTTGGCCAGTGAGTTCCAGGAACACTCCCATCTCTGCTGTCTAACATAATAGAGGTTTTTTTGCCTGGACCAGCTCCGAGATACAGATCATCAGTCCCAAATAATTACACAATGTCTTGTATTAATTGCATGTTGCTTGGCCTATGGCTCAAGCTTATTGCTAGCTAGCTTTCACATCTTAACTGATTTTTAATCTGTCTTGCCACGTGGCCCGTGGCTTTACCTGTACTCCATTATACTTGCTCCTTGAGTGGCTAGATCATGTCTTAGTCTGACTCCACCCTCCTTCTCCTTTATGCTTAGATTTCCTGCCTGCTTCCAAGATGCCTTGCCATAGGCCAGAACAGCCCCTTTATTAACCAATGATATTCACAAGTTATAGAAAGACATCCCACATCAGTCCAATTTTTCCCCCTCTCTCAAACTCTGCACTGTATTATAGAGACCACTGTGCCAGGTCTTGATGTGGGAATGCCTTTCTGTATGCTGTGAATATCAATCTTTAAATAAAGGAGCTGTTTTGGACAATGACAGGCACCATAGAAGAAGTAGGAGGAGAAGTCAGAGCATAGGTAGGAGAGGCAATGCAGAGTCAGACAGATCGAGCTAAAGCCCAAAGGAGCAACATGTAAGGAGCACAGGTGAGCCACGGGCCACCTGGCAGACAGATTAATAGAAATGGGTTGATTTAAAATGTAAAGCTAACTAGCAGTGTGCCTGAGCCATAGGCCAAACAGCATAAAGTTAATATAAGAGTCTGAGTAATTTCTGGGGGCCTGAGCAACAGCAGCTGGTGGCTAAGGGGTCTGGCATGGCAGGGTCTGGGCCTCTGGCTGCACGGGACCAAGAAACCCCATTGCAACAAGGTCTACTGCTTGTTTGGAAAGAAGTGTATTGTGAGCTGTCTCCCCAGCTTCCACTAGTGATTGATTGATTGATTGATTGATTGATTGATTGATTGATTGATGACTCAGTTTTTTATTTTAGGGCAGACTTGAATAATTACAAGAAACAAAACCCACTTCAACTAGCTGAGAAAAGAAACTAAAAATTCTGATGATGGGAATGCAACATCTAGGCAAGATCAGGAGTTCCAGACCATTCTGTACTTCATAGTGAGTTTGCAGCCAGCTTGAGAATCAAGAAAAACTATAATTGGTCTTTGTTTACTGAGAAAGCTTTGTTTGAGGTACATGTTTGAAATGGTTACCTATGTTGTTCCAGTGTAATAAACTCATCAGTCAGAAATTAAGAAAAAGACCTGATTAATTTTAGTAACAGCAGAGAGTTTATTGACTCTCTCCATGCTTTTCCTTATCTCCCAGCTTTGGAAAGCTGTCTTCTCTTTTCCTGTCTCTCACTAGCAGACCTCCACATCCTTCAACAACTATGTGGCTAATTCTGGTCAGCCAGTCACTGACTCCATCCTTTGACTCAAGGTGCCTTTATCGGCACAGTGGAATGGCTGTAAGAACATTTGTCCCACATTTCTCCCTTTTTGTCCAAATAAAAGTGAAAATTTTAACTCTTAACAGAGTAAAACTATTGCATAATAAGAACAATATCACAATGTTAAGTCTGTTAGTATTTGGAAATTTCAGCGAAAATACTCTTATATATCCTATCTTGGTAAATCCAAAGTTTGTACCTAGTTAATTTTTCTTTCATAACCAAGGAAAACTGTAACTATAACTATCTGTCTTAAACCCAGTCAGAGATCTGAGATGGATATAATATTACCTGAGTAAACAGGAAATGCAGATCAGGCAACTTCCAAAACTAAGAAACAACAGAGACCTCTGGCTGCCTAGACAGCCATCCTAAGGTACCTCTGAAACTTTGGGGCATCTGTCTTCAGCCTATAGGCCTAGAATATCTGACAGACGTTTCTGTGAGCAGGAATTTTGAAGACTGTCCTACCTTGTCTTGGCAGAGTTCAGCAGTTGCCTTTTTGTGTGTCCTATTTGTCCAATTTGGACAACATTCTGTCAGCAGTTGAAAGCAGGGACAGTCTTTGCCTAGTTGCTAACTTTTCCACAAATGAGAACAAACTTCATGAGGAGGTTCTTCAGTGCCCATCATCCTCTTTTGAAGTAAATTGGTGCTGCCAGCCGCACACATGTCTCATTATCATGCAAAGCCTTATGTTATTAAAATATTAAAATTCCATAGGTCTTTGTAGGTGTTTGAAGACCATCTGTTTATTGAAAATATGTTTTTAATTGACTTTGAAAAAATACCTAACATAAGTTTGATTATTATAGATGACTGATTAACTACTAAGCTGTATATCTTCATTATCCTGCACCAGTTTAGTCCCAAATTATCACACAAAGTCTTCCATTAACTGCATACTGTTTGGTCTATGGCTCAGGCATATAACTTGCTATCTCTTAACTCTTATACTAACCCATGATTCTTATCCATGTTTAGACACATGGCTTGGTACCTTTTTTTCAGAGCTTCTTCTGTGTCTTGCTGGTTGGTGTCTGTTGTGGTTTTCCTCTCAGAATTCTCCTTATCTGGTCACCCTGCCTATATACCTGTCTGCCTAGCTTCTGGCCAGTTAACATTTTATTAAACCAATATTTACAGTGTACAAAAGCATAGTCCCACAACATTTCCAAGGACTAGAACCTTTAAATTTTAAATGAGCTGCATAAGTATAATACCTTAAGATATAGAAACATGTACTGTAGTATAACAAAAATAAAACCTTAAATCTGTGTCAATATACAAAAAAATCTTAAACAAGAGTAGAAACATATATACAATATAGCAAAATACTCTGAATTTGTATTGATACACAAAAGTTCATACAATATAAAATACCTGAGAGTAGTAGTTGCTAGTTGTTTGTTTTTTACTTTGGAAGTAGATTCAATAATCTACCCTTTTATCCTATCATTCCAGTGCCACTCCTTTTTTTTTTTTTTTTTTTTTCAGAAAGTGATCCCAGAATCTAACCTCCTTTGCTTAGTTTTCTACCAGACCATGACTAATAACAACTTGGAAGTAACCCACCTAAACAAACGTCAATAACCCATCCACCCCAATTCTTGGGAATGTGGGTGTTGTATTCTTAGATTTACTTCTTGCTGTCTGTGGGTGGCAGCATCTTTAGGGGACGCTGAGAAAACTGGAGTATAATAGTTAAGTCCTGGGAAAGTTAGCTGTTGTCCAGTCTCAGTGCAGAGTTTATCCAAAGTGTCCTGGCTGGAGTAGTCTAGAGGCTGGACCACCTTAGCTAACCACTTTGAAGTTGTCCTGCGCATGATCCTTGGTTGTTGTTTGTCAGCTTAGTGACATTACCACAATCCAGGTGGATATGTCATTGTGGGTCCCAATCTCCTTTTGGAGACTTTAAAGGTTGCTGTAAGGAAGTAGCAGATATCAGAGAGCATAAGGACTTAAGCTCTCTTAAGAGTCTATTAAATGCATCTGGATATAGCACTTACTTCCTAGTTACCTGCTTCACACTCAAGCCTGAAGTCACATACATAAAGCTACATGAAGCTTATTTCTAGAATTAGTTACTACTCTATGTGACCATTAATATCAAAACAGGTTTATATATTACGTATTAGTATATATTAATCTTAAAATTTTGAGATATTTATATCTTAAAAAAAGCTTTAAAGAATCAAAATAAAACCAAAGGATTGTGAGATTAGTAGCAATAGAATAGTCCCTTAATTTTGGTTTTTCTTCTGTTTACACCAGACATTAAACAGATTTTGGATTTTCCTTTAACAAACATGCTTGGGTTTAGAGAAGGAGATAGCACACCTCAACCTTGAAACTAATATTATTTTTTAATTGAATTGGGACTACAAAAAGACCGTTTGCCTTTTATGCCTATAGAGAACAGTACAAACATGTGGAAATATTTATAAGTGTTTATCCTATTGGAAATGTGTCATGCCATTTGCCAAACTTTATTTCTTTGAGTACCATCTGGAATACTTCCTGCAGGTTGTGGGCTTGGTTATATACAAAGATCAAGTGGGACATTTCCTTTTAAATTTTCTTGGCTTGTTGCCAAGTGATAGAAAAATCTTCCTTCAAATCCTAGCAGGGTGTTTTGAAATTCTGAGGCTTCTAGCATGTTTCCCACCATTAGCTGATCAGCTTCATCATTACCTTAAAGACCCGTATGATGAGGTCTATATAAGGAGTGATTTCAATTTCTGATAATTGAATAACAAAGTTAATTCTAAATCATCTGAAATGAGTTCAGTGGCTTCAATATGTAAAAGAACTTTTTCTTCATATTGAGAGTGAATATATTAAGTCCTGGAAAAATTAATAATAGCATGAGAACAGCATATAGCATAATTCTTCTGAAGGGCTTTGAGCCACTTTACTTTTTATCATGAAACCTGCCTGTTCTCATTTATTTACATTAATATAGAATGTAGGAGCTTCAGAAATTGGTGTTTCTCACACAGTGTGAGGAAGGATCCAGTTAGTTAAACTGAAGCCCCTTGTTTTGAGGATGTTTGCTCTAATCTCTCCCAAGAAATTATTGCAAACCATTTGCCAATATTCATTTTTGTCCATAATGAGGCAACTACAGCATTGGTAAAAGGTACCATAATTTCTGCTGGATCTATTTCTGTTAATTGACGACGTGCCCCCTCCCCCCCCCCCCCCGAATCAATTCAGAAACCTTTTTGACATAGGTTTTTAATTTTTTGCTCTGTTTTGTGTAGCAAAAATATCCATTCTAAAATATCATCTTGTCAGGTTGGAGAGATAGCTCAGAGGTTAAGAGGATTGACTGCTCTTCCAGAGGTTTTGAGTTCAGTACCCAGAACCACATGATGGCTCACAACTATCTGTGATGATGCCCTCCTCTGATATGCATGCAAACATGCAGACAGATCACTGTATATATAATGAATATTGTCTTCTCCTTGATTACTAATTCCCGTGGAGAGTGCATGGAAAGGTAGTGTAGCCCAGATAAAACCAAGCTCTGGGTCTCAGTGATCCACATGTGTATGTTGTAGTTTCTTTTCTACCAAAGTCACTTCTCTCTTCAGCCTCAGACTGCGTAAGTACTTATGACCTTGTAAGGTTTGAAATAAATTGCTCTGCTCTCTGGTTGTCAATCCAATTCTGAACTATACTCACTAAATATCTTGCAGCAAATTTTGATAATCATTGAGAGCTTGTAATTGATCTCTCCTGATTTGTATTTTATGTGGTTGACTTTTTTATAAACCTATTTTATACTGTAAATAATTAATAGGATCCACTCTTTATATTTTTTCAGGAACAATTTTAATCCTCAACAAGGCAAAATTTTCCTTACTTCTTCAAGCATTTTTTTCTAGGATATCTGCCTCTAAATCAGCAGTAAGATATGTCATCTATGTAAAAATTATAGTTTGAGGAAATTTTTTACAGATTATTTCAGTGGCTCTCGTACAAAATATTGAGACAAGGTTGGGCTGTTTAACACCCCTTGTGGAAGAATTTTCCACTTCACCTTTTAACTTATAATAATTTAATTCCCAAATTATTTTACGTAGGCACTGTGAAGGTAATATTTTCTCTACTTGTTCTTCTAAAGGTATAGTAAAAAAGCAGTCTTTTAATACAGTCACTATAATAGACAATACTTTAGGTAATAGAGAAGGCTAGGGAATTCCAGGTTGTAAAGAACCCATTGGCTATAAATCACCTTATTTATGGCTCTTTAAAAGCTGTTAACATTCTCCATTTTCCAGATTTCTTTTTAATGACAAATATAGGAGAATTCCAAGGACTGGTCAATTCTTCAATACGTGAACATTTAGCTGCTCACCAGTTATTCCAATGCCTGTAATTTTTCTGATTCTAGCCATTTAAAGGTAGGGCAGTTGGTACTTTTGAAAGACCAATAGCTGTTGTACCCTGCTTATGTATAACCTGACACTTTGTGACTGTTGTTGATAATACTTTTTAATATTTCTCTCAAAAGTATTCTTTATTTTATGGTTTGTTTCTGAGATTGGAGGAATGTTAATCTGTGTTTTCTATTGTGCAAGAAATCATGTCCCCATAAATTCATTGCTATGTTAGTTAGTTATGTATGGCTTTTTATTTTCTATGTGTCCTTCTGGCCCTCTACTCTTATACTTTGTTTTACCTGAGTTAAAGTTTCAATCCCTAGAAGTTGAACCTCCTGAAGAAGCCAATTTGGATGCCAAGATTTTGGTGAAATTATTGTTACATCTGCACTTATGTCTGCCAAGCCATCGATTTCAATGACATTTATATGTATTTGTAGCTTTGGTCTCTGATCATTTTGCAATTTGCCAAAATATTTCTGATCTCTCCTAAACCTTTTGTTGTGTCTGTAGAAGTTTTTCTATCTTTGGACACATTCAGAGCAGTGTGGTTTTTAACAATAGGTACTAAGCCTTTTAATTGCTCTGTGGATGAGTGTCTCTGATGCCGACAGGGAATGATTGAGCCAAATTTGATACTGGGATCTGTGGGAGGTTCCTCAGGGTATTTCCCAATGGCAGAGAGTTACCTTGCTTGTTGTTCCTTGTTGGTCTGCATTTATTAAACCAATGCTGGCCTTTGCCACACTTTCTCCATGCTCCAGAAGGTAGAGCTTTCTGTTTGGATTGTCTCTGGGGGAAAAGTTGTTTCTATGAACATCTGGCATGCAATTCCATTTTAAATGACCTTGTTTACTACAACTAAAACATCTGGTATTTTAGTTTTTCTTAAAATCTCTAGAAATTATTTCTATCAAAGCAGCATCTCGTAAGCATGAGATCCAATATCAACTGTATTTCCAATCTGTTAATCTGTTGGTACCCATCTTCCCTTTAAAGGCCTGGTTAAGGTTACCCTTGTACATTGTAAATTAGCATTTTCATAAGCCAAGGATTCCGTTAATATTTGTCTAACTTCTGGATCTGACATCATTCTGTTTACAGCTGAAGTCAATTTTTGTTAAAAATAATAATAATAATAATAATAATAATAACAATAATAATAATAATGAAGGCTCCTTCTGGGCCTTGTATAATTTTAGTAAACGACTGAGCCTTTTCAAATTCTTCAACCCTGCCTCAAGCATTCAAAGCTGCTGTATGACATAGAACTAAGGTATGATCATCAAATGGAAACGGACTTTGCAAATCAGCATAGTAGCCCTCACCAAGGAGCTGATTTTGGGAAATTTCAATACCTCTAGCCCTACTTTGTTGTTCTATAACCATACATAGCTTCCTCTCTCCACCATGTTTTCCATTGGAATTGAGGACCAGCTTCCATTATTGTAACTGAGTTTGTCAGTCTTGTGTAGTAATCCTATTCTGAGTTGCCCATGAATTTAACTTGTGCCTCGTGAAAGATAAATGCATACCATATGAAATGACTTCTTCATTAAATTTCTTCCAATCTAACATTTCTATAGGATCCCAATTAACTTCTGTATAGCTCTGGGAGTTACTATCATCTGATCTTCATTCTTGAGTGGTACCTGGATAAGTTAAGATGTGTTTCCTAATAATCTTTGGCCACTCCTCTTTAGTTTCATAATGCAATGGTGAAGTGAGTTCTGATCTAAATTCCTCTGTCAGTGTCTGGGTAGTTTTCTTATTTTCATTAGTAGGTTTTTCTAAAGCTTGTATCTTATCAATAGTAAGTCCTTGTAAGACTTGTATCTTATCAGCCAATTATTTTTTTTTATTTTCATTAGTCTTTCTAAGGCTTGTATCATATCAGTAATAAATTTTTCTAAACCTTGTTTCTTATAGTAAGTCTAAGGTTTGTATCTTCTCAAATTTTCGTATTTGGCACAGTTATCAAACCATTATTAGGGGTAAAATATGAATTACCAAACTGATAGCAATTAAAATTGGTATTCAATCCCAGCTAAGTGGTTATCTCTTCATTTATTTTCTCATTTGTAAGTCAGCCATTGTAGCACTAAACAGGGTCTTATCTCCTTGCATTATATTTCCAACTTTTAACATAGCAAAGATTACCCTTCCCCCTCTTTAAAAAAAACCTAATTTAGCATCTTAAAATTCCCAGGTGTCCTACTAGATCTGATGTTGCTGACAGTGTAGGCAGAGTTGTGAGGGTGTAATCAGCTGCAGTGATGATTTTCTACTTCCGGCACAGAGGGCAGGTGCAGCTGGGTACCCTGAGCCTTGCTAATTGCAGGCCTGAGCTGGGAATCACTGTGACTCGTCACATGCTCTGCTATGTGAGGAGGGGGGTGAGTTTCTTGAAGGCTAATGCAAGGGAACCAGTAGGAGAAAGCTTTGTGACTAGATGCAGGGATAGTGCAGGCTGGGACAGGACCAACTTGGTAGTGCTTTAGAAAACCATACTGCCTGCTGGGAGCAGCATTGGGGTGGCTGACTGTCTATGCCTGCAGCAGTAGGGTTGAGGAGAGATAGCAGGCTGATGGTTAGGGATGGCACTGCTGTGGCACAGCTTTGTCACCTGAGGCATGATCAGAGGCCTGGATTTGGATGCCAAATAAAACTATTCTCAAAATTGTTCCAGTATAATAAAAACTCAGGAGTCAAAAATTGAGATAAAGACCTGAACTACAAGGAGCCAGAGTCTATTGGCTGCTCCTCTCCCCATGTTTTCCCGTCCGTCATCCCCAGAAACTCCTCTTTTCTCACCCTGTCTTTCTCCAGTGGACCCCTTTAGTCCTCCAACAACTCCCAGTCAGCCAATTGCTAACATCATCCTGTGATTCATGGTGGCTCTATCAATACAGTGGAATGGCTGCAGGAACAGTTCGTCACTTAGACCAGGCTATGTAGACTGATTCTTCCGTGTTCAAGACAAATTATCGTCCAATACCAGCTTAGTTTTGTACGTGTTCTATGAATGTGTGAAAGTGTGCCCTTGAGTGTGATGGGTTCAAATTTCCATACCTGTCCACCAGTCATTTTTCTCTGTGAGTTTAGAGTTTAAAGAAAAACATGCTTACAAATCTCCTCTTGTGACAAGGGGTTTTCTTGTCATTCTGGCAGGTTGGCTCTTACTCTCCCTAAACTTGAAGAATAATATGTAAGATATAGTTAGACTCCCTGCATATTTACTTGTCAGCAAGCTTTCCTTATTATGTAACTCAGTGTAATTTTTGACTTTTAAGTATTTGATATTACTTTAATATTAACCTCTGGCTCATAATTGCTCAATATACCCTCCACTTTTGAGAATTAGTATTATTTATCTAATACACATGACAAGTAGAATTGAGGCCCCTTCTCTTTTCCTTGTAGAGGCAGTTCCTTGAAGTATATTCATTACCTGTGTCAAAAGTTTCCTACAGTTAATATGTTTGTAGTATGTCTACATTGCCAAGCATATGCAGTTGTTTTGTATTTTCTCTCAACTTTGTATTATCACAGTATTGCTTTTCTTTTTCTGAAGTTTTCTCTTCAGTATTATTTTGAGGGATTTACCTGCATTAATGTGTCTTGCCCTGTTACATCAATAGGAGTTACTTGATTGATTTAATTTTAATTCAATTCATTATGCCGCATTTTCTCTTTTTTATGTATGTCTAGTTGTTTATTATTATTTTTATAAATGATAATGCTGCCTGAATATTTCTTGTTCCTGTCTCCTTGCAGCCTGTGGTAGAGTTCCAGAAGCAGCCCTTGCAAGGGAAGTGTGAGCTGCAGGGATGAATATTCGCTTTAGTTCTACCAGCTGGTCTAAATCACTCACCAAAGATTTTATCAGTTGATGTCTTTCCACTGACGGAAGGCTTGGTCAATTTTTGGTTTTTTAATTATGAAACAGAAAGGTTTCTCTGTGTAGCCCTGGCTGTCCTGAAACTCACCCTGTAGACCAAGCTGGCCTTGAACTCAGATCTGCCTACCTCTGCCTCCTGACTGCTGGGATTAAAGGACAGGTACCACCACCATGCAGCAGGCAGGATCATTTTTAAGGCATTTTTAAATATTTGTATATAATTTGAATGCAATTTATATGAATATAATATTAACATACTTCATTCCACTCCTCTAATTCCCCACTCCTTTTCGTGCCCCACTCCTTTTCAAGTTCAGGATTTATTATTTACTTATTTTTCATTTCATACATATGTATATATCCTGTTGGATCCATTTAGTGTTGCTCCTAATAATTCAGGTCTTGTTTGGACACTGTAGCTTCCCTGTTATATATAGAAGACAGTGTCTCCCAGCAGACATTTTTGTTCTCTAGCTTATACCAGTCTTTTTGCTGTTTTCTTCCTTGATGGTCCTGGAGCCTTAGTATAGGGATTGTGTTGTGGATGTATCAGTGGGACTGAGTACTTCATCATTAGTTAGTTGTGCTCTACATTTTGACTAGTTATGAATTCCTATAATTTTAATATACCCCATTGCAATATTTTAAAGTTCATTTTGAGTCTATAGTTTGAAATTTTGATGTTTTTATACATATTGTAATCACTGAAGAATTTGGATTTATTTCTGCATGAGGATCTATTGTGGCTAAGTGAGATAGGAAAGTATCAAGACATAGATAACAATCATATATGCTACCATGAACTTTTATAGGCATATCCCATATTAGGAAGCAACGTGAAGGTCACAGTTACCAAGATGTGTTATGTCACCTGTGCATTATAGAACATTGTAAAGGCTATTATTTTGTGGGATTAAATCATTAAATTTCTGAGTTCTTTCTAAAATTGTTATAACGTCTGCAAAGTGTTTATTTAAAAGCATTCATTTCTTCTGTCTAACTTCATAGCAGTATTTGAAATTCAAGGGTGAGTGACTTCTGGTATGCTGACTTATGCCTGGAATTTACTGTATACCTCAAGCTGGCTTCTAACTCATAATCTTCAGCTTCTTAGATGCAAGCCTGAATATATCAAGGCTTTATTTCAAAATGAATTAATTACTACTAAATAAAATTTGTAGTAGACTTTGACATTTGTCTATTTTAGTAATAGCTGCTATGCATATAGAATTCAAATGGTGTAACAAGACCCTCTGCTTATTTTGGCCTAGACCCCACTCTTGGACGAGAGTCAGTATTGACAATTAGAAGATTTTATTAGTGTGGTGTTTCCACCATATTACCTTAATTACGTTCAGATCTCTTCATCTTCTGTCTTATCATGTAATGCCATGCTTACTGACTTCACTGGTTTTTTGTTTCTGTTTTTGGATCATGATATAAAACTATATACAGGTGCCTTATAAACTGCTAAGTAGTTTACCAATAATAGTACTTAAAGCTAATTGTTTGCTTTGTTGAACTTCCTAAAATTAAATTAGTGGTAGGTTTTGCCTATTCAAAAGGGCTATTTGATTTGCTGGCTTCAAAACAAGATCACATGTTAATCACAAAATAAGCAACTATTTTGATCTTGGATGTCTTTTTGTACTCAATACACTTGAAACAGTTCTTTTCTTTCTCAGATGTCTTCATGAAGTCAGGGACATTCAGTAGTCACTTTCTACCTGGACCTCTCTGTTCTACTTCTGTGATAATGCATGTGCAGGCTACTTTTCTATCAGCTTAACGAAACATCATTTGGGAAGCAGGGCTCTCAGTTGAAGGAAAAAAAAAAAAAACCTGCACCAGAAACACGAGTTTATATGGGATTTTCTTAGTGATTGACACAATCACCCAAAGTGTGTGGTGCTACCTCTAGGCTTGTGGTCCTGCTTATAAGAAAGCAGACAGCCTTTTAGTGAGCAGCATTGCTCTATAGCCTCTACATTGGTTCCTGTGTCTAGGTTCCTAGTTTCTGCCCTTATTTCTCTGGATGATGGTGACTACAATCTAGAACAAGGGATAATCCCTTTCCTTCTCATCTTGCTTTTGTTCGTGGTTTTTTATCGAGCACTAGAAACCCTAAGATACTGCACAAAGGATTTTTCTCATTTTTGAACCCTTTTGGAAAGGAGGAAGTTTGTAGCTCTGTTTGTAGAAATGAATCTGTTGGTAGAGAGTTATCCTATCTGGATAATGTGTCACTCTTTCAGTTTCAAAGGGGGAAGTGAAACTGTGCATGGCCCTAATTACTTGTGCTCAAAATGTTGGTTCAGTTGGTTTAAAAAAATGCAGAATGAGTTATTAGTCTATAGGCTTAGAGGTTTTTTTATTTTAGTGAAGTAGGAAATTTGTTTTGTTTATTCATTGGCTTTTTTGAGTTTTGAAGAGTGTTTGATAGTTTTTTTGAAAAGTAGGAATTTGAATGACTATTTTGGCTTGTTTTATTAAGGTTTAGAGGTTATTTTTTATGGAACTTGTATGTTTAGTTTAAATAGTATATTGTTAAGTAGTTAATATAAGAATAGGGTTTTGTTTAGTGGCTAACTATTGTCATAAAGAGAGTAGACTTTATATGGAGTTTTTTGATTTTTTTTTTGAAGTAGATTGTTGTTGTTAGTAAATTTGTTTTATTGTTTTAAGTTTTTAAAATATTTTAAATGTTATATTTTGTAGGTTTTAGAAGTTTTGAAAATTATTTAATTGAAATATATTGTTGTATATTTAAAATTTTAATTAACTTAATTATAAGTTTGATTATTAAAGGTGACTTAATTTGTAATTTTTAATTACATTATAATTTTAAATTAGTTATATGAATATTATATTTTAAATAAGAATAGAAAATATATGTAGTATAATAGAATTGACTTTAAATTTGTATTAGTAAACTACAAATCTATAAGTCCAGACCTCTAGCCGTCCAAAAACCAAAAAACCTCACTACTACACTTCCACTTTGCCAGTTGAATTTGGTTTGTCTTTCTGGAGGATGCTTTTAATCATACCAAGTGTCACAGTCAGAGTGAAGCTGTTGGTAGGAATTACCCAAGAATTTGAACAAGGCAGAGGCAAAATCAAGAATCCTTAACTGGAATGGAGTTAGAGTCAAGATGGGGGAAGATGGGCTAAGGGATAGAAGGAGGAACACAGTAAAGCACTGAGGATGTGGCTCCATCGGTAGAGCGATTGCCTGGTATGCATTAGGCCTTGGGTTCAGTCCCCAGCACCACATAAAAACTGATTAGGGTTGGTGTTTGCACACCTGTGATATCAACATGTCAGAAAGAGACAGGGGCAGGAGACCAGGTATTCCAGTCTCACTAGCAGTGAAGCAGACAGATCATGCCAGACACAGAATTATAATGTAGCAGAGACACACTTTTATTCCCTAGAATATTTTCCTCTCTGAAAAATAATCCTTTTTTTTTTTTTTTTTTTTTTTTTGAAAAAGTGATAGATTTTCCTCGGGTGTAGATTTGGCATAGAGAAATGAGTAGTCTCTATGTTCATTTTAGCAAGCACATTAACTCAGCACTAACTGAGCATTTGCTTTCTGAGACGTTGACAGCAAAAGTAATTTTCAGATGACCAGCAAGTGAGTGTTGACTGCAGCAGAGGAAGAAAGCTAGATATGCGCACAGATGGTGAAGGCGCAGTGTGCTAAGTGCTTACGAAGATAGTAGGTCAGGCTGTCTTCAGTCAGGTACAGATGCTGCCATGTTCTGTCCTCTTCATGATTCTCACAGTAGAAGTCATTAGGTCGGTAATGTGATCACTGTACAAACACTGAAGACCGGAGGCAGCCTCTCCTCCAGTGTCAGACAGTATGCAGAGCTAGTCATTGCTCGCGTTAATGGATTGCTGGTGTACACTGAGATCAGAAGAATAGACAGTACTCTGGAGAATGAGATATGCCCCTGCTCTGCGGGGTTAGAACTACAGAGCTAAGGATTGCAGTTTACCTCAGTGGAGGAGCACTTTCTTGTCTAGCAGGTACAAGGCCCTAGATTTAGTCCTCAACATGGGGGTGGTAGATGCAATAGAGCCATCTGTGAAAGGTCTCTGATTGAGGACCTCCATACCATTACTTGTAATGACATAGCAGGGATATCAGATGTTTAAATAACCCTCACTGCCATTTTCCTGGTGCAATTTGTAGTAGAGATTAAAAATTAGAATATTACTGATATGAGTAAGGAAATAGCCTTATTTGTGTAAGTTAATATAGTAAGAATAAAAAAGGTGTTAAAAGAAGTGAAAAGGCATTTTCTGTAACTAAAGAATAGACACTTCAAATACAGGCTCTATTTTTAAATGAAAGTTATGCATGTACTAGTACAGAAGCATAAAGGGTCTGAAAGTTGGTTATGAAGATGAAAGATGGCATCATACAGGAAGAGTATAGAGGTTAAAATGTACCCACTCCTCTAGTGTGTGCCCACTTGAGCATCTTCAGTACGTGCAGAGTAAGTAGGGGAGTTTCTTTGTTGAGAAACCTGACAGATTGCTTCAGCCAAGATGAACAGTTACTTTTATGATGCATTAAAAATAGAAATCTTCTCTGTGGGCTTCTCCCGAACAGTCATAACACCAATCTAATCATGACAAAAATCAAATTCCAACAGGGAATACACTGCAGAGTGGCTGAGCAGTAACCCCATAACTGTCAGTCTGATTAAGGTCAAGGAAAGGGGAACATTCATCTTGGTCCAGGAGCCCACGTTGGTTTGTGAGCCAAAGGAAGAATGTTAACAAATGCTTCAAGATGCCTGGATGGTATCCTGAAGGCAAAAACTAAGAAAAAGAAAATGGGAACTGTGAGGAGAAAGACAGAGAGGAGCTGCCCGGCACTGAGAACAAAGAACAGACAGGAAGGAGTAGACTACCAGTGCTCTCCACTCTTGTGGACCCACACCTAGGGCCTAGGGGGAGCAAGATAATCACAGAAGCCTATCAGGGTTCCCTTCAGCCTTGAGTGGAGGGGATTGTGTTCTCTCCAGAAGCTGCAGTGAAATCAATTGTTTGTAACACTTAACCAGAAAGTGTTCATATTTTAAAGCCAAATGCCTGGCTCATTTTGTGAAAGGATATCTACGACAGGGATATTATTATAGAACATGTGGAACTTAAATCTTTCAGATGAATTAAGCCATAAATTAAGAAGGGGGGAGTCAGTGGATAGTAGAGGAAACACACTAAATAAATACAAGCACAACCAGACCTACTCCGTTAAGATCCTGTACCAAAAATAAAAATAATTTTAACATACAAAGGCAGCATGGGCATAGGCACTCTTTTGAAATCATCTGCTTTGCTCACTTCTCTTTCTGGATTGCATCCCAGGAGTTCTCCATGTTCTGTCATCATAGATGCATGGTTGGCAGGGGTGAGTCTCTGCGGCATCTCATACTCCCACGTCAAAACCCCCACTGACTGTTTTGATATAGGATCTTGGCTATAAAGTGCAGATGTGTCCAGTACTGTGTAGCCCAGACTGGCCTCAAACTCCCAGCTGCTCCACATGCTGGGATCACAGGCATTGCCACCACAGTTTTTGGTTGATTCTTTAGTATTCTTTCAGTTCTGTCAGCAAACTTGTTTTTAATGCTTTTCAGTTTCAGGGAGTGTCTTGCATTGTTTAAACTACATTGTTTTGGTAATGTGATTAATTTCTTTATTTCTGTGGCCCGATTGTAGTACCCAGAACATATGTAATACCTAGAGCATAACAGGCAAATATTCAATAAGTGTTTTTCTTCTTTCTTGTTCCAAGGTTGTTACTGCTTTTGCTGGGTTTTGTTACTGGTTGGCTTTTTGTTTTGTTTATAGCAAATATATAGTTAACTGTTTTCATGGCTGGGGCTTTCTTCCGTGTGTTTTTGTTTCTCTAACTTTGTTCCTCTCTTATTTAATTATTTGTTCTTTGTGGTTTTGTATAGTTTTGGTTTTTTACTTGTTCGTTTGTTGAGACAAGGCCTCTTTACAGCCCAGGCTGGCCACAAGCTCTATAGCCAAGGATGGACTTAAAATCTAGTGCTAGTATTACTGCCGTGTGTCACCATGCCTTGTCTTCTTTAAGAACACATGGAAATTGTGTGACATTTCAATGCGTGAATATAACATGCATCAATCTTGTTTACCCTCCATTACCTTATCATTCCCTCCTTCCTCTTCTTTATAATCTTCTATTTTTAGGGGGTTTGTTTGTTTGTTTTGCTTCTATATAGGACATATCAGAGAAAAAAAGTGAGTCTAGTTTATTTTGGCTAACATGATCCCATCCAGTTCCATCCATCTTCCTGCATATGCCATGGTGCTCCACTGTGTATATGCACCCCACCTTTTATAGTACCCTCTGTTTTCTTTCTTTGTGCCTTTAGATTTAGCCCACGCCTCAGTTCCACATTATCTTATCTTGAAATCTGGGGTCTATCTGCAGTGCCCTCTTTCCTAGTAAGATTCTAGGTTGTGGGTTTGTGGGAAATTTGGCATGTGTCTTCAAGGGCCATATCTGCTCAGCTTGCTGTACTCAGCCACCAGAGCAGTGTGCAGTTGGAGTAATGGAAAGCCACACAAAATCAATAATAAAAAAATTAAAAACTAATAAAGATTGCCCTCTAGAAGTGAATAATATTGCATGAAGCCTGCCAGCAGTATGCAAACAGTTCTGAAGCTGATAGGCTATGATAGCCAATCTGATTTTCAAAGACACTTTTTACAAAAATTCCTTGCTATATCTTTAAGACTTTGACTGGGTCGGATAAATTTGGGTGGAAATTTTTGTCCTAGTTATATATCCATCTTGGAGAATCCTTAGTATAATGCTTGTGTTAAAGTTTTCAGTTTTCAGTGCACACTTACACTTTGTTATTTGAATCTTGTGATAGATACTCCCTTGAAGGAGGAGCATGGTTATCTCTTTCTCATTTAGTTTCCTTCATGTGCGCTTATGTGCATGTATGTGTTAATGTTGATGGTGAGCAAATCCAGAGCTTTGGGCTCAAATCACAGCCCTATACAGCCTTCTTTTTCTCATTTTATAGACAGGAAAATTGAGCTCAAGGATTATGAATTTAAAACTAATAAAAAAAATTAGTTAAAATTAAATTAAGAGGAAAGAATAATGAATATTTATTATATTAAAGCTACATATAGTAAGACTGTTTCTAAAAAGGTTTATCTGAGCCTGGCAGTGGTGGCCTGCACCTTTAATCCCAGCACTCAGGAGACAGAGGCAAGAAGATCTCTGTGAGTTCAAGACCATCCTGGTACACAGAGTGAGTTCCAGGACAGGCTCCAAAGCTACATACAAAAATCCTGCCTTGAAAAACAAAATAGCAATAGCAAAAAAAAAGTTTTTGTCTGATTATAAAATAAACTTCTAATGTTTAAATTAGATTTGCATTTCTGTTGTATGGTCTGTGTGGGGATATGTTTCAAATTTAATAAAAATCAATCTGAGATATCAGAGGGATCTACCCATAGTCAGTCTACTTTGGAGGATCAGAGAATGGTAACTCACACTTTCAATCCCAACCACAGGGAATATCCAGGAGTGGTGACCTACACCCTTAATCCCAGCAGATCTGAGTTTGAGATCAGTTTAGTTTACAGAGGGAGTTCCAGGCTCCCAGGCAGGCAGTGGTGGTGCAGGCGTTTAATCTAAACCTGGATATGAAACAACTGGGTGAAGAAGGTATTTAAGGCAGACATAGGAAGACAGAGCAGACAGAAGAAGCCAGGAGGAGGGAGGCTGAGGAAGATAGTTGGGTGAGATCTGACTGTGCTGCTTCCTCTTTGATATCTCAGCTTTCCCTGAGATCGGGCTCTGAGTTTCCTTTATTCACGCAATAGGCCTGTATTTGAATTGTATGAATTTAGCACAGCCTAGGCTTTAGCGTAGCAGGACACAGCCTGGGCTAGGTTGATCATTCTTGCAGTGTTTCCTCCACCTCCTTTCCTCTGTTCTTTCTCTCCTGTAGGACCGGAGTTGTCAATTCCACTCAGCAGCAGCTGGCTCTGCTATTTCTCAGACTCTTCACTTTTGTTTTCCTCATATTTTGAATGAAAATTGTTTGGCTTTTAAAAAATAGGATTCTCACCAGTCTTTAAGAATCCTGATATTACTGGAGTCCTAAAATGACTCATTAGATTCTTAGGAATTATTCCCTTGTTTCTTGCAAAGGACTCCTTCCGTAAGGATCTCTAGAAGACTAAGTAGATAAACCTTCAAGACAGACCTACAGGTTCTCTTGGGTGGAGCTTCAGGAATCTGATTTTTAATATGTCTAGATGCTAAGTGTTTGCTACTCTGTTTTCACAGTACTGTGTCCTACAGAGAGAACAATCAGTGACTTGAACCCTGAGGTTTTTTTTTTTAAAGATGTGAATGGTGAGGTAAGAGGATTGCTTTGAGTTCAAGGCCAGCCTGTGCTACCTAAACCAGGGCAAGGAAAAGAAGAAACAGACTTGATGGTAGCATCTGTTAAATGTATTGTTTGTATTGAGTAGAGAGAGTTGAGGTGTAGGATTATCCAGTTAACAAGGTAACTCAGCTGGTAAACACCTTCCACCAAGCCTGCTAGCCTGAGTTTGAGCTCTGAGACCATCGAGGTGGGTAGCAGACGACTGACTTCTGCAAGCTGACCTCCCACACACACCCCCACCCCGTCGCACACATTTTATACATATGTGCACATACGCAGCACAATAGGAAGAAAAGGTGAAGACATTTCAGATCTTGTCCCTAAGCAAGTTTTGTTTATAAAAGAAATGAAAATAGACATTTAAATTACTGATAGTGAAAATTTAAGTTAGAAATAAGTGGCTTTTCAGAAATAAAAGTAAGATCTTTAATAAAGATCACGTCTAGCAAATCATGGAAGGCCTCTGTGAATGGAGGTGATTGGCTCTACAGAGCTCAGGGAGAGGTGGGAAGTGGCAGTGTTGTTCTGTGTGCTGAGGAAAGCAGGGTCTTTGCCTTCTGAACACGCCCATCCTTTCCAAACTCTCACAGTCCTGCTGTTCTAGACTGTTCCTTTTTCTGAAGCCATCTCAGACAAAGCTGAGGTGAGGGTTAGCTTACTGCTGCGTGTGGCGGCTCTGAGTTTGCTGAACCAGACTAAGTTAGCCTCTTGAGAAACACGGGCATGTTTTGGATGTGAGATTCTTGAAGAAAAGGATTCATTACAAAGAGAGGCATAAACATGGAGATACAAAGGACTGGCTAGTTCTCAGGGCCTAAAGAAAAGGCTGAGCACAGCCTTTTAAGAAAAGGGAAGACACTGCTCTAGGGTCAAAGGGCATGTGGGCATAGAGGGAAGGGAGCTTGGCATGAAGAAGTAAAGAGTACTGTAAAAATCTTTTAGTTAAATACGATGATGAGCTCTAAAGTTACTCTGTGTTCAGAGTGCTCTATAATTTAACTGACTTAGCTCTCCCGCTCTGTGATGTAGGTGCATTCTTATCCAGATTTTGGAAAACTTCCCTAGACGGTGCTGTTCTAGGAGTTGAGCTGCCACATGGGAAGCCAGTGAATGGGGAAGGTAAAGGGGTTATTTAAAAAATTGGAGAATTGCAAATAATGGCTGACTGGATGACAGCAGAAACCCATACTGCCACTTTCTATGCTTTGTAAGTAAGGTCAGTCTTAATTTCTATGGGTTTTATTTTCTTCTAATTATTCATTACTTTTTTTAAATTTCTAGGTGTTGGTAAATCGTGCTTATTGCTACAGTTTACAGACAAGAGGTTTCAGCCGGTGCATGACCTCACAATTGGTAAGTTTGATAGAAGAATAAAACATAGAAAGTTTTCAATAGCTTATGTGCAGTATGCTAGTGGATCCATTGTAAAAGCAGTGAAACTAGACCTGTGCAGAATCTAGTCTCCATTACTTTTTAGAATACATAAAACAAATATTAATAACTTTTCATACAGGGTTAGAATGCAAAGACATTAGTAAGATTTCAGTTATATTTAATTATGGATCATACTATTAAAACATAATACTACACCATGTTAGGAGCTTACTGGAAATTAAATAAAGTCCGTCAGTAATTGGGCAAGCTGTTTCACCTCTCCACCTTTCAGTTTTTCTGTCTGTATAGTGAGTATAGTATTAAGAACTCCACAGAGTAAGTGTGAGCAGTAAATGAACTGTAAATATTAAGCATTGAACTGTGCCCTGCAGTGTGGCAAATGCTGCATGCTTGCTATAATTATTAACCAGGACTATCAGCTGAGTATGAGTTGTAAATGAGGTAGGTACTCGTAACAAATAGATGATCAGTGTTGGGTGTCGTTATTTTTCATAGTGTTGCTACTATTTTACCAGTATACAAAACTGAAAATTTGAAATGAGTTTAAAAAAAAATCAAAACAACAATAAGAATTTTAGATAGTCACAGCCACATATATTGATAGCCAGGCATGTGGCATGCTTCTGTAAACCTAGTACTTGAGAAGCAGAGGCAAGAGGTTCACCACAAGTTCAGAGCTAGTGTGGTCAGTATAGTGAGATCCAGACCAACCAGAGTTGTGTAACAAGATGTCTATTAAAAAAAGATACACAGACAGACAGACAGGCAGGCAGGCAGATAGATAATCTAGAGCAGCAGTTTTCAACCTGTGAGTTGTGACCCTTTGGAGGTCAAATGACCCTTTCACAGGGGTTGCATATCAGCTATCCTTCGTATCAAAGGAGTAATTAGAAATCTTATAATTCTTTTGCTAAGTAATAGTCACTGACTTTATTTCTGTCTGGGAGTTGTATTTGTTATTCTTTCTTTCTTTCTTTCTTTCTTTCTTTTCTTTCTTTCTTTTTTGTTTTTTTTAAGGCAGATATCAGAAGGTAGTTCAGACCGGCCTTGAATTTGCAGTTCTTCTGCCTGTGTGTCCTGAATAATGAGGATACAGTTGTGTTCTACCATATCCAGCTTCTTAAGCTTATTTATTCTGTTATTTTACTGATTACTGCTTTCATTGACAGTAAATTCAGGGGGATCTAGGAGTCCAAGGCCCTCATCCTCATAGTGATGTTTGAGTCTAGTCTAGGCAACGTGGAGAATTGGTGAGGGGAGGTTCAGCCAAACCTATGGTTGTGTGAGAAACTCTTTTAGACACCTACTGCATTGTAAAGTTTTTGTTGTTTGTTGAGGAATGGGCAGACATGGTGATTCAATGAAAATGTTAGTGTCAGGCATATTCCTCCCTGAGAGTTAATTATTGATCAAGGAGGCTCCAGGGTATTGCCAATTGTTCTTGGTTGCCCACCAGAACTTAATGGTGTGGACAAACTTGTTGCTAAAGACACAACACTTTATGCAGGGCACAAAGAAATCAAACTGGAACAGACATGAAAACTTCTTACCTTTTGGTTAATTCATAGCTGCATCTCAGGGAGATAAGCTGGCAGTGCCAGCCCAGTATCAAACCCTGCATGTTATAATACTCTTTTTCAGGCAAGATATGTCCACTGTGCTCCAGTGTCACAAAGGTTATGGCAGTAACTATACACTTTGGGGTTAGATTTGAGGCCTGCTCCACAGGAGGTAATTCATATCTGATGGTATAAACTTGGACAGAAGCTCAGGGCTGAGGAAGTCATAGGCCCTAGCCCTCTTAGGGCATATTACTCTTGTCTGGTTAGATGAACATAGTATCAAGCTGTCGTCTAAATAGTTAGATTAGTGCTGCCCTTAACAATTAATGCAGAGCCTCATGACTGGTCAGCGTACTAAGAATAAGTGACTGTCAGTGCTCAACCCTAAGTGTTACATCTATATCAAACACTCCGTTCCCTCCCTCCCGGCTTAGATAAAAGAGGGGATAGAAAAGAATGTTAGAATGAGAAGATGAAGGTTGCTAGGAAGCAGTATCTCCTGGGCACAACACGTCTGTTTGTCCTCTGAACTCACTGCACCGTGGTGACCATTCCAATAAGCAACACTAAACCAAAAGGGGTTGGTGTGTTTGGCAGTGGGAAGAGAGACTTGGGGGAGCATATGATTATGATACATTGTTTACGTGTATGAAATTGTCAAAGAATAAATAAAAGATATATTTTAAAAGATGTATATTAGCTGCTCTTTCTATTGCTGTGATAAAACATCGTGCCCAAGTCAATTTGTACAAGAAAGCTTTTGATTGGGCTATATTTCAAAGGGTTAGCATCCCAGATGGTGGAGTGAAGGCATGATAGCAAGAACAGTAGAGAGTTCATTTCTTGAACCACAAGTAGGAGATGGAGAGTATTTTAGGGATGCATGGGCCACTATAGAGCTAGCCAGCAGGAAGGAAGTCTCGAGGTCAGTTTCAGCTGGACTTATTCATGTCCTACTATCAAGGTATCTGGAGCCTTGAGTTACTAGATCTGACTAAGTTTTGGTTGGCATCCTAGAGCAATGGCTACAGCTTTCATTCTATGTGCTCTGGCACCTCACTAACCAACAGCTCTAGGGATGTATAGCTGTTGGCACTGGGGTTTTCAAACTTCATCGTACATAACAAAATCCACCTCGTAGATTAAGTAAAATGAGACTTTGTTGTTTTAAGAATTTCTTGTGTCCCACAGAAACGGGAAGGGAGCAGCTGGATCAGGCTAGAGGAGGGCTTAAAGCTTTAAAGGAGATGGGAACTTCTGACTCTCACCACTCATTCCCCTGAGCCTGCTTTATTTTTCTCTCTGCCTGTTCCCAGAAGTTTTGTTTGTTTTTGTTTTTCCTGTCTCTATGGCAAGAAATAGTTAACCATGAAACTTGTATTGTTCAGAAGATTAAAGGTTTTTGTAAATGTAAGTCCAAGTTCTTTGAGAAAGAAAATTTACCACCTTGATCTGGTAGAGACTCACTTAATAGCTCTTATTAACTGAGAGCTACAGGTGTGGGTGAGTTCAGACCATAGGATGGTAGAGGACTTGAGAGGTGGCTCCATAGTTAAAAGTGCTTGCTGTGCAGTCATGAGGACCAGAGTTCAATCCCACAGACACTGGAAACTTCAGTGCTGAGAGATCTATGCCCTCTTGTAGTATTAGGTTTCTGGCCTGGACTTTCTGGTCTAGCCTCATGGCCAGGACCTGCAGACCCTCAGTCCCATAGTCCCACTGAAACACACAGACACTTATATTAATTGTTCACTATTGACCTGGGGCCCAAGCATATAACTTGCTAACTCTTTACCCTTAAACTGACTCATGATTCTTATCCTGTTCAGCCATGTGGCTCGATACCTTTTCTCAGAGCAGCATAGTTGTCCTTTGCTTCTGTGGCATCTTGTGGCTTCTCTGTGGCATTTCTGCCCTGTTCTGCCCTGTTCTTCCTGGTAGCCCCACACTTTCTGTCTACCTTTGGCCAATCAGCGTTTTTATTAAACCAGTAGGTGGGACAATTATTTGCAATGTTAAAACATAATTCCACTACACTCTTGGACCTCCGTGCTCATCCAGGCATGCATATCTGCACATATACTACATCCATTCACACAGACACATTCGCACAAAGAATAAATAATTATTTCATTAAATAAGAAATCATAGAAGAGAGGGAGTGGACAATTGTATATTAGTCAGTTAAAATGACTTAGAGGCTGTGGTCCAGCTAATCCATTAAATGAGTGGTTGTGAATGGAGGGTTCAAGAATCCAGTAGTTGTTCAGTCAACAAGGCTGGATGCCTCAGCTGGTCCTAAGTATACGCTGGAATCTTGAAGTAGGCTCTATTGGATGTAGGCTCTAATCCAGTAAGGAAATGGATGTGCCAGCAAGGCTTCCTTCTTCTGTGTTCTTAAGTAGGATTCCACCTCAGATATCCAGATCAGTAGTAGATCTTCCCATTTCAGATGATCCAATGAAGCAAAAATTCCTTACAGATAGGTGCAGCCATTTTGGGGTTTTAGTTAATTCCCAATGTAGTCAAGTTGAGAACCAAAATATCTATCACAGACAATAACCTCATATATTGTTTATCTTCTATCTCTGAGAGTTTTAAAGATGAACCAAAGCAGCTATTTATAATAGCTTCATAACATAATTATATTGAGAATCCAGAGGATTGCCTAGACCACCATCGTCAATGTGATAGAAACTTAAACAGTGACTTAAATACTTACTAGGCAGTTAGTTGGGTCTGTCAGCCCCTCTTCCTCTGCTGCAGTTAACCTGGAGCCTCCACATTGGCTGCCTAGTGTCCTAGTCACAGCCCCGAGAGTTGTGTTCAAATTGATGTCTACAACCACTCAAGAACTTCAGTTTTCATTCATCTCTCTCATTTTTCCAACTTACTTTCCAGTGTCACCTGTATTGGTCATGTCATCTTTTCACTCACTTCCCTGTCTACTCATCGCCATATGCACTGTCATTTCCTTATTCTATTATAAACAAACATAGCATAGAGCTGACTGTCTGCTCCATTTCTGCATGTGTACCATTAGACCTGGCTTAAGACAAACATGCTGACAAGTCTCAATTTTAATGTCTTAGACACCAACGTCAGGGAAACGTTACCTATCTTCTGACAGTTGTGCTTTATTTCCATTGGTCTTGTATTCACCACACATTTCTTCTCACTCTGATTTGATTGCCTGGGTTTGTATTTCATTTAGAAAACAAGGCAAGTCCAGGAACTTTTTTAGAAGTGCCCAGATTCCACCTGCAGAGCACTGTGCCTAGAAACAGTGCTTACTCCAGGTGCTGTGGAGGATCCATGAAGATCCTGACCACAACCACAGGCGCCCACCTTAGCAGTCCTTCTTTTCTCCTGGCATTTTGGTGATAGTTATTCATGCCTGTTTTCATTTCCTTTCATTTTCACAAAATTCACAAACAATCCCAATTTTCTGCCTTTAGTGTCTCTGTCTCTGCTCCTTCCCCACTCCCATCTCTCCTGTGTCTCTGTCTCTGCTCCTTCCCACTCCCATCTCTCCTGTGTGTCTCTGTCTCTCCTCCTCCCCATTCCCATCTCTCCTGTGTGTCTCTGTCTCTCCTTCCCACTCCCATCTCTCCTGTGTCTCTGCTCCTTCCCCACTCCCATCTCTCCTGTGTGTCTCTGTCTCTCCTCCTCCCCACTCCCATCTCTCCTGTGTGTCTCTGTCTCTGCTCCTTCCCCACTCCCATCTCTCCTGTGTGTCTCTGTCTCTCCTCCTCCCCACTCCCATCTCTCCTGTGTCTCTGTCTCTCCTCCTCCCCACTCCCATCTCTCCTGTGTGTCTCTGTCTCTCCTCCTCCCCACTCCCATCTCTCCTGTGTCTCTGTCTCTCCTCCTCCCCACTCCCATCTCTCCTGTGTGTCTCTGTCTCTCCTCCTTCCCACTCCCATCTCTCCTGTGTCTCTGTCTCTCCTCCTCCCCACTCCCATCTCTCCTGTGTGTCTCTGTCTCTGCTCCTTCCCACTCCCATCTCTCCTGTGTGTCTCTGTCTCTCCTCCTCCCCACTCCCATCTCTCCTGTGTGTCTCTGTCTCTCCTCCTCCCCACTCCCATCTCTCCTGTGTGTCTCTGTCTCTCCTCCTTCCCACTCCCATCTCTCCTGTCTTCCTTCCTTCCTTCTTTGGTAGTGGTGATGTTTTGTTGAGACAAGGTCTCATAGAGTCCAGTATGGTCTTAGATCTCATAGCTAGCTGGGGATAGCCTTGAACTCACCATCCTCTTGTCTCCACTTCCCAAATGAAAGAATTAAAGGTTTATGCTGTATCCAGTTCTCCATGTGTTCTTCTCTGAACTCTCATCAGCCCTCCCACCCCTTTGTGCATATCGAGCTGCATGTCTAAATATACCCCTCTCTTAGATGGTGACTAGACGTCTAAGATCCCAAATGTTTCCATCTCAGTGTGCTAAAAATAAGAACTCTTTTTCTTCACCCCGTCTTTTATTTAGCTTACCATTTTCCAAGTTTGTGAATCAAAACAACAAAAAGTGGTTATTATCGTGTTGGTTTTAACTTTTTGTGTGTGACTATGGGTGTATTTTGTCAGCCTATGAGTGTTTCTGTGATTGAAGCTCTTATTGATCCCAAGGACTCGAGTGGTAAAAGGAGAGGAACGTATTCTAGAAGTTGTCCCTGATACACACACACACACACACACACACACACACACACACACACACACACACACACACACACACACACACGGTGAATTTAAGACATTGTTGTTTATCCATTGGCTTCTTTGAAGGGCTTTTGTGCCATTGGGTGGTGATTTTATGTATCTCTGTAACCAGAACAGATATGAAAAGGTATACATACTATGAATATGCATGTGTGTGTAGATGAGCAGATGTGTAAACACTATTATATTTTCTGTGCATTTTTCATTCTGGTACATCATGACTCCTGGGTCTCTGTTTTCAGGAGTGGCAGTATTTCTGAGCCTGAAAAAACATGAACATCACCATTAGTTTCTACATGACTGTTTGCATCCCAAGAATAGAATAAGCACCTAACTGTATATGGGGGGGGGGGCGGACAAATTACCTTTCCATCTCACCCTCCTGCTCACAGCTAAATGTGCTTCTTCTTGTTTTGTTTTGCTTTGTGTTTTTGGAAGAAGGTCTTAAATAATCCAGGCAGGTTCCAGGCTCACTATGTAGCTGAGGCTGGCCTTGAACTCCTGATTTTCTGACGTCTCAATGTTGGGATTACAAGTATGTGCTACTATACCATGCCTGACTGTAGTTGTAATGACAGAGTCTCCATGTTGCCTCATCTATCCTAGAACTCATTATGCAGACCAATCTGGCCTTGAAGTCATAGCAGTCGACCTGCTTCTGACTTCCAAGTGCTGAGATTAAAGGTGCATGCCACCAGCCCAGCCCTGTAATTTTTTTTTTTTTTTAATAGCATTGATGTGCAATCTAGATGGCTCAAACTCACAGCAATCTCTTTAGCTGTGAACTTTACTTCCCAAGTGCTGGGAATACAGGCCTGGGCCATCACTCCTGGCCCACATTGACCTGGATAGAAAGAGTGGTAGAACATGCTCTAGATGATCTAGAGTCTAGATGAGTCAGTGTGAGTGATAGAAAGCTTCTAGAGGGCCTGGCTTAACTTATACGTGTTCCAAGGTTAGCAGCTGTGTGAAAACACTTGTATTTTATTAGTCAAAGTAATAGTAATAGTGTGAAGTATTTCACTAGTTTCTTTAACAAATTATTTTCTCTTCTATTCAGGTGTAGAGTTTGGTGCTCGAATGATAACGATTGATGGGAAACAGATAAAACTCCAGATCTGGGATACAGTAAGTGTAGCATTTATAAAAGTGCCCTTGCATGCTTGTGTTGTTTAATGTTAAATATGTTAGACACAGAATTTCTAAAGCCCTGAAGTGAAATGAACTAGATAGGATTTTTCTTACTGTTTAGTAATTTTAATGGATGTAAGAACTGAATATTAGTAGACAAATCTGAGCAAATCCTTAAGTTTTATGATCTAAATAAAAACACTTCAGAAACTGTATACATGTGTTCTTTTAAATGTTTATTGATTTTTATGTATCTGTGTGAGTTTGAATGAGTATATCTACACACATATATGTAGTACACATCATGGAGGCTAGAATAGAGCATTGGATGCCATGGAGGGAGTAGAGTTAGGTACAGGCGTATATGAAATGCCATCCATATGGATGCTTGGAACCAAACCCAAGATCCTCTGTAAGAACAGCAACTGCTCTCAACTATGGAACCATCTTGCCAGCCCCTAGAAATTGTGTTTTTAAGAAGAATAATCACCAAGTCTAAATTTTAAAAAAGTAAATATAATGTAAGGTAAAAATGCCACTATTATATAGTTATTTATCTTGGAAGCTTATTTATTAATTTAAGTTTGGTTAAGTCCTGGTCACTTGAAGCCTCCTAACTTAATATCCTCTTTCCATCACTCTCCTGTCTGATGAGCAAATATTACATGTAATCTCTGTGGTTTGAAATGGGGTTTTCTAGTATGAACCCAGAATAAGCAAATGATGTGAAGCTGCAAACACTGTCCTTGTTACTGCCTAGTTTGTGAGCCTGCTTACAATGTACTCAGTAACCTGGTTTTCCTTCTTCACAAGTGGTTTAGTAAAAAATATATAAAAATGTTTAGGCCCCTGTATACTTACTTAAAAATGACACAGAGCACTTTAGCTTTGATGGATTATCAACATAAATAGCACTATACTAAAAACTAGGATTGGGAAACGTAATGGATACTTGGATTTTTCATTTCCATGTATCATGTTGGAGGATCTAATAAAAGGTTTTATGTATATTAGGCAAGTGGCCTACCACTGATCTATATCCTCAGTCTGCAGGTCATTTTAAAATAGTATTATAGCTGGTATTTATTAGGATAAACAATGCATTCCAAAACAAAAATAATTATCTTTTTGTAGTGAGAAAATTGATGTAGTGTTGATAGTTTGAACATATCTTCTGCTTAGTATGGAATACTGGAGTCTTAGTCTTCTGTGCGTCAATCAAGTGTTACATGTGTTTTAGCTGAAGCAAAGATAGTCAAATTTCATGCTAGTAGATAGTTGAGAGTTATGAGTTTGCATGAACCTTTATAAAATAACAAGGAGTATATTTTATACTCCTGTTATGTGTTCCTCTGTTCACTCAGTTTTAGTTTCTCATTTGACAGTGACAGAAGCTATTAAGAAAGTAATCAAATAAAATATTCAGGCTAAGACTGCATTGCTGAGACCAAGCAAGTTGCTGAGGGTGGTTGCAGGATATAGATTTCCTGTTATTTCCCATGTGTGCCACAACTGTCCTTCAGATGATAAACACTGAATCTATCTGCTCTATTTTGGAGTTTTCCATTGGACTGTGCGGCCTTATGCCCTTTGACCTCTCTTCAGTGGAGAGCTGACTTATCTATTTCTTAAGGGTTTCTTCCATTAACCCAAAGAGTCTTCATAGTACATATGATATATGTACCTGTTGGTGTTCATGTTGGTGTTTGGGGATGCCAGAGGTCATTGTCAGAGTCTGGCACTCATCAGTTGTACCAGGCTGGCCAGTGAGTTTCAGGGATCTAATATTCATGTCCCCCTTTACCCTAAAGGGTTGTTGTTATAAATACACCATCATATCCATTTTTTTACATGAGGACTGGGTATTGGAGCTCAGGTCCTCTTACTTGTGTGGCAAGTACCTTATCAGTTGAGTTGTGTCCGTGGCCCAGCATGTTTCATTTAGATTTTCTTAGCTAACATGACTTCAAATAAAAATGCATGAAAAGCCTGGACTCAGTGGCTCATGCCTGTAATCCCCAGAACTTGGGTAAAAGCAGGAAGAACGGGAATTGAAGATGATCTTCATCTGTTTTGTGAGTTAGAGGCCAGTATGGGCTACATCAGGACAAAACAGAAAAACAAACAAAAGCCTGCATGGAAGGGCTTGAAAGTCTGTCTCAGATCAAGTACTTGCCTAGCAAGCCTAGGAATCTGTTCCCCAATCTTGGCATCTTAAAAAAAGAAAGGCAGGAAGGAAGAAGCATAAGCCTCTCCTAGAGACTTAGAAGTATCCTCTCTAACGAGAATGAAGTATTTACTGTTGCATTAAAAGCATTATATATATACAGTAGGCTGCTTTCTTATTGATGATCTTAATAGCACACGTTATTTGGCAGAGTGTAGTGTGAACCAGACTACATGTGCTGGATTTCCTAAGCGTGCCCTCATACCTTAAGAAAGGGAAATAGAAGAAACCTGTGTTTCTACTTCCTCCAGCAGGACAACAGGCTAATCTCCACCCTCCATTTCACAAGGGAGTTTGATGCTTTGAAGACATCATAAGCACCAAGAAAGAATTTCAGAGTTAACTTTCTCATTAATTTCTTTTTGAACTTGTAACTGGGTAAAATGATTTAGGACCCAGGGACCTTCGGGAAAGGAAGTCAAGAGTTCAAGTCCAGCATGGGCTTCATAGTGAGACCCACTCAAAAAATGGGAAAGAACTGGCTAGATGGCTCAGTGGATGGAGGCACTTGCTACCTTGCCTGACAATCTAACTTTAATCCCTGTAACTCACATAGTGGAAGGAGAAGCCCACAGCTGCAAGTTGTTCTTGGAGCTTCACTCCCACACAGGTGCACACTGAGTAAATAAGTGTAACAATAGAACTAACACTGTACCTTACAGATAGTCTTAGTACCTCAGACTTGGTCCCCACACCCAGTGCCTCTTCTTTCACTATGTTAAAAGCACCTTGTACATACTAGGCAAGTGCTCCACCACTCAACTGCATCCCAGTCTTTTCCTCTTGTTTTCATAGTTGATTTCCAAAAATTTTCAGTGAATGATATCAGAAATAAAAGTGATCCCTTGCTTATTTGAGTGAGACAGTCATCCCTTGTCCTAGATGTTTCTTGGCCCATCTGTTTGTTTGGATAGTTTGCTGTGTTTTTAGTGATGAGAATCCAGTCTTTTTCTTATCCAGAAGATTCTCAAAACTAGAGTGCTCTTTGGAAAAATAAAGGCTGTGAATAATTTTCTTGGTCCTAAAAAGTAATATCCTGCTCTGCTGGTGATTACACCTATAATAAATAGAATGCAGAAAGCTGAACAGGAGAATCAGTTCAAGGTCAGCCTGGGCTATGGGAAACTCAATGAGAAATTATTCTCTCTCCACAGCCTATGTTCATGTCACCATGTGTTAGGATGTTATTCAGTTTATACGCATTTCCATTCCTCTAAAATTTTAAAAATAATTTTTCCTTACAAAATTTTCATGTCTACCATCTTTGCTTTTTTATTTTCTCTTTCAATTTTGTTAGATAAATGGCTAATAATCAGAAATAAGTATTACTGTAGCACTGACTCTCACAAATGTAAAATCTTGAGTGGGGAACAAGATAACACATTCGAGTGTCTGCTGTACATACATTTAGGTTAGACATGATGGAGCTAAGAGGAAAAGTACATTTTTGAATTGTGTTCATTTCATTTAATCAGCCATATTAGGATGAAACCCTGTGGACATGCTTTTGGATTTGCAAGCCGAAAGGCATAAGTGTGGAGTGTAGTAGACAAGCCCCTGAGCTTTGTAAAAACCTGGACACTTTGAACTGGGGCTCTAAGGAAATAGAAAATAGATAGCTGGAGGGGAAGAATGGGTTTTTAGGAAGGGAAATAACAAGAGAAACAAAGTCAGAGATATTCAGATATTGGTGATACAGTAGGAAGAAATCAGCTTTGTGAACCAGAGTGTGCATGTGTGTGTGTATGTGTGTATATGTGTGTGTGCGTGTGTATCTGTGTGTGCGCACATGTGTGTATTGTGTGTGCGTGTGTGTGTATATGTGTGTGCACGTGTGCGTGTATTCTGTGTGTGTGTGTGTGTGTGTGAGAGAGAGAGAGAGAGAGAGAGAGAGAGACAGCTCACTGACCTTATATTCCTTTCTGTGTTAGCCCCTCTCCAAAAGCTGGGACTACAGGCCTTCACCACCATACACCACACCCAGCTAAAACACATTGATAGAACGAGGGGAAAACAACAAAACCACTGGATGTCAGACTTGGAAGGTTTTGAACAGAATCCTCATGTGTATACAGTTTAATTTAATGGAAGCAGTAGAGAAAAGCTAGCTAAATTTGCTGTCATCAACATCCTGGTTACTATAAAATTGGTGTCAACACATGGGAAGGCCTATTTCAGGAGTGTCTGAGTATTGTAAGGCAGTTGTAAATGGAACACAGAAGCAGACGTCTTCAAATTAACAATCTTGTCATGAGGGAAGAAGCTGTAGGATCTTTGTGTTCCAGAGTCCATGATTGTGATCTTAACTCAAAGCATCACTGTGGTTTGCGTGAAAATGACCCCCAGAGGCTCATATATTTGATTCCTTTGCTCCCAGTTGGTAGAACTGTTTAGGAATGATTAAGGAGGTGTGGCCTTGTTGGAGGAGGTGTATCAGTGGGGGTAAGCTTTGAGTTTTCAAATGTTCATGCCATTCCCAGTTTGTTCTCTCTCTTTCTCTGCTTCATGGTTGTTGACACAACTTGCAAGCTGTCAGCTACTGCTCCAGCATCTTGCCTGCCTGCCAGCGTGCTCACCATAGACTAATGCTCAGACATAGACTAATGCTCTGAAACTAAACTAATCTCCCAATAAACCCCTTCTATGTATGTATGTGAGGGAGACGGAAGCAGGGAGCACCCCAAGTTCAATTAGGGTTGCTGTCAGGAGCATGACTAAGGATCTGTTTACAGGAGCATGGGCATCTTATCAGTAGCTATACCAATGAAGAAATTGTTTCTCTTCCCAGTAACCATTAACTGCATTTATATCCTTAGTGATGGATGGGGACTTGTGATTCCTACCCACTCTATAATAGGTCCAATCCTTTGCAGTTGTGTGCTGATAGTCACAGCTGCCGAGGGTTCAAGAGCGCAGTGGCTATGCACTCCATATTCCAGAGAAGGTATTGCACAGCACTCCACCTCTTCCTCCAACTCTGACACTTTTCTTCCTATCCTCTGCTTTGTTGCCCAGCCTTGAAAGGGATGATACATAACACCTTCTGGCACTGGGCCAGCGTAGTTACTGCTTGATTTCTCAGTGTCCTGCCATTGAAGCATGTGGTGTCTTCAGCAGTAGATGGTCTTGCCATCTAGTTATGTTGGAAGGCCAACAGCCATGGCAATAGCTTCCCTGACCAACAGCTCCTTTGGAGGTGGTCCACCCTTGGCACTGGGGTTTTTTATTTGTTTGCTTGGGTTTTTTTTTGTTTGTTTGTTTGTTTTCTTCTCACCTATGGCTTCTAGATGGGACACTTTTTAATCTACTCATACAGAATGCGCCTTTTCAAACTTTTTTGAGACAGATCTCACCCTGGAGCCCTGGCTGGCCTGTAACTTGCTATGTACTCTAGGCTACCCAGCTTGTGAGCTTCCAGGCACTTGTTCTATCTCCCATCTTGTAGTGGGAGTTCTAGGATTGCAGAAGCCTGCGTTGTTTATTGTTGATCCTGGGGAGCAAACTCAGGTGTCAGACTTGTCACAAATGCCTTCACCTGACAAGCCATCTCTGTAGCTCACCAGTATCAGGCTGCCTGACTTTCCCCTTTGCTTCTACGTTACCTTGCATTTCTCTGCCCTCCTACTTGGTTAGATATCTGGCTGATTTTTAAATCATGTGCTTTGTGAACTAATTGAAGCTCCTAGTCTATAGTCACCATGTCTAACCCAGGTGATTGGGTTTGCTTTCTGGTACAGTTCATTTAGCCAACAATAACCGTTGGATTAAATTGTCTTTCCCTTTTGTGGTTTCACTTATCATGAATCCCTCACTGCAAAAAATATCTTATTAGGTCCAAGTTTCCAAAATCGTTTTTGACCAGCACTTAGAAAGAGGACCTGTATTTTCTAGTTCATTTAGAATTTAGACCACTAAGTATTAAAATACTTTTAAAAACTAGATTACTTTGCTTTAATATAATCAAGAAAACTAACCATTGGGCTAGTAGTATGCTATTAGTGTGCGTGTGTTTATAACTGGAGAAGCCATGTAAGACACTTTAGGCCAGGTGTGTTTTACAGCTGCTAGAGCCCATTCCACAGCCTAGGCCAGGGTGTAGTCAGAGTTTTCTGTTGCAAGTCAGGTATCAAATCCAGAAAACTACGAGCTAGGAATCACTTGTTATAACATGATAGAGTATACAGATACATTAACAGTCTTTGGTTGCGAAGTGTTTTTGTTGTTTCTGTGAATTCAGTATGAAGTGGCAAATTATACAAGTTATTTCTGTTGGGAAAGCCATTATTTGTTCTTTGCAAAGCAATTTGAGAGGAATGGGGATAATTTACACGTTTGTTTTCATCCTTAATTTTATTTTCCTTTTTACTATATCTTGCCTGAGCTAAAATTTTACATTTTTGCTTATAGCATTATTTTTCTTTTTATGTTTATCTTTATTCATTTCACAGAATATTCCAAAGAAATCATTCTAAAGCAAATAGTTCTCCCCCGTTCCCTATAGAGGGAAGGACACCTTCCTCAGCCTTGATACAGGAGGGAGGGGCTTGGTCCTGCCCCAACCTAGTATTCTAGATTTTGTTGACTCCCCATGAGAGGCCTTATCCTCTTTGAGGAGTAGATGGTGGGTGGGATGGGGAGAAGCTGGGGGGTGGGGGGGGTGAGTGGGAGGAGAGGAAGGAAGGGGAACTGTGATTGGTACGTTTAAAAATAATAATAACAACAAGTGGTTCTTAATTTTCCTAATGCTGGAATCTTTAAATTCAGTTACTTATGTTGTGGTAACCCCCAACTACAAAATTATTTTATTGCTACTTTTTAACTGTAATTTTGCTACTGTTATGAATCATAATGTAAATATCTGATGTGCAAGATATCTGATGTGTGACCTCTGTGAAAGGGTCATTTGCACCCCCGAAGGGTTGTGACCCTTAAATTGATAACCACCATTTTAAAGGATGCTTCCCCTTGTTGCTGGGCAGCCATAGAAAACATAAGAGCTTTAATTGGGATTTTATTTTTACATATATATTTGCCTGTGGTTTTTATATGCATGTTTGTGAGGAGGTGCCCCTGTTGGAGGATTCATGTGCCTATGTATGTGCATAGGGAAGCCAAAGGTTGATGTTGGATGTCTTCCTTAGTAGCGTTCCACTTACTGAGGCAGGGTTCTTGCTGAACTTGGAGCTTGGTGATTGGACTAGTCTAGCCAGTTTGCTCTGGAAATCCCCTTGTCTTTGCCTACCAATAACTGAGCTTTTAGACAGGCTGTTGGGGATCTGAACTCTGGTCCTCACACTTCTAAGCTGTCACCCCAGCCACACAACTTTTGTTTTGAGATCACAATACAATCTTTTTTTATAATTTGCCATAAAATCTTTTCATGGTGTACATGATTTACAATAAAATAAATGTCTTGGATATATTTAGTTTTCCCACACTAAGCAATCAAAGATGATGTTTCCCTCTTTGCCATGTTAAATACAGAGTTGGAAGCCACATCTCAGTAAATGTATCAGTAAGCCATCTAGGCTCTCTTTGTTATGTTTTATTTTGGTTTTGCTATGTTTGTGAGACATGCCCTTCTTTATAGCTCAGGCTAGCCTAAACTCATAGCATCTCCGGCATCAGCCTCCCGGGTGTTAGTCAGTGTGGCTTGTTTTCTAAATGTTTTGTTTTGTTTGTTTTCCATGCATTGGCTCTTGTCCTCTCCTTCACCATGAGGCTCTAACTGTCAGAGCTGGTTCCTGGGAGAAAATGTAACTTAGATCCTGGAGTTAAGTGTCATTGAATGAAAAGTGCATCCACTTACATGCAGTGGAATACTGACTATTTTGTGCATGTGACTGAGACACTTGGCTTTACAATTTCAACAGGCTTCCTCTGAGCGCAACATGAATACCAGGCCCAATTCTAGGCACTGAGAATGCTTGATATTTGAGATGAATATTCTTGAAGGGTCAAAAAGAGAACATGCTGAAACATACTGGCAGAGTTTTAGACCAAAGCAGACCATGACAAAAAGACTTTATATTTACATGAGAAAATCAGGACTAAGAACATGAAAACCTAAATATTTTACAAGTTAATACATTCTAAGTACAAAATTACTTCTGTTGTCATAGCCTTCTCCAGCCTTTCTTAGCAGAATGTTAATAACACAGGATAGGAAAATGATTGAATCTGACAGTCTCTGGTGTCTGCTTCACAGGATATAAAGATGACCATTTACATCCGGTTGCCTCTTGACAGGCATTGTATATCAAATGCAAAGAAAATTGTGTGAAGAAAAATTATATAAATTCAATTCAGAACCTTTTTCTGTTTTTCATAAGATGATTGCGCAAAGAATTGCATCTTGTAGCTGTTGAAAGCCCACTGCAGTTTATGGTATAACTGATAAAATCTGCATCCTTGGCCTTCTGACAACCTTTCCACCAGCAGATGGTGGGCGTAAAGATGTCATTCATCATTTATTTACAATGGGCTTTATTTATTCTAGTGTCAACAGCTGCCCCAGGAGTGGGTTATTGAATTCAAATGTGAGGCTCTGGGTTATTTGCTTCCTTTCAAATTTGTCTTCAGAGCTTAGTTGCTAGGAGTCCATTCTGTACTCTAATAATGATTCATGTATTGTGAAGCCATTCAGTAAATTGGGTTGTCAGGGATTGCCAGAAAGGGTTAGGGGTCTTGTTTGGGGGTGGGAAGGTAGTGGGAATGACTGCCTGTGCATCCTGGTGATGGGGGCAGTGGTGCTGTTATATGACTTTCCTAAGCCTGGTGATGCCCTCCTTTTCTTTCCTCATGCTCGATGTAGGTGGAGTATGGAGATGGAAAGGATTTGTTCTTGAAGCTTCTCAACCTTTTGTTTCCTCACAGGCGGGGCAGGAGTCCTTTCGTTCCATCACAAGGTCGTATTACAGAGGTGCAGCGGGGGCTCTACTAGTGTATGATATTACACGGTGAGTATTGCTACTGTGCTTACTAGCGACAGAGGTATATTACCTCTATGCTCTAGCCTCACCCTTAAAACTTGTCTTAAATCACGTTTAAATTTGTTCTCAAAATCTGCAGCTCAGTTTAAATAATGCCCCAGACTGATCGATTCTTAGTATTGTATTGTCATTGGAATTTCCTAAATTGTGCTAAAAGTTGTGCTTATTCTAACTGAAATGTAGTCGGTGAGCTTTAAACCCAAATGTCATGCTTGAATATGGTTCTCATAGTGTAAGTGGCTCTGGCTAACACGGCTAATGCTGGAGTGTGTGTGCATTCATTGTGCACTATAAACAGAAATACTGGGAACTGAAATCATATACCTTCATGTTTAGGAGAGACACGTTCAACCACTTGACAACCTGGTTAGAAGATGCCCGTCAGCATTCCAATTCCAATATGGTCATCATGCTTATTGGAAATAAAAGGTAAAAGACCTAACCTCGAACTTAACTTGCATTCATGGTGAACACGTGGATTCTGTTTGTGACTGCTTTTCTTGTAGATTTGTCTGCATGTCTTTAGATATTACCATTATGCTTAGCTTTTTATTAGTTAATTTATTTTATATGTATAGGTGTTTTGCCTGCTTGTGTTTACATGTATCATGTATGTGTCCCAGGGTGATCAGGAGAGGGCGTCAGACCCCTGGAACTAGTGGTTCTGAGCCACCATGTTCATGCTGGGAATTGAATCCAAGTCCTTGGAAGAGCTGACAGTTGTCTGAACTTCTGAGCTGTCTTCTGCAGTCCCAAATGTACTGCTGCTGCTGTTGTTATTTATTATATAAAACAGGTTTTTTTTTTTTTTTCAAAGGTATACTTTTAAAAACAGCCCAAGGAAATTTTGTCGGTTTGCCTTTAATCCCAGCATTCAAAAGAGGCAGGCAGATCTTTGAATTCTTTCTAGGCCAACCTGGTTTGCCTAGTGAGTTACAGGATTGCCAGGATTACATAGTGAGACCCTACTCAAAATAATAAAAATAATATAAAATAAAACCCACTGATTTGTTGGGGAGACAGATAGGTATTAAGTATACAAACTGAGCTGGATATGGTGGCACATAGCTGTGATCCTAGAGGCTAAAGCAGTAAGATCACCATTACACAGTTTGATCCTGTTTTTAAAAAACTTGAAAAATACATGTGTTCATATTTCTATCATCTCATTTGTTTTAAATACCTAACAATAGAAATAAGTATCTGTAGAGAATACAGGAACGTGTTTCTCATTCTAATGACATAATAGTCATATTTATTAGTACAATGAAAGATTAGATATATTTCTTAAGTGCTAAAGCACTAGTAGTATTATTTAGTAAACATACATGTCTTTCACTTGCTTGGTTAGAATTACCCCTGAAATATTCTATATTATTTGAGGCTGTTATAGAGGTGTTATTCCGCTGATTTCTTTCTCAGTCTGTTTAACATTTGTATATAGGAAGGCTACTGGTTTTTGTGGGTTAATTTTATATTTAGCTACTCTGCTGAAAGTGATTATTAATTGCTGGAGTTCCCCAGTAGAATTGGAAGAAAATGCCTTCTGATAGGAGTGGCACTATTAGGAGTGTGGCCTTGTTGGAGGAAGTGTGTCACAGTTCACTTCTGCTGGGTGCAGATCAAGATGTAGAACTCTCAGCTTCTTTTCCAGCACCGCGTCTGCCTGCACACTTCCTGCCTAATGATAATGGACTAAATCTCTGAACCTGTAAGCCACCCCAATTAAATACTTTCTTTTATAAGAGTTTATATATACTGTCATATCATCTGCCAGTAAGGTACTGTGTACCCCCGATCTCCTTCAGTTGTCTTACTGCTCTGCTAAGACTCCAAGTACTGTATTGAGTAGGTATGGAGAGAGTGGGCAGCCTTGTCTTGTTCCTGATTTTAGTGGAATTGCTTTCAGTCTCTTTCCATTTAAGTTGGTGTTGGCTATGGACCTGTTGTAAATCACCTACATTAGGCTCAGGTATGTCCTTTGCATCCCTAATCTCTCCAGGAGATTATCGTTTATCATGAAGGGGTGCTGGGTTTTGTCCAAGGCTTTTCCTTTATCTAATAAGATGATCACATGGTTTTTGTCTTTCAGTTTGTTTATATAGTGGGTTACATTGACACATTTTGGTATATTGAACCATCCCTGCATCTCTGGGATGAAGCCTATTTGATCATGATGGATGACCTTTTGATGCGTTCTTAGATTTGGTTTGCAAGTACTTTATTTAAAATTTTTGTGTCTATGTTCATAAGGAAAAAGGGCTTTAATTCTCTTTGCTAATGTCTTTGTGTGGTTTGGATATCAAGGTAACTGCAATAAAACACATTGGACAATGTAATGTTCCTTCTTTTTCTGCTTTGTTGAACAATTTGAGAAGTATTGACATTAGCTCTTCCTTGAAACTCTGGTAGAATTCAGTTTAAAACCATCTATCTGACTCTGGGCTTTGTTGTTGTTGTTGGGAGACTTTTAATGGCTTCTTCTGTTTTACTGGGAGTTACAGGTTTTTTTTAAATTGTTTCTCTGATCTTGATTTAACTTTGGTAAGTATTAAGAAAATTATCCATTTCCTTTAGATTTTTTTTCTAATTTTATGGAGTACAGGTTTTTAAAGTATGTTCTTAACAGTTCCAGATTTCCTCAGTATCTGTTATTATATCCCCCTCCCCTTTTCATCTCTAATTATGTTAATTTGGATATTCTCCTTGTAGTTAATTTATATAGATTTCTCAGTTGGTTTTCTGAAAGCCAACTCTTATCTCATTGATTCTTGTATTGTTTTTGTTATTATTTCTATGTTATTGATTGAGCCTGAGCTTATTTCCTGCCACCCCCTCCTTTAGGGTGTGGTTTCTTTAAGTCTTTGTTGCTGTTCTAGTACTTTCCTGTGTGCTGTTAAGTTACGGGGGGGGGGGGGGGGGGGGGGGGGGGACGACGGGGACACGGGGACACGACACGACACGGACCTGGTGCTGTGAGCTGCCGCTTGTGTCCCATGAGCTTGGTGCTGTGCATTTATTTCTGTCTTAACTCACTTTTCATTCAAGAGAGAGTTGTTCAGTTTCCATGAGAGTGTAAGCGTGTAAGCCTTCTGTTGTTTCTGTTGTTGATATCCAGCTTTAATCCGTGGCCAGATAAGATGCGGGTCATTATTTCAGTGTCCCTGTATCTGTTGAAGTTTGCTTTGTGACTGAGTATGTGGTCAGTTTTGGAGAATGTTCTGTGAGGTGCTGAGGTATATTCTCTCTCTCCCCCCTCTCATTCGCGCGTGCGTGTGTGTGTGTGTGCACGTGTGTGTGTGTGTGTGTGTGCACACGTGTGTGTGTGTGTGTGTGTGTGTGTGTGTGTGTGTGTGTGTGTGTGTGTGTGTGTGTGTGTGTGTGTTTGGGTTAAATGTATAATACCTGTTAGGTCTGTTTGGTTTGTAACATCTGTTAACTCTAGTATTTCTGGGTTTAGTTTTTGTGTGTCCTGTCGATTGATGAGAGTGAGATATGAAGTCAGTCTCTCACTATCAGTGCATAAGGGTCAGTATATGATTTTAAATATCTGTTTGTTTTACAAACTTGGGGGCCCTTATGTTTGGTACATAGATGTTGAGAATTGAAATGTCCTCTTAATAGATTTTTCCTTTGAGTATATAGTGCCTTTGCTTTGAAGTCTTTTTTGTCAGATATTAAAATGGCTACACCAGCTTGTTCTTGGGTTCTTTTGCTTGGAATCTATTTTCTCATCCTTTCACCCCGAGGTGATGTCTGTCCTTGATGTTAAGCTGTGTTTCTTGGTGCACCAGCAGGATGTATCTTGTTGTCACCTCCATTCTGTTAGTCTGTCTCCTTTTATGTGGAAATTGAGACCATGGGCTTTCGTGCCTGCGTACAAATATATGTACATGAGAGAGCAAGAGAGTCTTGGAAATTTTTCTCTTTGTTTCCTTGAGTGAGGTTAACCTCTTTATGTTAGAGTTTTCCTTCTAGTGCCTTCTATAGGGCTAGATTTGTAGATAGATATTGCCTAAATTTAGCCATATCATGGACTGTCTTATTTTCTACATCTGTTGTGAGTGAATGTGCTGCTGGTATAGTAGTGTGCCTGGCATTTGGGGTCTCTTCTGGTTTTACACTCTTCATTGAAATCGAGAAGTCAAGTTTAATTCTATTAGGTCTGCCTTGATATTCAGTCTTTTTCCCTTGAAGCTTTTAATGTTCTTTCTTTGGTCTGTACATTTAGTATTTTTGTTATTATATGCCAAGGGAACTTCCTTTTCTGGTCCGGTCTATTTGGTGTTCTGCATGTTTCTTGTACTTTTTATAGGCATGTCCCTCTTTAGGTTAGGGAGATTTTCTTCTGTGATTGTCTGTGCCTTAAACTTGGGGGGTTTTGTTTTGTTTTGTGTTTTTCCTTTCTTTATTCCTGATATTTTCAGATTTATTTTTTTACTGTCATGTCCCAGATTTCCTGCATGTTGTGGGCCAGTTTTTAGATTTGACACTTTCTTAGAGGTAACCATTTCTTCTGTGGTGTCTTCAGTGACTGAGATTCTCTCCCATCTCTTGCCTTGCCTCTGATGTTCTGCTCAGGTTCCTACATTTTTCATTTCCAGATTTCCCTCAGTTTGGGTTTTCTTTATTGGTTCGGTTCTGATGATTGTGTTGAACAGTTTCAGTTATCTCCTTCTACTGTTTGTGTTTTCGTAGAGTTAAGAGGTTATTCATTTCCTCTTTCAGGATATCATCATCATAAAGGCTTGGGCTCTAGTGGACACAGAATATTGGAGCTCTTAGTGTGTTTATGCCATCGTTTAGACATCTGGGTCTGGGAAGATTGTAGATGTGGTTCTAGACGCTGATTTCTGGACGTTATTGGGTGTTCTGTTCCTTGGTTTCTTTTGCTTTCTCTGGTTCTTAGAAGAGTGTGGTGGCTGAGTGTTCTTCTGGGATCCTGCTAGGTGTGGCCACTGTAGGTTCTAGATAAAATGTTTCTAGATATTGGGACCTGACACTTAGGAATGGGGATGGGCTAAGGAGTTCTACTCAAGGAAGGAAAGCAGAGTGTTTCACCAGGATTTGCTTAGTCCAAAGTGAGGAGAGGCTGAAATGAAGCAGGTGGTCTGCTACCAAGCTGGGATTGAATTTTGAGGAACGGAAGGAGAGGTGAAGAGCTGCAGTTAGCTTCCTGCTTCCCTGGCTGTAGTGGGCTGTGGGTTCCTAGGAACTCCTGGAGGGGCGGGTAGTTGGAAAAAGAGATCTGTGTAATGGGGGGGGGGGGGCGCTCAGCAGGGGCTGTGCTGCACTGGAAGGTTGGGTTTGGAGGGGAGGAGGGAAAGGTGATAGTCTGCGTTTACTCGTAATCCCCAGAATAACAATATTTTTAAATGGTAGAAATAGAATGCATTAGGTCTTAAGGATTATAAAATATTTACATGTTTTCTATATAAATATATATAAATATACTACCTGTAAGCAGTGGAAGTTTTTGAAAAATCTATTCAAATTTTTATTTCATTAATTAGTGAAGAAACCAGTTAGATATATGTCCAGTCCAAAAGAGAACTCAGAATAGCACACATATCTAGATAAGGAATACCAGCAGATGAATTTATAGAGAGATGAACATTGAAGAGTATCCACAGGCTGATTGTAGTTCCCGCCTTTTGTATTGCTATTACTAGCAACTATTGTGTTATTCTCCATTTCCACAAATAAACCCCTGTCTCTGCTGTCTTAGAAAAAGTGTAGAGGGAGATTATAACAGCGAACACATATATTGGGAGGTGGGTGTGGCAGTGTGGGCCTCAATCTGCACAGGGCTAAAGCAGTAGGATCACAGACCCAGGCCACTCCGAACTACACAAAGGGGCCCAGTTTTAAAACAAACACCAATGTAAGCAAAGAAAAAGGGGAGACAGTGACAGTAGAAGCTAGTGGTCTTGTTTGGGGAGATTGAGAAGATCGTCTACTGTGTAACTGGTGCTCAGCCTTCTCAGCAATAAGATTACAGGTGTGCACCACTAGGCCTGGCTACAAAACTAACTTTTGGAAAATAAGTATAATAGATAAGGATCACATTATCCCAATCAGAAATTAGTCTATGGCATTACTACAGATCCCTCTAGTACTAAAAAGAAAAGAATGTGGTGAACAGATTGACTGGAGTATATGCCACATTCCCAGGTCTTAAGACTGTCTCATGTATCTCAGTGTCTTAGCAAAGGTTTCTATTGCTGTGAAGAGACACCATGACATGGCAACTCCTATCTTTTTAAAATACATGTTAAAATTTATTTTACATGCCAATCATAGTTTCCACTCTCTTCTCTCCTCCATTTTCTCCCCCCACTTTCTTTTTTACCCCCCACCCCACCCCCACACACACTTCAGAAAGGGTGAGGCCTCCCATGGGCATCAACAAAGCATGGCATATCTAGTTGATGCAGGATCAAGCTCCACTCACCCTGTCTCAAGGCTGAACAAAGCATCCCACCATAGGGGAAAGGTTCCAAAAAGCCAGCTCATGTGTCGGGGACAGATCCTGGTCCCACTGCTAGGGACCCCACAAACAGATCAAGCAACACAACTGTCACCCACATGAAGAGGGCCTAGGTCACCCATGCAGACCCCCCTAACTGTTGGTCTAGAGTCTGTGAGCGTGAGCTTCAGTCAGCTGTCTCCATGGGTTGCTCCATCATGATCTTGACCTCCCCCCACCCCTTTGCTTGTACAATCCCTCTAAACCCCTAGAGCTCAGCCCAGTGCTTGGCTATGGATCTCTGACCATGGCAAATTTTTTTTTTCATTTTATTATTTTCTTTTATTAAAAAGATGTCTTTTTTATCCATGTATCCCTCTGCTCCCCCTCCCTTCCCTCCTCCCAATCCCTCCCAGTCAGCCTTCAACCTCCCCGCTCCCATCCACCCATCACCTCCCCGAAAAGGGCAAGAATTCCCAAGGTGGGCCAGCCCAGTGCATGGCACATCCACACCAGGCAAGTCCAGTTTCCTCATCTCAAAGTCAAGACTGGATTGGTCATTCCTCTGTAGGGAATAGGCTCCAAACTGCCATCCCACACACAGGAACACAGTCTGATCCCACCCCTCGAAGCTCCACATATTGCGCATGCACAGTTCCCCAGTGGCTGTTCTTGATTCAGTGAGCCCTCCAGAGCTCCAGCCAGCCATCACTGTGGGAATTTTCCTCATAATCCCTATCCCCTTGCTCATACAGACTCTCCTCCCCTGCTCTCGAATTGACTAGGAGCTCTGCCCAGTGCCCAGCCATGGATCTCTGCCTCCACCTCTATTGATTGTTGGATGTAGGTTCTGTGATGACACTTAGGGTGGTTATTCATGTGATTATAGGGGAAGCCCTATTTAGGCAACCCCTCCATGACTGGTCAGAGACTTGGCCAGGAGCATCCTGTGAGTTCTTGGAGGTTTCCCTAGCACCCTGTTTCTTTCCAACCCCACATTGACTTTTTCTATCCAGATATCCATCTCTTTCTATCTCCCTCTTTGCTCCTCTCACTCAACCATCTTCTTTCAAGATTTGCTTCCAACTCTTCTTGGTTGCAACCTGTTATGACATCAATTTACTAAGGTGATATTCTCTATTTTCTCTTCTTAGAGGAATCTCTGGATGTCTCTCTTTAAGTTCCTTCTGATCCCAAGCTGTTCAGGTGTAATGGTTTGCAGCTTGTCTGTTCTTTGCTTTCTGTCTAAAATTCACTTATAAGTGAGTACATCCCATGTCTATCTTTCTGGGCTTGGCTCAGGAGGATATTCTCCAAATCCATTCATTTGCCTGCAAATTTTAGGATGTATTTTTTTAACTCCTGAGTAGTACTCCATTATGTAAATATACCACAGTTTGTTAATCCATTCTTCAGTGAGAACTATCTAGGTTGTTTCCAGGTTCTTGCTACTATGACTAATGCTGCTATGAACAAAGTTGAGCCTTTGGGGTTCGAATTTGCATCCTTTTGAGTATATGCCCAATAGTGGTATAGCTGGATCCTTGGGGAGATTTATTCCCAGTTTTCTGAAGAACCACCATACTGCATTCCAGAGTGACTGTACAAGTTTACATTCCCACCAACAATGGAGGAGTGTTCCCCTTGCTCCACATCCTCTCCACCACAGGCTGTCTTCTGTGTTTTTGATCTTAGCCATTCTGACAGGTGTAAGATGGTATCTCAGAGTTGTTTTTGCATTTCTCTAATGGCTAAAGATGTTGAGCAGTTTTTTAAGTGCCTTTCAGCCATTTGTAATTCTTCTGTTGGGATTTCCATTTTTAGCTCTGAACCTCATTTTTTAATTGGGTTATTTAGCTTTTGAGTTCTCTATATATTTTAGAGATCAGTCCTCTGTTAGATGTAGGGTTGGTGAAGATCTTTTCCATTCTGTACACTGTCATTTTGTCTTATTGACTGTGTCGTTTGCCTTACAGAGCTTCTCAATTTCAGGTCACCCTTATTGATTGTTGTTCTTAGTGTCTGTGCTGCTGATGTTATATTTAGGGAGTGGTCACCTGTGCCGATGCATTGGAGGGTATTTCCCACTTTCTTTTCTATCAAGTTCAGTGTAGCTGGGTTTATGTTGAGGTCTTTGATCCACTTGGATCTGAGTTTTGTGCAGGGTGATAGGTTTGGATCTATTTGCATTTTCTATTTGCATTGAAGATACTATATATCTTTGGCCTCTGTCAAAAATAGGAGTTCATAGGTGTGTGGGTTAATGTTGGGGTCTTTGATTCAATTCCATTGATCCACAAGTCTGTTTTTACGACAGTACCAGGTTGTTTTTATTACTGTAGCTCAATAGTATAGCTTGAAGTCAGGGATGGTGATGCCTCCTTGAGTTTTTTTTATTGAGCAGGATTGTTCTGGAAATCCTGGGTTTCCTGTTATTCATATGAAGTTGAGTATTGTTCTTTCAAGGTCTGTAAAAAGCTTGTGTTGGGATTTTGATGGAGATTGAATTGAATCTGTAGATTGCTTTCAGTAAAGTTGCATGGAAATTCTTATAAGGAAAACAAAAAATTGAGGTAGTGGCTTACGGTTCAGAGGTTCAAACCATTATTACCATGGCAGGGAGCATGGCGGCAAGCAGGTAATGCCACTTCCTTTGGGGGTCATTTTCTTTCAAATCACCATAGTCAGGCTGCCTTCAAACTCACTTTCTAGCTGAGGATGACCCTGCAAATGTTGGGAATACAAGCATGAGTCACATCTAGCTTATGAAAGATAGTTTTTCAAGATTTAGCATAAAAGTTATTCTAATCACAATCAAAATTTTATGTGTTTTAAAGTGTTTTTAGTCTTCTGATTTAGGATTTCTTTTTAAATGTGAAAATGTAGTCTATCCATAGCACCTTTGACATAGGGAACAAAATTGGAATATATAGATTTTGAGATTTTTATTGTTGTGTGTTGAGGGGGATATCTGGTTGGTTGTTTTTGGTTTTTCACAAAGTCTATAGTTGGCTTAGAACTTACTTTGTAAACAGCATGCTATCTTTGAACTTCATTGACCCTCTGCCAGTTTTCCCAGTGTTGGGACTATAAGTCTGTATGCTGTGCCCAGCAAAGTTTATAATAAGGCTCCTGTAATTACATTAGTACTTTAATCAGTTTTCTATTATTATGAGGAAAAAGTGAGAACAAGTTTCATTAAATTGCTCAGTGCTCTCGCTTTGAATTTATATCAGTGCAGTTCACTGTGGCAGAAGCTCTTAGCAAAACGAAGCAAACTACTCACTTTGAGGTGGCCAGAAAGCAAAGACAGGAATGTAACTCATACAAGAATGAACTGTTGAGATACATATATATATATATATATTCAGAATAATTATCCTGAGTGAAAGATAACAGACCAACTAGCTAACTATGAATGTACTTACATAAACAATAATAAAGCATGCTTAAACTCCTTTCTTTGCTAATCCAGTTCTTCATGAAAAAAAAAAAAAAACCACAAGGAGAACCCAGCCTTATAGCTTAGATTTCTGTTTGTCCCTACTCGTCTCCCAGTGATTTCACTGTAAGAAAAAAAAACTGAGAATTAAACCAAGAGAAACAATCTAATTCATATTTTTTAATAGTTTGGACTTTACAAAGTTTTCTATAACTTCGGGGCAATGAATGGCAGATATTTTGGTCACATTCTTAGAAGCTCAGGCACTGTGGTCACTGAATGGATGAGGAGACCAGGTTAGACCTCCCTCTTTAAACTCTTCCTGTTAGCAAGTGACTTCTGCTTTAGTAACCCGCTGTGTTTGAAGATGGAGTGCTCTATTCTAGCTGCCTTTCTGCTGCTGCTATAACATCTTAACGTTCTGCAACATGGACTTAGAATATTTTTATCTTCTGGAATTCTAGTCACTTGAAAGTAGGCAATGTATTTCAAGCATTTTGACCTTCATAATACCATGAATAATACAGTTAATTATGTATGTATGAAATTGTTGAAAATTGGTCAATGTCAAGTCCCGTGGTGTATTTTCCACTGACTGACTCCTATTCGTACTGTGTTAGTTACTAATAAAACTCCTTCTCTCCTGTGTTCAGTGACTTGGAATCTAGGAGAGAAGTGAAAAAAGAAGAAGGTGAAGCTTTTGCACGAGAGCATGGACTTATCTTCATGGAAACTTCTGCCAAGACTGCTTCCAATGTAGAGGAGGTAAGTAAGTGAGGGACTTCATCCATTTGCTTACAGGCTTTGTAATTCCATGGTCCTTAACATTGTATTAACTGGCCTTTATTCTTTAAGTTTAATGTAGGTGGAAGTTTCTGTCCTGCCAGCAACTCCCAAATACCCAGCAACTGCTTTCCAAATTACCACACAGAGGCTTATATTAATATAAATGCTCAGTTGGTAGCTCAGGCTTATTGCTAACTATCTTTTACAGTTAAATTAACCCATAATTCTTAATCTATGTCTAGCCATGTGGCTTGGTACTTTTTCTTCCTACAGCATTTTTATCTTCCTTCCTCTGCCTCTTGACTTCCTCTTCCCAGAATTCTCCTGGTCTGGTTGCCCTGCCTACACTTCCTGCCTGGCTACTGGTCAATCAGCATTTTATTAAACCAGTTCAAGTGACAAATCTTTACAGTGTACAAGAGCATCATCCCACAGCAGTTTTAAGTTTCTAGCAGTTGTTAAATGTAATAAAGTAGAGCAATTGCTTTTCTTTGAAATTCCTTATGATATGTATTTCCTATCTGGCTCTTGGATTGTTTTCTGAAGTCCTATAACTTGTATATGTGAGTACATCTGAGTGATAATTCTGTCTTTAATGGGTGAAAAGTATATTGTCTCATATTTTTTTCGTTCATCTAATCAGCCTGAACTATTAGTTTTCCAGACATTAGTTTGTATGCTGTGTCATCTGGATAGATATACATAGATAATTAGAATCCATATATTCTGTTGTGTTATCTGGATAGATATACATAGATAATTAGAATTGCTATATTCTTTGTTTTATCTGGATAGGAAATAGGACTAAGACAGCGGTTTTGTTTAGTTGTGTTTACTTAAGTAATGCTGACTTTCTACCTCCTGGGTGAGAACAGCTTACAAAAATAAAAGCAACCCAGGAAAACTGTGGCTGGAACCACTCATTGCTTTAAGTATAGCAAGAAAACTGCCCCAGTGCATCAGCTAGCATAGCACTTAGACATAGTTTCTCATTAGTAAATCTTAAATTAATACTTAGTCCTCAGTGGTCATTCTGACACTTGATTTATTCAGTAAAGAAATCTTCTTTGGTACTATACACTTATCTATACATGATGAGCTACCTGTGATGATTTTAAATGTATTTCCTATAGGTACTAGCTAGTGTTTTTAGGAGCCATAGTTACAGATTGATAATGTGCATTTCCCTTCACATAGAACACCAGTAAGAAATTTCTCCCACCCTTCTGTCTGTCTTCAATAGAAATGCACACACTTCTCTGAAGCTGTCTGTCTCAGGAAGTATCTCTTCTCTTGGTGTTGTATTTGAAATCATAACAGCCAGTCTTTGGTGGGGAAGGGTTTCAAGACACCTGATGCATCTCTGCATAAATGAAGAATCAGCACTCTGAAGTCAGATAACAAGGCTTCAATTCATGGGAAAAGTTTAGATTTCTAATTCTTTCTGTAATGCCTTTTGTGCTCTTTTCTTAACAAATAAGTGTTCATTTGTTGCTTGAGTACTTGAATGAAGTGCTTGTTTCTGGAGTAGATGAGCAGCACTATAAATCTATATTTATGATTTATAAACTAATTGTCTAAATTTCATCTGAGCAAGAATTTGCCTTACTTATAAGAAATTAGCATTTTACTTAACAATGAAAACAAATTCGCCTCCCAAAAGCTATACTATAGTGAAGTATTTTAAGGTGGACACATATTATGATCCTTCCTGCTGCCACATAGAACTAAAAAAGAAGCCAGAGTCCCAGGACAGGAGTACCTTGGGATCTGTAGACTGTAGGGTGCTACTTTAGGCTAGGGCGCAATAAAAGGCTTGTCTGACTTGCACAGGGCCTGAGCTAGATCCTCAGTACAACCAAGAAAGAGGGAGGGAGGGACAGAAGTTCATGGCAACACACGCTTGTAATACCAATTCTTCAGGCCAGTCGGCTACTTCAAAAAACAAGCAAGCAGAGGCTAGAAAGATGGAGGGAGCAGCACTTGTTGTACTTCCAGGGGTCCTGAATCCAATTCCCAGTGCCCACTTGGCAGCTCACAACTGTAGTAGCAAGAGGCGCCAAACCCACTACCGCTGGATTGATTTTCCCAGCATTATTTAGCAGTAAAGAAATGGTGTCACTACTTTCTTCTGAGAGCAGTGTCAGAGGAAGCCCTCCAAAGTAGAGGCCTAAATGCAATCCAGAAACTTCCAGCATAGCCCTCAAAATGCCTGTGTCCTGGTAGAAGAGCCCCTGTATACCTAGACTAGGAAGATCTTACACTGAATGAGCAAGAGAGGTTGGGTGTGGTAGCTACACCTGTAATCTCAGTGTTGGGAGGCTGACAGGAGAATTCCTGTGATTGCCAGTGTAGACTGATAAGTGAGTTCCAAGCTAGCTTAGGAAACAGAATAAGGCCCTGCCTGAAACAAAAGTAAAAGCCCACTGAGGTAGAAAAGATAGAATCATTGAGGTGGAATGTCTTAAAGTTTTAGCAAAAGAAGTGGAAGATACAGGTTATGGAGCAGATGTAGCCAAGTTCAGGAACCATACCACACACAATACAGTAGCATAAATAAACCCCAGCATATGCCAAGAGCTGTAAGGAGGAATAGCTAAAGAAGGGACAGGCCAACAAGGTCATGAGATGTGCATCTTCATAAAGCCCACATGGGTGCATAAGCCCTAGGCTCAAAAGGGTATCAGTGACAGGGTCAGCAGCATGCTACCTACCCACAACTGAGAAGCATGAACTGTCAGCATTCTAAGCTCCCACTTAGGCTCAGGACTGGTGTGACCCTGGAACTGTGGCCTGTGTGAGGCCAGGGTACTCCAATGCTGTTAACATAATAAATCTGAACTGTGAGTACTAAAAACTGTTTTTAAAAGTTTTAGAACTTAAAAGTATAGTCACTGAAATTAGTAAGTTTGGTGGGATGTGACCGAGAACAAGAATAGCAAATGAGATGAATAAACAAGAGAAGCTGGCTCGGTGGGGGACAGGTCTTCAGTTCCTAGTACCACATGGCAGCTCACAACCTATGTTGTACATAGGCATACAAGTAGACTTGGGATTATAACAGAAGTAGTTATATATTATTAGTCCTAAAAGAAGGGAAAGAAAGAATGTGACTCTGGAAAGATACTCAGAACAAAAACATGACGAAAAACTTCATAGATTATGAGTGTCAGTGGGAGGGTACATACAGATTCAAGCCAAGCCAACAGAATAACACCAAATAAATCCAGAGCAAAGAAGGCTGTGTATGGTCACATTTCTGAAAGTGAAAGAAAGAACTTTAAAGCAGTGAGAGACAGCACCCCAAAGTGTTTGGAGGATGGAACAGAGCAATTCAAGAGACAGATTTCTCGTTAGAAACCAGATATCAAGCTGGAGAGATGGCTCCAAGGTTATGACTACTTGTGGCTCTTACAGAGGACTGAGGTTCAGTTCTTCTCATTTATGTGGCAGTTCACCATTATCTGTAACTCCAGTGCCAGGGCTTCCCACTCCCGTAGCTGACCTCAGTGAGTACTGCACACATGTGGTCCACATATGTCCACAGGCAAAGCTCTCATATGCATAAGATTTCTTCAGAAGAAATCATTAGAACCAGAAGAAAGTGGCAAATTTTCCAAGAGCTGAATGAAAGAATTATTAACCTAGAGTCCTTTACTTACCACAAATGTCTTTCAGGAATGAAGGAAAAGCCAAGGCATTGTCAGAAAAATAAGTTTGTCAACTACAGATCTACCATAGAAGACTGTCTATAGAAAATGAAATGATAAAGGAAAAAATATTGCAGAGCTTTGTAACAAAAGAAAAAACATACAAAAAATAAAGATGAATATGATGCACTGTTGAGTGTTAAAAAGTATGTCCGATGGATGAAGGAACCTGCTCGATGTAGTTATCTGTATAGGCAAAGAGAAATCTTTTAAACCATAGGTAATGAAGGGACACTGCCGAAAGTCGGGGTTCTGAACTTGACTAGGTTTGCTAAAACAAAAGCATTAGTAGACAGTGGTCAGTTATAGATGTATGGTATAATATCTTGTGTTGTACTTGAGATAGTTTATAAAGAGACGCACCAGAAACAACAAAGAAATCAGTTAAGTCTAACATATTTAAATCCAAAGAAAGCAGAGAAACTGGGCATGGTAATGCATTCCAGTAATCCCAGTTTTTTGGAAGCCTGACCCAGGAAGATCCCAATCAATTTAGGTAACTTAGGGGAGACAGAGTTGTAGTATGAGGTTTCTGGCCCACACTTTCGGGCCTCACCTCAAGATCTAGACCCACAGACCTGCAGAGACACACAGATGCATATGATAGTTTTAGGCTGATCAGCCTCAGGCCCAGGCATATAACTTGCTAACTCTCTACCCTTCATCTAACCCATGATTCTTCCTGTTCAGCCATGCGGCTCGGTACCTTTCTTTAGAGCAGCATGATTGTCCTCTGCTTCTTCCAGCTTCTCTCTGGCATTCTGCTCTGTTCTTCCTGTTCTCAGAGTTTTCTTAGTCTGGTAGCCCCGCCCACACTTCCTGCCTGCCTTTTGCCAATCAGCGCTTTTTATTAAACCAGTGGGTGGGACAATTATTTACACTGCAGCAGCACAATCCTATAATGGTAGTTTTTGGTTTGGTTTGGTTTGGTTTGGTTTGGTTTGGTTTGGTTTGGTTTGGTTTGGTTTGGTTTGGTTTGGTTTGGTTTGGTTTTGCCTAATATAAGTGAACCCTGGCCTGGTAAAACACACTCTCACAGGAAAGAAGGAAAAAAAATTGTAGGCATGGGCTTTATATGTCAACAACAATATTAATAATATGTAATAGAAAACTCAATCAAAAGAGATAAGTATAAAGAATTAAATAATATATCTCTGCTATGAGGAGTCTACAAGAAATTTTAAATATAACAATATAGGGAGGTTGAAAGTGAAATTGAGAAAATAAAATTTAAACATTAGTAACAGAAAGTGGAAGTCAGGCAGTGGTGGTGCACGCTTTTACTCTTGTGACTTGGGAAACAGAGACAGGAAAATCTGAGTTCCAGGACAGCAAGGACTACACAGAGAAACCCTGTCTTGGGAAACAGAAAAGGTGACAAAGTGGATGGAAGTGGCTTCTCTTGTAACGGGTGAGAGAACTAGACTGAGACAGGAAGTCAGGAAGTAAAGCTGCTACAGCGGAAAGTAGAAGGCTCCCTTGAGTGCCTTCATTCAGACTGTAGACAAAATAAAAAATAGGATGTAATGTGTTGAAGCCATGGAGTATAATTCTTACTCACAGTAGAATTTAACTAGAACTCACAAGCACATAGCTGGAAACACTTGTAAACAAACTATGGTCTCATCTGTGTGTCAAAGAGGAGGTCTCCAAATACAGAACGTGAAACAACTGTAGCATGTTGAAGCGGTCCTCTAGGAGAAAATATATAGCATAAATGCACACAGAACAAGGAAAGGTCTCAAGCCTTTATCCTTCCTTAAGAGCTCAATGGCAGATAAGATAGGAAGAAAACGAAATAAACAGTAGGCATAGCAGTGCACTTGCAGTGCCTCCCTGGCTGAGGCCAGGCAGGGTCCCGCAGTGTAACTTTCAGTGAAAGGGAGGGAGGAAAAAATCAGTGTTATTGAAAACAAGGATCAGTAAGGCAAACGGCTGATTTAAAAAAGTAAAATTGACAAGCTTCTGGCAAGGAAGACTGTCTAGGAGGCACAGAGCTACCAGCATCAGTAACAAACAAAAGACTGTCTTACTGTAGATCTGGAGACACAGAGATAGTAAGAGAGTGCTGTAATAGTCACACCCACATGGTGATGACAGCACAGATGAAGTGAACCAGTTTCTCTTAAGCCCCTGGATACCATTCAGCAGTCCAGCAACATCATTAAGGACCAGTTTCTCTCTGGCCTGTTTATGTCTCTTCAGCCTGTGTAGTCCCCAGCCTTGTGATCATGTGCTAGCCATACTTAACTATCTCACAGTCATCTGGTAGCATTGAGAGATTTATTATATGGTCATGGGAAACCCAGGAGGAGCAATTGAGCCAATACAGACTTCTGACTTCCTTGTGGGTTATGCAGTTGTGGTGAGGTGAAACTGTGGGTGTTCTTTACCACAGCTAAAGTTTCTTGACTGCATATCACTATTATGTGATATGAAATAATTAATTTGAATAGTCCTTGAAACTGTTAAGGAAGTTGAATTCATAATTGAAAAGCGTCCTTAGAGCCAGGTCCACACTTTTAATCCCAGTACTTGGGAGACAGAAGCAAGTGGATGTCTGTGAGTTTGAAGTCTACTTAGTGAATTCTAGGACAGCCTTTGGTACGTAGAGAGACCCTTGTCAAAACAAACAAAAAAGGCTTCATCAGAAGAAGTTGGTAGCTCCAAATTGTGTTTTAAATGAATACCACTTCTACACTCTTTTTCCAAGAATGGAAAGGTAAAAGTTTGCTTTTATTTTATGAGAATAGCATTGCTGACAGCAAACCTAAGGCAGTACAAATGAAGGGAGAGTGCAGACGCAGACAGAAGTCCTCAGCAGAGTCCCGGCAGACGGGATTGCAGTGTGCATATATCATAGCCAAATAAAACTGTATTTTGTAAGTATCGTAATGATAGTAGCAGGAAAATCTCCAGGAATTTACAGGGTTAAAAATCTAGAATTATTAAGGTAGTTCAGCAAGGTTGGTGGACACATGATTATCATAACATTAGAAGATCTAAGTAAATGGAGTTCCTTGGGGGAGTATGTAGCTTCTTAACAATGACTATGGTTGGATGGAAATGGCCCCCATAGGCTCACAGGGACTATTGGAAAGGACTAAAACCTGTGGCCTTGTTAGAGGAAGTCCGTCGTCACTAGGGGTGGGCTCTGAGGTTTCAGGAGTCAGTCTCTCTCTCTTTCTCTCTCTTCCTCTCTCCCCCTCCCTCTCTCTCCCTCCTCTCTTTCCTCCTCTCTCTCCTTCCCTCCATCCCCCTCCCTCTCTCTCCCTCCCTCTCCCTCTCCCCCTCCTTCCCTATCTCCCTCCATCCTCCTCCCTCTCTCTCCCTCCCTCCATCCCTCTCCCTCCCTCCCTCCATCCCTCTCCCTCTCTCCCCATCCCTCTCTCTTCCTCCATCCCTCTCCCTCTGTTCCTCCCTCCTTCTCTCTCCCCCTCCCTCCCTCCCTCCCTGCTGCCTGCAGGTCTGGATGTAGAACCCCTAGCTACTCTCCATCACCATCCTGCCTAACATGATGACAATAGACTAACTTCTAACTGTGAGCCGGCCCCAATTAGATGCTTTCCTCTATAAGAGTTGCCATGGTCACGGTGTCTCCTCATAGACTAAGACAATGACACTTGACAGACTGGCATAGAGGTTTAATAGTGTTTCTATCTAAACAAATTCCAGTAACATTTTTCATGCATGGAAGGAATATACATACAGAGAGGCAAAAGGACTGCAGGAGCAAAAACAAACTGGAAGGAAAAGCAGAATGAGCCTCATCTCTCCGCTTCAGGTTTTTCATGGCTGTAACCACTAAGACTTATGCTCATAAGAGTAGATGTGCTTATGTGCAGAGCAAAGTAGTAGCTTTGAAATCTTTTCACAGATAGGCATAGGGCACATCAGTGATGAGACTACCCCATAACAAAGGGCAGTGGTGCAGTTGATGACAAGTCCCGAGAGTCTCACATGTTACAAGAAAGTCAGCTCAAAGTGGACGATGAAATCCGGATAAAATGTTCAACCATCTGTGTTTTTGGCAGGACACTTGAGACCTAGGCATACTTGCCTCTAAAGAAATAATATATATCCTCCCTCCCTCCCCCTCTCTCCCTTGCTCTTCCTCTCTCTCACCCTCCTCTCTCTCTCATAGAAATAATTCTTGAAAGGAAAAATTAATTGGCCTTCCAGAACTTGTGCTCTGTGAAAGATTCTTACGGAGATTTTAAAAAAAAAAAAAAAAAGGCAGCTCTGCACGCCAAGAGAAAGCACTCTTTTTAGTGCAGGTTCTATCAAAAACCAAAATCTACACTATAAAACTAAAATTTTAGCTGGTGGTAGTGACATAACACCTGTAGTCGCAGCATTCGGGAGGCAGAGACAGGTAGATCTCTGAGTCGAGACTAGCCTGGTCTGCAGCATGAGTTCCAGGCCTGTAATGAGGCTTCAATGAGACCTTGTTTCAAATAGTGAATCCTCAAGGAGATAGCACTACATACTACCAAAATAGCCCACAAATACCAGCACCCTAAAAACATTTTAGCAGTCTACACTAAAATGGAGCTACGAAACACCCTAGCACTTATACCCCTGGGCACTTACTCAAGAGAAGTGATTATCTACACAGCAAACTGTAGACTGGTATTCATAGTAGTCCCAAGCTAGAAATAGCATAGTGCCTTTGCATCTAAGGAAACTTCTTACTAAAAAAATAAAATGAGGAAAACTATTGCTATATGTAAATACTGGATGAACCTCCAGGCAACTGAGCTCACAAACACCATGCCTAGTACACCATATGATTCCTTCTGCCCCCTTTCCTTGAGGTGATGAAATTACAGAGTCCATAGAACAGATGAGTCACAGCCAGGGACCAGGAGGGTGTTGCATGGAAGGAAGTTCATGGGGCTGTCAAAAGACAAAAGTTAAGAGTCACTTATTCACTGTTCTACTGCAGTAAAGAGACACCATGACCAAAGCAACTCTTATAAAGGAAGCATTTAGTAGAGGCTGGCGTAGGGTTTCAGAGACGTGGTCCACTATCATCATGGTGGGGAAGTAGCTGAGAGTTCTACTTCCTAGCTTCCTAGCTGCAGGGGGGGGGGGGGGCACAGGGGACGGGCAGGCTTTTCACTCCCAATGGCACATTTCCTCCAACAAGGTCATATCTTTTATGCCTCCTGGTGACTAAACATTCAAATATATGAGCTTGTGGGCCATTCTTACTCAACTACCATAGAGTCTTACATTAATGATCTATTTTATCTATTTTGGTTGTAATGATGTTTTTTAGGAAGTTGCCATTGGGAAAAGCCATACTATATTCCTTCATACCTTTGCATACCAGGTGACAATATGTCAGAATGATTGACAACCAACTTTGTGACTCAAGAGGTCACTTGCTGGTTCCAGAAGACTTGGGTTCAGTTCCCAACACCCATGTGGTAGCTCACAACCATCTCACAACCACAGGCCTCTGTGGGTACCTATATACATGTGGTGCACATAGATACATACAAGCATAACACTTAAATATACAAAATATAAGTAAATCTTTTTTAAAATGGTAACAACCAGCTTTCATGAAATTTAGTCCTTTAGAAAGTATTATAAGTGGACTATAAAGATTAAAGTATACTTTAAGAGTCTGAATCCTGAATTTACTTTTCACACTAAGTTAATAAAATTGTGTTCTTTCTGTAAAAGGTTGATGATTTTGATATTTAAAATGTTTTCTTTCACTGATGGCCTGGAGGAAGGGACCAAGGACAGCCTCCCTTCTTTTCTCTGGGCTGCTTCTGACATGAACGCTACAGTGAGCAGCCTCGGCATTAAACATGTCCTCAGGATGCTGGTGTGGGATCATGTTCTCTTCCCCATTGTACTTGTCCTTTTGAGTGAAGTCTTCCCACCCATCATCCCCCCATCATCCCACAGCAATACTCTGGGTATGAATTTTCTTCAGAAAGAGCCTCTGGTGAGCCTACAGATCTGCTCTTACCAGAATTGAGACCGTCTTTCTTATACTAAGATTTTAAATTTAAAACAGCACTGAAACAGTATTTTCAAATTAATTTATAAAGAGGGGATGAAAACAAAGTGGAACTCCATTATGCCTAAATTAGGTATTACTTACGAAGGTAACAAACAGTTCTTCAGGCATGTCAGTGGAGAAGTGAAGAGGGATCACATATTAACATACATAAATATATGCATACATAAATGCTAATTACACACACAGAGAAAGTCTTCATTATAACATGTCTCTGTTAGCAAACTACTGGTTTTATGTATTTGTTTTTCAAATTATAAATTAGAGTTTTCATAGCAGATTATAATGAGACTACATTGCTCTTATGAAGTAGATTCTATACAACTTGTGGTGACTCCAAACACAGAACGAATATACCTACAAATGTGGTGGACCTGCCCCCCAGACTTCATTTTCCTAAATGGCAGTGTAAATTAGCCCTGTTGGGCTTGTCAACTTGACACAAACTGGTTAGTTATGGGAGGAAATGCCTCTGTCAGATTGCCTGTGATTCATGATTGTTATGGGTGGGCCGTAGGCCATGCCTGAATACCCCTGGTAATGTGTGCTACCCTGGGCTTGTGGTCTGAGCTGTATAAGCAGGCTGAGTGCTGCACACCTTTCATCCAGCATTCAGGAGCCAGAGGCAAAGGTATCTCTGTGAATTTGAGGTCAGCCTGGTCTACAGAGTGAGTCCAGGATAGCCTTGGCTATTACACAGAGAAACCCTGTCTGGAAAAAACTAAACCAGAGAGCAGGCTGAGCAAACCGTGGGAGGAAGGCAGCAAGCAGCACTCTTGGTGATCTCTGCTTTAGGTCTCTTTCCTCTTGGTGAGGGACTGACTGCTGCCTGAATTGTAAGGTGGGTGCTTTGTCCACAGCGTGTAGCACAGCAGTAGAAACCTAAGAAAACCAGTTTGAACAGGAACATTCTTGTCCTAGCTATGTTTTCCCTTTGCCACAGTCAGTAACTGTCACTGGTCTTTTTAAGCAGAATATCTGTACATGCTAATGAGCCATTCCCGTCATTACTGCCCACAGCATCTCAGAGCCTCTGCCCACATCCTCACCACTCTTTGTTGTCATTGCTTTTCTGGGTGGGGATGAGGCATCTCAGCTGGGTTGGCTTGGGAGTCTCTAAGGAGTTTTCATCTTCTTCCGCCTCCTCTTCCTCTCCTCTGGTGGTTTTTTTTTTTTTTTTTTTTTTTTTTTGGTTCCCTGTGTAGCCCCTGGCTGTCTTGGAACTCATGCTAGACCAGGCGGGCCTCGAACTCAGAGATCTGCCCTGCCTCTGTCTGTCTCCTGAGTGCTAAGGCTTATGCCACCACTGCCCAGTTTTCTTCTTAATTATTTAACCACTTGATAGATCTTTTTCTACCCGTATTCATTTTACCTGGAAGATTAGAAATCTGTGTGAAACCAGAAAATGCAGAAATCCTTAGAGTTCTGGGAAGGAATCTAATCTCTTGATCTTCATGACATATCTAGTAAAATTACAGCGAACACTAGTGAGCATATGGGAAAAAGGACATCCTTGCACTGTTGGCTGGAATGTAGGTTACTGTGGCCATTATGGAAAAAACAGGAAGCTCAAAGAAGCTGAGGTAGATTGGCTTCAGCCTCCACTGGTCGTCTTGTACTCTTTACCTCATCCCAAAGAGTAACCCCAGCAGCACCACCTTGAAATAGGGTTTGACAACCACTGTGTTCTGAGACCTCTTGCACGACAGTAGATTAATAGAATCCAGATAAAGCTACAAAATTCAAAGGAGGTCTGTATTTAAGCTTCATAATAGTAGAATTGTCTATTGTTTTCATAGGAGTACCCACTGATGTAACTGTGCCCTGTCTCCATGTGTCTTACTCTTTGGTGCTCACTCTACTGCATGACTTGCAGCTAATTCACTTTTTAATGTTTTCTTACTGGCTGAAGAGCATTGACCAGCATCATTTATTCTGCTGTATTTGCAGGGCTTGCTGACTTTAGCAGCTGCCCTTTCTTTTTCCTGTAGAGCACACACTAGTGCGGGAACCACAAGAGCCTGGTTCTCCCTGCCATAAGTGGCGCACTAGTTTCAGAGGCATAAGTGCAGCCCACACCCATAGCTTTCTTGAAAGAAATTTAAATTTTAGATTTCTCCAAACATAGCTTGAATTTTTTTTTTTTTTTTAGGGAACAACATAAAGCTCTATACAATACTTAGTGTAGTAACTTTACCCATAATAAGCACTTCATAATTATTGGTTATTATTTTAGCACAGGCAGATTGAAACATGTAGTTGTTTTTAACATTTGAGAAGAAAATTAAACTGTAATTAAACAACAGTTTTGGTTCGAGCTCAAAGAGAGCACTACAGGCCATTTGTCTTGCAGAACACCTTGTTCTCCAGCATTTACCCAGGGTACTTGAAGTTTTTCTGAAGTCATACTTAACAAATGGTATGATTTCTGTCCTGCCACCAGGTGGCAGTATGGTACACAGGAAATAAATGTTAGTCTAGTGGAGACTTTATTTTCAGTGTTTTAACTTAAAAGCTGTTAAGCCATAATAAAAAATGTGCTGTACGCTCCTGCCTCTCTCCAGTCAGCCCTCAGAATGTTTTGTATGTTATATGACCCACTGCCGCCGTGTAGTGGTACCCCCACAGCCTGAGCATACTCCATACTTTGACAGCCAAGACCCTTTGGTTGCTGGCACTCCACAGTGTACGCTGTATTAAAGTAGGAGTTAATCATCTGTGAAGTGTGTCTCCTTCTCCACAGAAATGCCCTTCCTCAAGAGTGTGGGATCTGGTCTTCTGGGGAGTGCCCTCTATGATACTTGCTGTGTCTCCCCCACTGCCAGCCAGTGCACACATGTGCACACCAAGTCTGACTTTAGGTTTCCCATTCTGCTTTTGTGTCCATGATTGTATTAACCTCTTTCACCTGCTTAAGACTGCTTTCTATCAGTTAATGCAGGAAGCCCTTTTTCTTGGCCTAAAATGTGAGCTCTTGAGCTTAGATTCTCCTAGCCAACTGGTTTTAGGTCAACATAAGTGGAAACTATGTCCTTTCTTATTTGTATCTTGTACTCAATTCTTATTAGGTACCCTTGTCAGTGATGCATACAATACATATCAGCATGGATTATGCCTCATTGGTAGTGGTGGTAGTGGTTGGTTTGTCTGTTTATAGACAGGGTCTCATGTAATCCAGAATGGCCTCAAACCCTCTGTGAACCCAAGATTGCCTACCATTCCTGATTCCCCCACCTCCAACACCCATATGCTGGGATTACAAGCACCACCATACTCATTGTATGTAGTGCTGAGGATCAGTCCCAGGGCAGTGTGTATGCTAGGCATGTTCCTTCCAGCTGTGCTACACTACACCCACAGCCCTGCGTCCAGCATGTTTGGGCTTTTACATATTTAATTTGTGCTAACTATATAAGTCCTGAAAATTTACCTTACACTAGTACTGTTCAGATAACGGCTATGAAGGTTGATGGGTTGGTGCCTGAAATAGACGGTGAGAAAATTAATGTAAAGGATTGCAGCAATTAATCAAAGAATGGTAAGGGGGAGCCTAGTGATGAAGAGTGTCAAAGGATTCCAGTGCTAAAACAGTATTTTGCGCATGGGAGTAAACGATCGCCCAGTTGTCGGTGCTTCATAAACATCCATGTGCTGAACATTGTTTTACAATGCTCAGGTAACCAATTCATTGTCATTTTCTTAGCTAATTTTTGCCCTGTAGTGATATCTGTTAATTTTTCTTTGTTGCTTACTCCTTCTCCTAAGTAAAGTCTTATACTAATTGTCCCTCAAAGAGATCTGCTTAAACCAAAACCAACAGTCCAGCCAGACAGTGTGCCATATAAAAGTATTCCCAGGAGGCTGAGGCAGAGAATCACAAGTATGTGGCCAGCCAGGGTGGCACAGTGAGGCTCTGTCTCACAAAACAAAACCAAAAGCTGTGTTAGCTACTTGATGTGTTCCTGACAAAAGCAGCTTAAGGAGGGAGGATTTTTTTTTTTTTTTTTTTTTTTTTTTTTGCACAGTTTGAGAGTGCATCATAACAGGGATGTTAGGTGGCGGAAGCTTGAGTGCCCATCACACTGTTCAAGTGAGGAGGCAGAGCGGTCGATACCTCAGCTGTGCCTGTCCTTCCCTCCTATTCAGTTCAGAACAATGGTCCAGACAAAGGTGCTGCCCGCTTCACACCAGTCTTCCCACCTCAGCCAACTTAATCTAGGTGATCCCTCTCCCAAGGCATGCCCAATGACTTGCCACCTAGGTGATCTTAAATCTTGTCAGATTGACAATATGAACCAACACTTAAAACATATCTATGACAACTGAGAAAGAAAAAGTGAAAGTAGGATTTTTTCCGAGATTCTTATTTTACATGTATGAGTGTTTTGCATGTATGTGTGTTTGTGTACTCGCACACACACATGGCGCACGCGCACACACAGGTCAAAAAAAGACATTGGATTCCCTGGAATTATAAGTTATAGACAGTTGTGAGCTGCCATGAATTGAAGTTGGACTCTGTAAGGGTACTAAATGGTCTTAACCATTAAGCTGTCTCCATTAAGATTAGTGTTTTTAATCCCAGCCAGTTGGTTAATATATCATTGTATATTTGCTGCTACTGAATTTTTTCATATTGAAAAGAGATTTTTATCTGTGATCCCAGTGCTGGTAACTTAGAAGTTTATCTGACCACCAGTGAGCCTTAATTGTGTTAGTTTAATGACCATAGCATTTGAAGAGTCTTCCATTTTAGCCAATAGCTATATAGTTAGAATGCGTGCTGGCGTCTGCATTTGTCACCAGAATCAGTCATTAGTTACCCAATAATAGACAGTAAACGTTAACTTTTATTTGAAGTATCTAAAAGTAGTACATTTACTTTGTATTCTCTACATTGTACTCAGAAAGTTAAAAACATTTTAGTGTTTTCATCAGAGTAGAGGTGGCATTATCCAAAGTCTACTCCATTGAGAGACCTAATTATAATGAAAAATCTATAACCATCTATATATTTCAGTCTAAAGAAAATTAATTTCATGCCTTCCAGATATAAAATACATCTCAAATAGTGCTTAATAAAGTAGTAAATACTGCTTAGGGAATAAAGTTAATATGGTAATAAGAAATTTTACATATAGCTTTCTTATGCCAGTTTTTAAATGATTTTTTGACAGGTTGGTAAAGCAACAGTTTGCTTAACTGGTTGAGTGTTTGTGTACTAGCTTAGGGTTAGGGCTGTTTGTGTACTAGATTATAGAGTAGGGCTGTTTGTGTGCTAGGTTATGGTTAGGGCTGTTTGTGTACTAGATTATAGATTAGGGCTGTTTGTGTGCTAGATTATAGATTAGGGTTAGGGCTGTTTGTGTGCTAGATTATAGATTAGGGTTAGGGCTGTTTGTGTGCTAGATTATAGATTAGGGTTAGGGCTGTTTGTGTGCTAGATTATAGATTAGGGTTAGGGCTGTTTGTGTGCTAGATTATAGATTAGGGTTAGGGCTGTTTGTGTGCTAGGTTAGGGTTAGGACTGTTTGTGTACTAGCTTATAGATTAGGGTTAGGGCTGTTTGTGTGCTAGGTTAGGGTTAGGACTGTTTGTGTACTAGATTATAGATTAGGGTTAGGACTGTTTGTTTCTGTGAAGTTACAATACCTATGTGGAGTCTTAGAGTTCTGTCTGGCAATACTAATACTGTATTTTCAAACATGATGTTCTACCTGTATGGGACCTTATAGTCTGTCTGGAATTATGTTAGCATGTGCACATGGTGCCCTATACACATGGAGACATATATAGAAGCTTGTACTTTATCTCAAAGTGTTAGCATTTGCACACATAGTGCCCTACATACATGGAACCTTATTATCTTTCTGGCATTGTTGGCTTGTACCCACATGGGGCCCTATAGGAGGAGCCCTCAGTTGGCCAGGTTTCTGAGGCCATTATTGTAATTGACTTGTTATTAGAAATAAAGTTCTAATTTTACTTATTTATAGAGATAACTTCAGTCTTGAAGAATGTGAATAAGTTCTTAGTTGACTGAAAGACAGTTTCTCACTTCATTTCAATGCCAATATACATGTGAAAAGCATGCTTGTGGATCATCAGTGATTAATTCTTCACATTATTTTGCAGCAAATTCTCATGACCTTCTGTGATGATTCACACAGCCACCTAGAATTTATGCATATTCATGCCTCTGTGTTCCTGCCACAGTCATTCAGACCTCCTTTGCTGACTGTGGTGTGCTGCCGTGGATTGATTGCTCTGGGGAGTGGTGGGGCCTTTAAGGTGAAGATGTACCAGTCATGTTAACTGGGAAACAGAAGCTGTGATAGAAAGTTCATCAGTGAATGTGTCCAGAGCTGAGAAGAAGAGACTTACGACTTCTTCTTTTCCATGAGCCCTTCCTTCTAATGCTGATGAATACTCGTATTCTCGGATCAGATCGTCTAATCTGTAGACTTAACTTCTTCCTTCTAATGCTTATGAATACTCGTAGTCTCGGATCAGATCGTCTAATCTATAGACCTTCCTTCTAATGCTCATGAATACTCATAGTCTCGAATCAGATCGTCTAATCTGTAGACTTAACTTGGTGACTACAGTATAGCAGTATACCTGGTAGGAGGGGGCAGTGTCCCTCCATCATCTGGGTCGGATTCTCTTACTCTTTTTTAAAAGATTTATTGGGAAAGCATATGTGTGTGAGAGAAAAGACAGAAGCAAGTTTCTGCTGATGTGCTGCTGTGTACATTAGCTTCCAGCTGACGCTCCTCCTTCCACATTACTGTAGGGTACTGGGCCACCACATCTGGTTTTTGAAATGGGTTCCTGGAACTGAGCTCGGTCTTTATACTTTCCTGACAAACACTCCAGCCTGCCTCTGACTTTGCCTTGTAGAGCACTGCCCTCTAAAATCAGCTAGTGCTGATATGTTGGCATGTGCAGCATACATAGTTGACATGGGTTCCTGTACATACTTTAAATTAGGATACTCTCCCCTCTCCTCGGCCATATTTGCTTTGGATATAGAATTCATTTGCCATAAAATCCACTCTTTAAGTGTACTTTTGGTGAGCTTAATTATTTAGAGTTGCACAACTGCCCCCCCCCCCCGTCTTAATGTAATTCAAGAGCATTTCCATCACTGTGCAAAGAAATCCCCCTAGTTGCCAGTCTCATTTCCTCCAGCCCTCAGTAACCAATAATGTATTTTCTGTCCATGAATTTGGCTGTTTCGACATTTCACAGAAATAGGGATTGAATTATATGTGCCTATTTGCTTTACATAGCATGTTTCTAGCGGTCATCCACATTATAGCCCAAACTTTCATTCTTTAAATGGTTAAGTGTCTGTTCCATCACTGGTCCACGTTTTAGTCTTCATTCACGTGTGGGTGAAAGTTCATGTTGTTTTTGTGTTCTGGCTGTTGTGAACAACAATGTTAATGATGCAAATGAGGTTTGGCATGCATCCTGCTTCTCTCAAGTTAAAGGAAAACCTTTCAGTCTTCACCAGTGTGGATGCTGTCAGGTGTGCCTTGTCTTAATCAGCAGTTGGTTGTGACCCTTTGGATATACTTATCAGATATTTACATTATGATTCATAGCAGTAGCAAAATTGCAATTATGAAGTAGCAACAAAATAACTTTACAGTGGGCAATACAACACCAGGAACTGTATTAAAAGATTCTAGCATTAGGGATGCAGAGGACCACTGTGTTAAAGGGTCTCAGCATTAGGGATGCTGAGGACCACTGTGTTAAAGGGTCTCAGCGTTAGGGAGGCTGAGGACCACTATGTTAAAGGGTCTCAGCATTAGGGAGGCTGAGCACAACTGTGTTAAAGGGTCACAGCCTTAGGGATGCTGAGGACCACTGTGTTAAAGGGTCATAGCCTTAGGGAGGCTGAGGACCACTGTGTTAAAGGGTCACAGCCTTAGGGATGCTGAGGACCACTGTGTTAAAGGTTCTCAGCATTAGGGATGCTGAGGACAACTGTGTTAAAGGGTCTCAGCCTTAGGGATGCTGAGGACCACTGTCTAGATGCTTTATCACTCAGGAGCTTTCCATTCTATTCCTACTTTATTGGATGTTTTCATGATGAAAGGTTGCTGGATTTTGCCCAGCTTTTTATGCATCTGTTGAAATGATCAGGGTTTTTGTCATTTATTTAGAGTTTACAGTTAGTTTCATGTGCCAAATGTTGTGATATTCTCAAGAACATTATGGCATGTGTGCATGTGTGCATGCATGTTCATTCCATGGGTGTGTAGGAAGGTCAGCAGGCACTTTCAGAAGTCTTCTCTCCTTTTGGGACTCAGGTTTTTCTGGCAAGTAGGTTTACCCTCTGAGCCAGCTCTAGTCCTCTAGAGTTCTTCATCCCCATCATCGGCCAGAAGAGAGCATCAGATCTCCTGCAGTTGGAGTTACAGGTTATGACCCTGGGTGGGTGCTGGGAACCAAAAGTCCTTTGGAAGAGGAGCAAGCCTTCTTAACCCTTCAGCCATCTCTTCAGTCCCATAGAGCTTATATATAATGTTCCCTTACTGTTGTGATTTTGAATCATACAAACCTACTGCTCTACTTTTTATTTCAGGCATTTATTAACACAGCAAAAGAAATTTATGAAAAAATCCAAGAAGGTGTCTTTGACATTAATAATGAGGTATGTATGTGCAAATATTGTTGACTAAACACTAATTTTGAGTTGACTTCTTAGTATTTAGAGTCATGATTTTGTTATTTATTCATTCATTTATTTTTCCTGAAATGGCTCCATTGAAAATCTATTGCCACATTAGTTAGCAGTCATCTAACTGAAAGCCTGGTACGTCTATTACATACAGTAGGTAGGTGGTTATGTTACCTTGTGTGAAGAACTTCAGTTAGATAGCTATGTTATACGGTGAGTGTAGTACAATAGGTAGGTGCTGATGTCGCCAGGTAAGTGAGTGTTCATGTTCTAGTAGAGGACCATTTTATGAAATTGATTAAAGTAAATGCCTTGTCTATTCATTGCAAACAATGAAAAAATAATGCAAATTCCCTCAGTTGTAAAGAAAACCTGCGTTTATCCAAACGTGCTTTTATGCTTTGGGACTAGTATCCTAGTGTGTAAATGCATGTCCTGTGGATTTGTGCAGCATGCTCTCTTCTGGTATGAGAGAAAGCTATTTCCAATTTGGAAATAACTATTAGAGCAAAACATATTTTTCAGGAGATCAAATAAATGCATATAATTAACAGTTGGCATAGCTTTCCTAGTGTTGTTTTGAGCACAATTTGTCGACATGATTAGAATGAAGTGTGACATTTTAGATGATTGAGAATGTCCTCTAGCTGTCATTTATCCTTATTTCAAAATGTTTATATCCATGGACCTAAATTCTTCTCTCTGAGTTTATGTTATTATTTCACATAAGCACTTCTGTTAGATCTAAGAGATGCTCTTAGCCTGTACTTAGGCGAGGCTATCAGCTGATTGCCTTGGCTTTCCAAAAAGTACTTTTTTGTCTCTTTTAAATTTGTATTAGCATGGGCTTAACTTACTTTAGATTTTCGTGGCAGTATTTACTGAGTTAATGTAAAGGTGACCCCACCCAGAGACTAATGCCCTATAAACTGAACGGTAAATTGGGCCTCTGTGCAGGGCCCATGTGCTGTTCTGCTGGTTTCATATAGTAGCTGACTGCTTTGCTGTGTTTTCTGCGGCTATGACTGTAATGTGCTGTCAGGAGCCAACAGGCCATGCTAGTTGGCCTAGTGCCAAGGCTGACTTCCTGATTCCTCAAGAAGTTGCTACCAGCCCAGAGGGGGCAGAAGCAATGAGCCATAGGGCGTGCTTTTATTAAAGAGGAGTCAAAGGAGCGAAGAGAAAGCACATCAGCCGCTGTCAATACTGAGCCAGTGCCAGACGCCCCAAGGCTGCTACTGCTGCGGAGTAACTGCCAAGCCCCATAAATCTGAGGGTTAGCGTGACTCCAAGTTTCCTTAAGAGCTTAATTTCTGGAGCTACTGTATTACTTTCCTCAAAGTGTTGTATTTGGGGTAAAGTCCACTTGAGGGAGTGAGGGTTAAGACCTAAGTGTGACTTTGACAAACGAAAGAGCTGCTCTGTGTGGGTCCTTGGCTGCGTGCCATGTCTTTGGGAATCATAGAAATTATTGATGACACAGAACTCTCATGTCCCTGGAGCCTGCACAGCTGATTCAACATGGAACAGCAATGCTGTCTAGAGGGGAAATTTTACGTCCAGTCAGAGCAGCAAAGACTTGAGCTGTCTTTCCTTTTTAATAATTGTTCCATGCGCTGTTACAGGTAATGTCTTCTTTATGGAAGTCTGACAGCACCATAAACAAACTCTTCTCGGTTCCTTTTAAAAGGAGGAAACACTTGGTTTCAAAATCTACTTGAAATATTTTTTAGACTTGTTTGACAAAATTAAATCACTAAGAATTAGGTTAAATTTTTTAGGAGAATCGACTTAGTCTGCTGCCTGGTTGGGTGTGTTTTCTTTACAATCCTGTTCTCTTTGACTTCAGGCAAATGGCATCAAAATTGGCCCTCAGCATGCTGCTACCAATGCAACGCACGCAGGCAACCAAGGCGGACAGCAGGCAGGGGGAGGCTGCTGCTGAGTCCCTGCTCTTGTTCCTGGCTAGCTGCCCCGTGGGGCCACGCACCCTGTCATCCTCTTTGCTCATGCTCAGCTGAGACATGGAACTACCTGAGATGGCTTTATGTCACAGGAGACTTTAATCCTTCAGATTCTTGTATAACTTTGAATAAATGGTTAATGTTCACTTAAAAAGACAGATTTGGGAGATTGTATTCCTACCTATTTGCATTTGATTTCTAGGTCAATTGATGTGATTATTTTTGTTAAATGTTGTCTTGTGCCCTTAACTACAGCTGAATTGTATTAAACACTACAAAGTCATGGTGAGTATTTTAAATCAATTTGTGTGGTTAGGTTCCCAACACCTGTGGTTACCTAATGTTTAATATTATAGGACTGTCCTCAAAAGGTTTGTCAATTTTCAAAGATACAAGGAAAAACAGAAGGACTCTTTGAATTCTGTATTTATCATTTGCTTTCTGTATATATAGTTTAATAACCTGCGTGGGTGTGATTTTCCAAGCTTGAAGTCTAATGCATTTGCATAAATTCTACACTGTTCGGAGCTTGAAGCTGCAGAAGCATTGTTAGGAATTGCTTGGACACTGGCATCATTACTGAGCATGTTCATCTTTTCTCGTCACTCGTCCAAGGAAAATAAGCTTATGTGTATTACTGAAGGCTGTGTCTGTGTTAACCTGTTAATGCCAAAAGTTTGCTTCTTGAGACCGCTTCACAGAAGGATTTGTTTGCCTTAATGAGTGCTGTTGGGTAGAAACAGTGTGATGAGGGGGAAGGGCGGAAGCAGAAATCCCAACACTAGGGGTCTCCAAGAGTGAGTACCACATGGAGAGGGCGTGCCACGCCACTTTACTCTTTCCTTAGACACAATAATGTTCCCTTCTGTCCACACGGTTTTTAAGTATGTTTTTCATGCAGGACAGTTTGACAGCCTTGATGTACAGTGACTGTGTAAAATTTTTCTTTCAGTGGCAACTTATCTATAATCTTTCAAATATGGTAAGCTTACTGTCTGTTCTGAGGGGATATGATGAAAATAAATCTACCAGATGGAAATCTTGTTAAAGTAGAAAAGCTTTAGTCGTTACTCACTGTGGTGGTTTATCCTTTCTTTTTCTCCCTTGGTCTAGAATGAAATTGTTACAGCAGTGCAAAATAAAATCCTATGTATAAAAGTGTCCTTTTTATGACGAGCACATTTTTAAATATACTTTATACACCGTTGACACCGTTTGCATGTGTTCCAGCATGTTTTCCTCGAGGGTGGGACTCACTAGTGGAATCCTTGCTGCTCACCATACACAAGAGAACGTGTACCCCACACTCCTGCTTCCTGCGGGCTTTTCCAGGAGAGCAACAGCCCGTCACAGCTTTGTCACTGCTCCCACAGGGAATCACCAGATGCTATTGTGTGGCACAGAAAAGGGAGCAAGAAGTTAAGAGTTTTTATTTGACTTGTTGTTGTTGGAGATGGGGTTTCTCTGTGCAGCCCTGACCTGAACTCTCTCTGAAGACCAGGTGCCACAAGGACCTGTAGTTTTATGAGCATTTTTCATTTGGACTCTTTCCCCCTCAGAGTGAGTACCGGGATGTGTTAACAATGTTGTTAACTTTTGTATCCCTCTCCCTAAGCACACTTCTTCCCTGGATCAAATGTGTTGTGATGGCTAAGATCAAGAACCAGTATTTCATGTGTTCTAATCCCTCCGGAGACAGTCACAGCAGACACACACACAGAGGCAATAGCAGGACAGGTGGGCGGCTCTCACGCACTATACTTTGTTCACAGAACTCATTAGCCACCCAGCCATGTAGGCTGAGCACTTTGTGACTCACAGAACAGGGTTGTTTGTGTTTGCCACTCCCGTTACAAATAATGTAGTGTTGGGACTCTGTTGAACCATATTGTAATTGTGGCTTTGATTTATCTTTATTAATTAATTTGTATAGCATATATGATCATTTTAATAGCAAGAATCAGTCATGGAAACAAATACAACTCTAGTGGTCACATGTAGCACTCCAAAATTGCGGTCTTCATGGGAGACCTGTTGCCATTTGTCTTCTGGAGTTAGACAAATGGATGGAGGAGTACCCTTCAGGAGATGCACTGTTGAGGCCATCAAGTGGTGCATGTGAGCTGAACTTAATCTGTCCTGGTGGTTTTGTATGAATCCTCACTGTGTATCTCAGTCTGGCTGTTAACTCATAATCTGCCTCCCAGTGAGCTCAAAATTACAGCTGTGTGCAACCACACCCAACTGGCCTTTTCAATTTAAGGACATTTTAAAATAATCAGTTAACAGAAAAGTAGGGTCAGCAAAATAACTTATGTAGATAAAACTGCCTGCCATGTGTTCAGTCCCAGAGAATTGCCTGGAAGTTTATGGTCTATCTAGCATGTAACACACAAATGATACTGCTTCAGCAGGTGGAAAGTTGTTCCCTGTTCTCTACACGTGAACTGTGAGTTGCATGTGCCTGACATATCTCTCACACAATAAAAATAAAAAATTTTAAACAGGAACGTAATCCCTGTTTGCTGTTTGTAAGGGGTAGATACTGGAGTGAGCAGTTCACAATGTGCCTGATTACTCAGGGAAAATGATTCTTCCTGGTTTTAGGAAGAGTATATTTGAATTGAGGTAGACAAACATGTGCTTTAGGACTAACAGAGCCATCCCAGCGTGGCTCCCTCCATTGCCATGTAGTAGATACCTGACTTGTTTGAAATCATGATATGCAACTTTATTTGAAATGCCAGTATACATATTAGTGTCCATTAGTCTTGTAGCCACAAAGCTTGCTCTTAAATATTAAAGGTCAAAGGACCTTTTAAAAATAGAAAAATGAGAAAAATTAGATAATTCATAAAGGAATTTTTTTTTGAGTGTGAACATGGGGGTAGGGGAATTAAAAGCACTTACTAGGCTCAATTTCCAGCACCCATAAGGCCCCTCAACCATTTGTAAGGTTCCAGAGGATCTGATACTCTTGACTTCCTTTGGCACATTGCAAAGCACATAAATATGCACATAAATACATACTAACAACACTCATACACATAAATAATTTCAACTTGGGCAGTGGTGGTTCATGCTTTTAATCCCAGCCCTCGGGAGGCAGAGGCAGGCCTGGTCTACAGGTTGAGTTCCAGGACAACCAAAGCTACACAGAGAAGCCCTGTTGTAAAAACCCAAAACAATAAATTTAAATGCAAGCATGGGTTTTGGGTGTGTAGCTCAGTGGTATAGCACATGTCTATCAAATATGAGGCTTGAGTTTTATTCCTGGGAGCCCCACTAAATAACATTTTTAAATATAAGTGACTTGATGGTTATGTTGACTTGTCCCACCATATTAACATTTCTGCCCTGCTAGCATTGTGTCTTAGGGTTTCTGTTGCTATGAAGAGATTATGACCATGGAAACTCTTATAAAGCAAAACATTTGTTTGAGTGGCTTACTTAGAATTCAGGGGGTAGTGCCTTATGGCGGGGAGCATGGTGGCCTGCCAGTAGACATGATGCTGGAGAAGTAACCAAGTGTCCTATGTCTTGGCTAGCAAGTAACAGGAAATCGACTGAGATACTGGCCATATGCTGAACATAAGAAACCACAAAGCCCACCCACACAGTAACACACTTCCTCCAACAGGGCCACACCCACTCCAACAAAGTCACTTCCTAATAGGGCCACACCCACTCCAACAAAGTCACTTCCTAATAGGGCCACCCCCTATGAGATTATGGGGGCCAGTTACACTCAACTACCACATTCATTGTGTACCTTAGGTAAACATGATTTTTAAAAAAAATTCAGATAGAGAACTACTAAAATGGTTCATCTTGTAAAGGCACTTGAGCAGGGTTTCTTTTGGGCCACCAGTGAGCTCCCAAGTGATGACATGGAGACTTACTAGTCTCCTTTCTCAACCTAGTTTAGCTCTTATTTTAAGCAGTTTCTCTTTACATTTTACCTTGGGGCTTTTTACCTTTCTTTGGTGTCCTGGCCCCTGGCATCCTTTTCCTTCTTTGCTCTCTCTTCTCTTCTTTAGATTTCTCCTACTTAATCTCTCTGGCCTTTCTCTACCAGGTATTTATTGTGGATAGTGTTCTGTATTCATGTATGCCAGCCTGCAGGCCAGAAGAGGGCACCAGATCTCATTACAGATGCTTGTGAACCACCATGTGATTGCTGGGAATTAAACTCCCGACCTCTTGAAGAGCAGTCAGTGTTCTTAATCTCTGAGCCATCTCTCTAGCCCCATTCAACTCTTTATTAGAACAGTCAAGTGTCTTAGGCAAGCAAGGTGAAGCAACAACACATCTTTGCCCAGTTAAGATAATATTGCACAACAAGTACCTAGCACCAAGATTGCCACTTTTAAGTCCAGTCCCCAGGCTTCCCACTGTAGAAGGCAAGAGCTAATTCCTACATGTTCTTTGATCACCGCATGTGTATGCACACACAAAAATATACCTAAATCTCTTTTTACTTAAATGAAAAATTCAAGTTAGGGCCAAGTTTCCAGTTTCTCCCATGATACTTGTCAAATTATGACATTCTGAAAGGGGCTATGTCAATAAGAAAGCTGTCATACTGCTCTTGTCTTAGCAATCCAGATCTCTTCTGAGACCGCACCTTGATACCAGCAATACAAAAGCTCATATACACAAGATATTCTGTGGTGCTGGGAATAACTGCAAATAGTGAAAATGACCTGTAAGACTGGCTGGATATCGGAGCCCTACACAGCTGTAGCACTTGATCTCTAAGAAGCATCATGTATCTTAATTCCAGCATGTATTATCAAGTGTGAAACCATCCTTATGGTAAGGCAATTCAAGGAAATATGAATGTGCCCACTCACCTGTCCAAAAGAAGCTCAATAAACAAAGAATGGCTGCATATGGAGAGCAGTGCAGATAAGAGGCAGTGGCACTCTCAGACTCTTGGAATAGTCTATGGTGTCAAAGAATGTGTTTGAGAGAAGAGAGAGGGGACCTGAGGTTGGAAGAGAGAGGAGTCTCTTTCTTCTGGCCAACATGGGCAAGTTAAGAAGGATCCAGAAATGGATCGTAAGCCATTGGGGAAAAAAAAAATACCTGTGAGCTTCTAAATGACACAAATGAGTTAGTGAATGGGGAGAGAAGCAACTCGTGCTTTGAACCCTTGCACCACTGTAAGAATTTGCTTAAAGTTTCTATTGCTGCGACAAAACACCATGGCCAAAAAGCATGTTGGGGAGGAAAGGGTTTATTTGGCTCACACTTCCACAGCATAGTCCATCACTGAAGGAAGTCAGCACAGGAACTCAAACGGAAGGATCCTGGAGGCAGGAGCTGAGGTAGAGGCCATGGAGGGGTGCTGCTTACTGGCTTGCTTTTGCTGGCTTATTCAGCCTAATTTCTTACAGAACCCAGGACGAGCAGCCCAGGGATAGCACCACCCGCCATGAGTGAGGCTCTCTCCCATTGATTGCCCATTAAGAAAATGCCTTCCTGCTGGATCTCATGAAGGCCTTTCCTCAACTGAGGTTCCTTCCTCTCTGATGACTCCAGCTTGTGTCAAGGTGACGCACAAAACCATTCAATACAGACACAAAAGCTAGGATCAGGTGGCCTGGGCTCCCCAGTGAAGAAGCCACAGTACCTAGAGGCTCAGGACCAAGAAGGTTGAGAACCACTGGCTCAAGAATTTAAAGCACTGGCTCCTCTTCCCAGTACCCACGTGGTGGCTCACAACTGTAACTCCAATCCCAGGCCATTGCCTGCATGTGATGTACAAACATGCATCCAAGTGAAATATTTACCCATACACGTAAAATTAAGGTCAACACATAAAAACATTTTACAGACCTCTGTAATTAAATGACAACTAATACCCGGGTTGTATCATCAAATATTTGCATAATTAAAAATTAAACTTATCCAGACAGGGTGATGTATGCCTGTGATCAACACTCAGGAGGCAGAAGTAGATGATGAAATCGAGGCCAGGCTGGGCTCCCTGTCAAGGGCCTGTCTGTAAACAATAACAGAAAACAGTTAAACTTGAGACGTGAGGTGCAGCTTACTGGCACAGTATTTGCCCAGTATACACAGGCCCTGGGTGGGTTCCCCCAAACCAACACACACATGATTTCTTGATAAACATGTTTTTAAATACTCTGAACTTAGCTGGTCACTGGCACAAATCTTGATTGCTTGGGAGACTGAAGCAGAAGAATGGCAAGTATGAGTTTTTAGGTCACAAACTACTTTAAGACCAGCTGTGCAAGTGACTGAGCGCTTGCTTCAAAAGAAGTTTAAAGGGGGTCTGCAATGTAGTTAAATGATAGAGTACTTCTCTGTCATGTACAAGGCCCTAGATTCAATCCCCAGTACTGAAAAAACATAAGTAATAAATTTTACACACGTACATATGCACGGATATGTATGTATGTATATGTATGCCTTCAGTGCAATGCTACACCACACCAATATGTCTACAATTAACTGACGAGGGCGGCTTGGCCAAGGATTTGGAGCTGCAGCATCACAGCCTAAGAGCAGCTCCACACCAGTGCAGACCCATCCTGTGCACACCTGATCAGCTCTCACAAAGGTTTGGTGGGAGTCCTCAGGACCTACTAAACATGGCTTTAAAAGTTCCTCCTTAGGCTGTATACGATGAAGCACACCTGATATTTTTCTGAAACTGGTTTAATTTGTGGTCATGATCTTTTCTAGTCTCATCCTTTTCTATTTTTCATGACTGAAAAAAAAGTTCCATTGTGTATATGACACGTTTTCTCTGCTCTTCCCTTGATGGACACCTAGGTTGGTTTTATAACTCACCTACCGTGAATGGTGTATACACACTGAGGGGCAAGAGTCTCTGTGACTCTTTAAGTTGCAGTCTTTGGGATAAATATGCCGAAATGGCATAGATGTTGTTCAATTTTTTTTAAGTTTTATTTTTATCTTATACGTTACATCCAGACACAGTTCCCCCTGCCTTCACCTTTCTTCTTTCCCTTTTCCCTTCAAAACAACAACAGAAAGAGCAGGCCTCCCAGAGGTGTCCCTGAGCAAGATACAAGCTCTCATATCATAATGTGGCAACCCAGCAGGAGGAAAAGGGTCCCAAACACAGACAAAGAGGTGGAGACAACGTCCGCTCCCGTTGTTGAGCGTCCCACAAGAACACTAAGCTACACAACCATAAGGTATATGCAGAGGACCTAGCACAAACCCATACAAAGTCTGCCACTTGTGTTTCTGTGAGCATCTATGAGGGCTGTGTTCTCATGGTGACCTCAGCCTCTCTGGTCCCTAGAGCCCTTCCTCCTTCTCTTCTTCAGGGTTCCCCTGGCTCTGCCTAGTGTTTGGCTATGAGTCTCTGCATTTGCTCCATTCCTGGGTCTCTGCATTGTCCTGTCTAGCCATCCAGACACTGTCAGACATAATCTCCTCCTCATGGCGTGGGCTCCATGTTGGACCAGTTATGGGTTGGTCACTCAAGTCCTGTGCATATCTCACATATCTTACAGGCAGGACAGATTGTAAGACAAAGTTTTGTGGCTGGGTTGATGGCCCAGTCCCACTGTTTGGAGCCTCGCCAGGTTATAGAAGTTGTCTAGTTTGGGATCCTTGTCCCCTATTGCTAGGAGACTTCCTTAGGGTCACTCTCATATGATCCAGAAAGTTTCCACTGCACTAAGTTTCTACTTTGCTCCCCAGATGCCCCCCAGTTCTAGTTGTCTCTCCCTCCATGACTCCTACCATCACCACCCTGCCTGATACCTCCTGTTTCCATCCCACTCACCCCTAGTTTTCCCTTCCTGTTACCTAGCCTCTCTAGGTCTGTGGGTTGTAGCATGGCTACTCTGCACAGCTAACATCCACTTGTAGTCTGTTAGTGCTTGTATCTGTAGTGTTAACTCACTCACCCAGACCTTCCATCTCCAAACTCCCCTCAATTCGTGTTTTCTTTGCTGCCTTTATTATGTTGAACAGGTTATCCACTTACTTCAACTGTTCATTTCTCTCCTTGGCTTTCTTTTAGGGATTTATTCATTTTCTCCGATTCTTTGTCTTTTCCTGGATTTGAGGGACTTATTCTTTTCTTCTTTAAGGACCTCTGCCATTGTCATGAAGTTGGTTTTAGGGTTTTTTCCCCTTGTGCTTCAGCTATGATGAAATACTGAGGGCTTACTGTGGTAGGATATCTGGGCTCCGGTGGTGACATACGTCTCTTGCTATTGTTGATTATGTTTTTATGCTGGTCTCTAGGCATCTGGGTTTGGAGAATTGATACATTTATTTCCCAATTTCTGAGTTTATCTTTTTGGATGGGCATTTTTTTTTCTTCCCTTGGTCTCTATTTCCTCTCTTGAATTCTGGCCTGAGTGGTCTGCAGTTCTGGTGGTCAGCAGGTCCTCTGGTCCAGTAGGGTGCCTCCCCTGGAATTCTGGCGTTCTGAGTGACCTCTGGGGCTATGGGAACTGAAGTGGTCTTTGGTAAAGCAGGGACCTTCCGCCAGAGTTGTGGGCTGGGGTAGGATGAGGAGGAAGGATGGGGGATGGCTAGGCAAGTTCTGTGATGTGTTGGTGGTCAGTCAGCACGGTCTTGCCTGGGGTTCTGAGTACAAGCATAGCGTCTGGTAAAGCAAGGGGCTTCTGCCGGGGTTGTGGGCTGGAGTACAGCTGCTGTTGTTCATTTATAAAGAAACCTTCCCCTGACCTCTGCTAGACTAGTTTACATTCCCACTGGCATGGTCCATATCCTCACTAGCATTTGTTTTTTTTGTTTTTGTTTTTTTTTTTTTTTTTAATGACTGTAAGACACAGTGTAAATGCACATGAGCACAGGAAATATCATTGACAACCGAGAAATTATTTCAATCCTGTGGTGGGAATAAAGGAATAAGAATGATAAGAGGCTGTGAGCTAACAGTGTCATGTTTCTTGTTTGAAATCCTGACATCATTTAGGGTGATTTGAACATTGCTAAGTAGGCAAAGGCATAAGTGACAAGACTGGAGGTGGCTGCTGGAGGGCAAGGCAGCCACCTTGGAGAAGGCCAATGCAGACTCGTGTTTGACAATTAATTTTGAATTATAATAGCCACATTACAGTCCCACAGAGAGAACGCACTGTAGAGAATTCACATTATGGAACACAGTGAATGATCACAAAGCCAGCCATCCAATGCCTCGTTGCACACAGATTCAAACTGGAGGCTGTCTGGATCTGAGATATAATCCTTCCCTTCCAGTCTTCCCCTCAAGCAGTGGGTGTTGTGTGTGGAAGCACCCATATTCACATCTTCTTGGTGACTGACACTATATTCATTCTACTATAACCACTGATGATTCTGCCAAAGGCTGTAGCCAGAAACCTACTTATTCCTCAGATTCTTTCTAAGGAAATGTGTGATGATAGAGGATCATGGGCTTGCATCACAGAACCAACCAATGTGAGATGAATGGAGTCGTGCAGCATGCTCTTTAGGGCTTAAAAGAAGAGAGCATTAATCTACATGGTATTCCTTTGCTATGGCTTCCCATTCCTTGGCCATCTGGTCACCCTGTCTCTTGGCTCTTCATGGTATCTTCACCTTACCAGTGTTTCTACACCCAGTTTTTCCCTTCTTTGACTCACCACTCATAGTGGATCAGGGTCCATCTTAATGATCACATTTTACTTGGATTTCCATAAAAATCCTGTCTCTAGAAACAGGAACTGATGCCAAGGACTCCACACGTGAAGTTCTGTGTGTACGGGGCAAGCTTGTGCCCACAGTATGGCTGTGGGTGGCAGCCTCTAGAGGAGAGGAGAGCGCTGCACTCCTAGGGGAACCTAGTCAGGTTCTGTGGTGAAGGAGGGTTGAGAAACACGAGACAGGAAAAAACCCTTCCTGGGAGCACCTTATTTTCAATCTGTTGACTAAACTATACGAGTCTTTTTCTTTTTGGACCACCAACCAGCTCCAAAATCATGACATAGAGACTTATTCATTAGCTTAGGCATGTTTCTGGTTAGCCCTTTTAACTTAAATTAACCTGTTTCTCTTTATCTACCTTTTGCCTCGTGGCTTATTACCTCTCTTACTTCTGTGTAGCTTACTCTCACTGTGTCTTGTGTCCGGCTGCCTGGCTTCTAGTCCCATGTGTCCCCTCGTTCTTGCCTTTCCTCTTCTATTCCTCTCCGTTCGTCACATGAGTCTAGATTTTTCCTCATCTGTCTTCCCACCAGCCCTGCCTATCTCTCTCCTGCATAGCTATTGGCCATTCAGCTCTTTATTAGACCAATCAGGTGCCTTAGGCAGGCAGGTGGAGCAAATGCAGCCCGTCTTTACATATACAATATGAAAATGTAACGTGTCTTTACATAGTTAAAAAAATACTCTGCAGCATAAACAAATATATCCTTGCCTAGTTAAAATAATAGTCTACAATACTAAATCTTGGGAAAAGCCCAGTCATTGAGCAGTCCCCTTCCTAATTTGCACATTTACACTTGATCAAGGCTCACCCAACAACCCAGGCCTTTGTTGATGGAGTCTCTTAGAAGGTTGGCATGGGGCGTTTTCTTCCTGTGGTGGCTTCAGGTGCTGTAGACAGAAAGACCTGGAAATCCTTGGCCTGTGCCACGAGAACTAAGACCTAGAATCCCACTCCTCAGAGAAAATGACTTAGTGCTTTGCTAGATAGTGTTACCGGTATCTCCATGATCAGTTCTAAGCCTCCAGGGCTGCCTATAGTCTGCTTGTCTGTACTATAACGTTTCTGGCCTGTCTAGCTCAAGTTCCAGACCCACCCATAGCTCCTTAGCCCCCCCCCCCAAATGACTCAGACACTTATATTAATTTATGTCTATTGGCCTATGGCTTGGGCATATTGCTAGCCAGCTCTCTCACCTTAACTCATGTGTTTAGCTATGTGACTTGGTACCTTTTCTCAGAGTAGTGTTTTGGTCTTCTTTCCTGTGCATCTTCTGGTATCTCTGCTCTGCTCTTCCTGTCCCCAGAGTTATCTTAGTCTGGTAGCCCTGCCCACACTTCCTGTCTGCCTTCCAGCCAATTAACATTTTCTTAAACCAGTAGGAGGGACAAATATTTATAATGTACCAGGACATAATCCCACAGCGCTCATCCCCCATGTAACATGGTACAGCACTTGCTCACAGCCTCACCCATCCTCCTATGCACACTAAGTGATCTCTAGGGGACATGTAACTTCAGACACAATACCAGTGTTTTGTGAATAGTTGTGCTGAACTGTTTAGGGATAATGAAAAATCTATATATGTTCAGTATAGATGCAAATATTTTAAAAATGCCTTGACTTACAGTTGTTTGGTTGGCTGCAAAGATGCAGCACTAAAAAAATAAAAATAAAAATAAAAATGCAAAGGCCGCAAAGGCCAAACTCTCTTTCTTGGTTCTTACTATCATTCTGCACAATTACACACTTTTATCAAAATGGCTTGGACCCTGCCTGCCACTTCTGCATACTTGCAGACCTTTACGGCTAATATTGCTTATTAAGTTGACTACATTTGGAATCAACTAAAACCCAAGCATCTGGGCATGACTGTGACGGATTTTCTTTAATGGATCATTTGAGGTGAGAGGATTTAGCTCAAATCAGGCCCACACCAGATATCTGGTGGTAGCCTACATAAGAGGCCAGGGAAGAAGAACGCATTTGCTTTCTGCCTGCTTCCCCTCCCTCTCACTAGGGAGTTCATCTGTCTTATTACTGGGGCATTCCTTTGCTGGAACTAGAGCCCACTTATTTGAAATTCCAACGGAGACTGAAGGTAACCAAGATCTCCAGGACTCCAGCACCAAATTGGGATTTCTGGGACATCTAGTCCCTGGCCCTTCTGTGGGGAGATATCCCCTGTTGGAGCACAGCGTGTAAGCCACTCTAATAAGTTTGATCAGTTCTGTTTCTCAAGAGAACTCTGACTAATATAGCTACATGATTATCCTAGTTGATGCAGGAGTGGACTGTCTGGTCATTAACAAGGCATTGAGCCCCTATTCCCCCATAGTCCTCCACTATGGACAGAAGTAACAACCACCTACCTCACAGGAAAGGAAATGTACTGTCACAAATCAAAATCTTAGAAATCTTACTGGCACATCCTAGTCTGTTTGTGGCTCTTCAGTATTTCATTATGTGAGAGTGTCATCACTTAATCCATCATTTCTTTGTTATATTTACTTTAAGAAGAGTAATCAGTGCTCCCTTTATCATACTTATCTCTAAAACTTCAAATGCATCAAGCCAGGAAGTGGTGGTATATGTCTTTGATCCCAGTGCTGGGAGGCAAAGGTAGATGGATCTCTGGGTTCAAAACCAGCCTGGTCTACAGAGCTAGTTATAGGACAGCCAGGGATACACAGAAAAACCCGTCTCTAAAAAACTAAGTAAATAAACTTTAAGTGCATCAATAATAATTTTGTTAAAATATATTTCTAGAAAGGAGAGTGCTTGTTCATGAAGCATAAACATCATGTAAGACTTTAAATCTCCATCATTTAGTTCAGAGCTGTACCATTGCTCCTACGTGCTCCTCTGAATTATTTGTTTCTTGTCCTTTATTGCCAAGGTGTGGGAATTATCATCTGAAAACAGCATATCTGACAAGTTTATGAGCCTCAAAATCTCAGTATTATTGTTTGTTCTTTCCTCGGTACATTTGTATGGTAAATCTGTATATGTATAACAGGATCTGTTCCCGAAAAAAAAACAATTAAGAGGGTGCCATGTAGCCATCCACCACCATGACGAGTTCTATAAAAGGTTTATTGTGCTGCAGATTTCCATGTTTCTGTTTTACTATCATTACACAAGAGTCTCAAAATTCTACCAAGACTTTTAAAATTTGGTTAAACATACAGTTTAATTTGGGGACCATGTGATGTAGTAGACTATGCAGAAACAATGGATCTCAGTGGATCAAGAGCGTTAGAAGCCATAAAGGTGTTTGTTCCAGAATTACATTTATGTTGAGGAAATCTATTTTAAGGCTTATTCTTCAAATTCAATGCATTTTATAAGGGACATATCTGCCTGTTTTATTTTTTGTTTGGTTGAGTATGAGGCCTCTCACAGCCTCTGCTGACTTCCATTTTCATCAGCACTTTCTGCTTTTGCTTTTCATCTGCTTGTCTTCTCTCCTGAATATCTCCTGGTTCAGTATCCAAAACACAGCCTCAGGCCCACTAGAGGGGTCAGTGATTCCAAAACCTACACTGTCGATGAGAACTGACTGCTGTGTGCACCCATCCACACACGCAAAAACAACTGTGATGTAACAAATAGTCTTTCTCTTATCTTTGCTACAAAGTGTTTAAAAAAATAAATGGCCGTGCTAGGAGAGATAGCATGATCTTTGACCCTAGCACTGGAGGCAGAGTTCTGCAGGCAAGACTGTAGCAAGCCACCAATCAGCTCCCCAATCGTGGCATGGAGGCTGGTTATTAATTGTGAATGTTCAGCCTTAGTTTATGCTCATTTCGAGATCGCTCTTAGCCTGTTTCTCTTCATCTACGACTTGCCTTAGGGCTTCTTGCCATTCTATCATTCTGTACATTCTACTTTCACTGCTTGTGCCTGGCTGACAGCTGCCTGGCTCCTGGTCTTGGGCGTGTACCCCTCTTTATCATTCGTTCCCTTCTCCTTCTCTCTCCCAAGTCTAGATTTCTCCTCCTATTTATTCTGATGCCAGCTGGCCTATCCCTCTCCTGCCAAGCTATTGGCCATTCAGCTCTTTATTAGACCAATCAGATGCCTTAGGCAGGCAAGGTGAAACGGCAACACATCTTTGTGGGAGGTTGTGTTGTTTCATTTTAAATAATTGTCCCAACCACTGGTTTAATAAAAAGAGCTGATTGGCCAAAGGCAGGCAGGAAGTGTAGGCGGGGCTACCAGACTAAAAACTCTGAGAACAGAGTGCCAGAACAGAACACCAGAGAGAATGCCAGAGAGGAGCCAAAAGAAGCAGAAGACAACCATGCTGCTCTAAAGAAAGGTACCAAGTCTCATGGCTGAACAGGATGAATCATGGGATAGATGAAGGGTAGAGAGCTAGCAAGTGATATGCCTGGGCCTGAGGCCAATCAGCCAAAAACTATTGAAAGCATCTGCGTGTCTCTGTGGGACTGCGGGACTGCGGGACTGCAGGTCTGTGGGCCTAGACCTTGAGGTTAGGCCTGAAAGTCCGGGCCAGAAACCTCCTACTACACATCTTCACTTAGTTAAACAAATGCAGCATAAACAAATGTAACACATTTTTTGCCAAGTTAAAGTAATATTCCACAATACAGGTCTCTGAGTTTGAGGCCAGCCTGGTCTTTGTAAAGCAAGTTCCAGGACAGCCAGGTCTATACAGAGAAACCCTGTGTCAGAAATTTAAGTAAAAATAAACACCAAACAATATCTCAGTATGTGTTTGATTCAATTAAATATAAATAACACTTAACATTTGCCAGGCAGATATATTAATATGATGTTTGATAGTATTTAATATTTCTTCATAGTGGGGATAAAATAATCAAAAACTGATGACTGTCAGAGTCATAGCTTATCCCATCTTGAACAGGTGTCCCACCATAAGCAGGTGTCCCACCTTGAACAGGTGTCCACCATAAGCAGGTGTCCCACCATAAGCAGGTGTCCCACCATAAGCAGGTGTCCCACCATAAGCAGGTGTCTCCCCTTGAACAGGTGTCCACCATAAGCATGTATCCCACCATAAGCATGTGTCCCACCATAAGCAGGTGTCTCCCCTTGAACAGGTGTCCACCATAAGCAGGTGTCCCACCTTGAACAGGTGTCCACCATAAGCATGTGTCCCACCATAAGCATGTGTCCCACCATAAGCAGATGTCCCACCTTGAACAGGTGTCCACCATAAGCATGTGTCCCACCATAAGCATGTGTCCCACCATAAGCAGGTGTCTCACCATAAGCAGGTGTCCACCATAAGCAGGTGTCCCACCTTGAACAGGTGTCCACCATAAGCATGTGTCCCACCATAAGCAGGTGTCTCACCATAAGCAGGTGTCCACCATAAGCAAGTGTCCACCACAAGCAGGTGTCCACCACAAGCAGGTGTCCCACCATAAGCAGGTGTCCCATCTTGAATTCCCTATGGCAGTCTGGCTTGTGTTGACTCTTCTCAATAAGACAAATTGCACATGGCTGGCCCTGTCCCCTGTTCTCACTGCCTGGAGTTCTGTGAGAATGGGCGGTGTCAGACTCACCCCACACCAGCACTGTCAACCTTTCTTGTCCCTAAGTCAGTTCTTTGTACTCTCCCACAATCCCTCTCTGCCTGATTATTGTCAGACTTTTCTCCAGCATTCATACTGTTATGTCACCCACCATCCACAGCTGCAAAACACTGAAAACAATGTAAGCCTGTCAATAGGAAAGGTTTTCATCCATCTAGACAGCTCTACAATCCTAGCATTCTGTGGGCTCTTGCAGAAGAATAGTGAATTCAAGGCCAGCCTGGTCTACATAGCAGGTACAAAATTAAATACTCCACTGCCCTGTCAGTCTCTTACTGCTTCACTCTTTCCATTCACCAGTGTTACTCAAGTTTGGATGGAATGCTACAGATAGACAAAGCTGTTACAATGATGTTTCTTGGTCCCGGGCGGTCAGAGGCCCAGACCCATAGACCTGCAACCCCAGAACCCTTAGGCTCCTGCTGCTGCTCAGGCCCCAAAAATGATTCAGACCCTTATATTAACTTCATGCTGTTTGGCCTATGGTTCAGGCACATTGCTAGTTAGCTCTTACATCTTAACTCAACCCATTCTCATTAATCTGTCTGCCACGTGGTCCATGGCTCACCTGTGTTTCTTACATGTTGCTCCTTTGGGCTTTGGCTCCGTCTCTCTGACTCCACCCTGCTTCTCCTACCTATGCTCTGATTTCTCCTCCTACTTTTTCTATGGTGCCTGTCATGAGCCAAAACAGCTCCTTTATTTAAAGATTGATATTCACAGCATACAGAAAGACATTCCCACATCACAAAGCCCTCTGGTCAGCTGTCCCCACACACCTTGTCCATGACCAGTTCTGGGCCAGACAAGCGGTCTGCTCCTAACTCACTGGACCTCTGCAGACAGAGTGCACTGGGGCATTGGGGACTCAGGTCTCTGGCCAGCCTTTATTGGCGCTTCCCAACCTGCTCCCCTGCCCTCTGTGAGGCTCTTCAGTTTCTCATGCTATCCTCAGAGAGTATAAACTTGGAAAAGGGGCCTACGGAGCGATTAGCTTGGTTTTCCTGCACCCGAAACGTGTTAGTCATGGGAATTGGAAAATAATGACAAGTAAATAAAGGAATGAAGATATACAAGTGCCACACACACACATACACACACTTCTTTTGTAGTTTTCTTTTTCTCTAGGATCATGCCATTTCATTGAAATGGTTCTTCTTGAACCGGTGAGTAAAAAGCCCTTGCTGAGGATGCATGATAACCTCTCCCACAAGTTTTTCCCTGGTCTCCACATGCACACCTGTACTCACACACACAATAATAAGAAAATAAGTGTAAAATTGTACAATAAATAATGTTTCTTCTCTAATGTCAGAGACTGCCTTTGTGGATACTCCCCACGGATGTCCTGTGTGCGTATCATCTATTTCAGAAGGAATAAATATACATTGAAAATTAAATTCAAAGTCACTTAGCTATTTTATTTTATAATGGAACTTCATGTTGAATGTGCCCATGTTATGTGTTCCAAGTGTGTGCTTGTGGGTGGGAATGTTTCCACATGTATGCACATACCAAGGCAGACACCAGGGGTCCTTCTCACTCACTTTCCCTCTTACTCAGTGAGGCTGGGTTGCTCAATGAGTGGGATACAGAGCTCGATGATGTTTAGTCCAGCTTAGCCAGCGTGGCCAGGGATCCCTGTCTCTACCTTCTGAACACTAGAATTACAGTCTCTGTGCCATGCAAACGCAGTACTTATGCTGTTTTGTGTGAGTATTTAATCCACCGAACTATCTCTCCAGCTTCTTATGACTGATTGGCAAGAACAAAAAATAATTTTCAGTCCAATATTAATGTTCAGCATTTGTTTAATTTCCCAAATTGCAAAGCACTGAGCCGAGTGGTTAAAGTGCACTTGGCACTCAATGCCTGATGAGGATTAGTGTATGATTTCATAAGTGTCCCTAACAGTAAACTCTGCATCTGCTGAAGTTGCTCTTGCCCTGCATCTGGACCCCTTTTCCTCCTGTTTTCTCACCTCCTCTAATCACATGCCCACATGGGTATTTGATGCATCCTGGGCCAGGGAATGAGAACTCGGGAATATTGGGGGTGGCTTCTGCATCCTGATGCCCATTCATTTCAGGGTTGGGGATTGCCCTAAATCCTAATGTCCGTGCCATGGGTTCAAGTAAAACTGCTTCTCCGTGTGTGACATCCTGGGGCCATGGGCCATGAAGGCTGGTATCTGGTTGTAAAGATCTCTGATCTGCTAAGACTTGCCCTCCTCTGTCCCTGGGCTGGACCTCTTGGAAACCAGGAGCAGATCTTCCTCACATCTGGATCAAGTCACACATGGAGTCAGGGACAATTTTCTCTGATGTCACTAGTTTGCTTGTTCTCCCCATAACTGGTAAGAACACGTAGAAGTTCATGGGGATCTGAAGAAGATTTTCTTAAGAGTTGAGTTGTGCTCACTATAAGGACATACTGATATCCAAATATCCATATGGATATGATTCATATTTAATAAAAACCAATCTGAAATATCAGAGGGATCTACCCTCAGTCAACCCAGGAGGATCAGAGAGTAGTGATTTACACCTTTAATCCCAGCTCAGGGAATACCCCGGAGTGGAGTGGTGACCTTCGCCCTTAATCCCAGCAGATCTGAGTTTGAGGTCAGTTTAGTTTACAGAAGGAGTTCCAGGCTCCCAGGCAGGCAGTGGTGGTGCAGGCCTTTAATCTAAACCTGGATGTGAAACAACTGGGTGAAGAAGGTATTTAAGGCAGACATAGGAAGACAGAGCAGACAGAAGAAGCCAGGAGGAGGGAGGCTGAGGAAGATAGTTGGGTGAGATCTGACTGTGCTGCTTCCTCTTTGATATCTCAGCTTTCCCTGAGATCGGGCTCTGAGTTTCCTTTATTCGTGCAACAGTGCCATGTGACCTTGCATGGCAAACTCGCCTGTGAGATCGTCCTGTGTAATTTCCTCATAAGAACACATCAGACTGGGTATGATGACACACATCTTTAATAATCCAAGTACTTGGGAATCAGAGGTAGGCAAACCTCTGCATTTGAGGCCAACCTGGTCTATACAGTGAGACTCTATCAGGAGAAAAAGAAAAGACATCATGTGAGGCAAGATGACAGGGCAAAAGTATGCATTGTCACAACGAAGGCAGACATTGAAATAATATATAACCACAGTGATGGTACGCAAGGCTTCCCATGGACCACAGCAGCAACCAAAAGCCCAGACAGCATACTGCCATCACCTCACAGAACAGGACTGCGATCGCCTCACACACAGGACTTCTGTCACCTCACAGGAGGACAGGAGTTACCTGTGCCCCCACCGAGGTGTGCTCACCAGCCCCTGCATCATCCTTAAGGTGTACACACACACCAGGTGTGATAGTGCACACCTTTAATCCTAGAACTTGGAGGCAGAGGCGGGTGGATCTGTGAGTTCCAGGACAGCCTGGTCTACAGAGAGTTCTAGGACAGCCAGAGCTGTTACACGGAGAAACCTCATCTAGAAAAGCAAACAAAAAATATGTATCCTCAGGTTAAGGGCGTCCAAGATTGTAATTGTGTGGCTGCTGCTGCCTCCCAGGTCATGCTGTCACACCACATCCTGGTTCTGCTAATCCAGGGATGGGTTTGGGGTAAGGGTCCTATAGTGTGAATCAGATGACAGGCTCTTGCTGGCTATGGGACGCTTCGTTAACAGTGACAAAGGGACATATTCCTTCGTCAGGATTTTTTAAAACTCCAATTTACTGTTGAAGAAAAGTTTAAAATATTTCAATATTTGGCATAAAACCATAAAGATTGGCTGTTAGTTTCCAACTTACCTTTTCCCAGCTGTCGGCCTCCCTGTGTGCTGGTAAAAGCACCTACATCCAGATGTCCCAACTCTGAACACTTAGTAAAGCTTTAATCAGGATGCTCAGAAGAAATAACATTGTCAAAGGAAGTCTAGTCTGTTTAACTTGTCAACATCTAATTACTAAAGCACAGAGATTCATTGCTGGGACAACCTGACTATTTTGCTAGAGGTGACATCGGGTAAGATAAAAAGATAATTGAATGTTGCTTTTTATGCTAATGTCTGACAATAAGAGGAACAAAGTTCATTAGACTTAGAATAGTCTTGTGATACAGAGATGCTTGCTCCTCCTGGGATCCAGGGAATGTGCAATGCACCCTTCCACTTCCCATCGGAGAGAGACTGTTCAATAGGATTTTATGATCGCCCATGCCAGCAGCCCTCCAGTGACAGCCCTCCTCTGCTGCCCTACACAACTCATCAATCACTTCTCTTTGTTTGTGTTACTGTGAAGAAAATATTTTTATTTATACCACATGACGTGATACTAAATTTTTTTAAGAACTGAACAAAACCAAAGCCATACTGCCCCCCACCAAAAAAAACTACCAACGTGCTATGTGTCGTTTTATTCTTGGGCCTGGCTTTATTATTATTTTTGGAACCATACAAGACTTCTGTCAAACACGTTGAATGTTAAGAGGAAAGTGACTCCTGGCAAGTGTGGGAAGCCATTTACAGAAAATGCACTGTTGGAGCAAGGGAGACATAAGGAGGGGCTGGGAGAAGTCAGCAACCCCCCTACACACACACATCCAAAACACAGACGGTGGAATCACATGGAAGAAGCTTACAACCCTCTTTACTTTCCTATTTATAGGGGAAAAAAAGTGAAGTCACTTATCTCAGTAAATCTTTTTTACTTGCCATATAACAGGGGCGGGATAGACAGCTTTGCCTCTAATAAAAGATTGCATTGCGTGGTTAAATACTTTGCACTTTAAGTATTACCAATATTAATTCACTGAACTTTCAGGAACGTATTTCTGTGTACTGTTTGGTAAAAACATGCTTACATGTAAATATTAATTAGAGGATCTAATTTGATCTATTTAAACACAAAGAAGTTTGGGGGGAAAATTCAATTCTGAATCAACTAAATTCTACAGAGCTAGAAGGTGATCTGGAGAAAGAATCATGTGAGGCAAACAAGCATTTCCAATGTTATTCAGCCAGCCCTCGGAGGTGCCCTACTGTGTGAGACTGTGCTAAGCACCAGAGATGTTCACAGGGGAAGCTGGGCTGTGATTGACAGAGGAAATGTCCCCAAAGGCACATGTGTTTGAACACTTAACTCTATAGGCATTGCTGTGCTTTTTTCTGGTGTTTGTGGAGACCAATTGCCCTAAGCTGATGAGTAGAGGTGATTCTGGGAGGTCTGCCTATGCTGCTTCTAACCTGCTTTCTGTTTTTTTTGTCCACACCATGCAAATAAACTGCTGCCTTATCTGCTGCATTGGATGAAATGGCTCCCTCCACAATGCCTTAGGCAGGAAAGACTTCTTTTGGCTCCAAGTTTCAGAGAAGTTGCATTCTGGTATGGAAGAGAAGGCATGCATGGTGGAGAGCTGCTCCACCCAAAGGATATATGGTAGGTATTTCAGGCCACTTTGATGAGAAAAGTCACTGACACAGGTGTGAGTTTTAGCTTTAAAGAACCCCCACTTTTGGAAAGGCAAAGTATCAGTTAAAATACAAAGTGTTAAAAGGAAAAAAAAACAATGCATATAAAAATAATAAACTATGTGCTAAACATGATGTCAAAGGAAGCCTTCATGGAAGGGATTTTAGAACGCCTTTGTGTAGTTTTCTCATCAGAGAGAATGGCATAAGCAAGGTCCAGAGCATGTGAGGGAGGGGCGAAGGACTCATCTGATGTGTTGGGCACAGTGGAGGGAAAGCCTGACAGTGAGCTGGGGCAGTGGAAGAAGGAAGAGTGGGAACCTGTCTGGCTCAGGCACTACTCAAGACAGAAACTAAAATCATCGGCATGTTGGATTTTTAAAAAGACTTAAGAACACGGGCAGAAATTAGAAAACGGGGGGCTGGGGGTGCCGGTCAGTTAGCAGAGTGCCTGTCTAATAGGTATCTGTCTTTGGTAAAGCATAAATGGTGTGTGTTGCAGCATGCCTTCCTGTGATCTGAGCACTTGGAAGGTAGAGGCAAGCATGGGCTACAGAACATGACAGAGTCCAATAGAGAGAAGCCATCCTCCTCCAGCCTGAGGTATAGCATTTCCAGATGTTGCAATAAAGGGCAGCACTAGAGTGGGAAAGAGAATGACCATCTAATGAGCACTAAGACAATGGATGTCTAAAATGACATGCATGACATTAGGTTTTACGCATCTTTACACATTTGTGAGGTATTTTAAGACAACCACTCATGCTGGGTCAACTTAAGGTTTCTCAGTGATGGTGGTACCCAATCCTACTCAGGGTGTTCAGTTTTTCATTTTACTATTATATTCAAGAAATTACATTAGAAACAAAACAAAAATGTATTATAAAATAGGCTTTGTTTTAAATTATTTGGACCACTATGTGCTGGTGTAAATTAAAAGGCCAGGCTCGGCTACTGTGATATTTGAATGAGAAATGTCATCCACGGGCTCCATTATTAGAACTCTTAGTCCCCATTTGGTGATATTATTTTGGGAGGAGCCTTGTTTATGTGAAGAACATTCGTGGAGGTGGGCCTTGGGAGTTTAAAGCCTCAAGCTACATGAACCCCTGTTTCTACTTTGTGTCTTCAGGTTAAAGTTGTGTGCTCTCAGCTTCCTGCTACAGAGCCTGCAACTTGCTGCCATGATGGACTCTTATCTCTCTGGAACCATAAGCCCAAGTAAACTCTTCCTTTTTCCTTTTTCACTGTATTGATTCTTTGTGGGTTTCACATTACACATCTCGAAAACACCCTTGCAACCTCCCCCACCCATCACCCTTCCAAAAATAACAAATTTAAAAGAAAAACCAAAAGCCAAACAACTCTTTCTTTAAGTTACCTTGGTCATGGGTGTTTTGTCACAGAAGCATAAAAACTAGACCTCTGATAACCAGTGGGTCACATGTACTGATTGGCTTTACCTTAGGCTTTTTCTCCTTACCATGGGATTCTGGAAGAGCCGAGGGGTGGTAACACACACCTTTATTCCCAGAAGCAGGCAGATGTCTGAGTTTGAGGTCAGCCTCAGCAAGTATGATCAAACTACATTATATACGCATATGAAAACTTCATAACTAAATCCACTGTCATATATGATTAATATATGTAAATAAAAACATTAAAAAGTGCTATCTATGAGTGCTTGTGGGAAAGATAGTGAATGTGTATAATCCTCATGTCCTCTCAGCTCCCAGAACACCAAATCCAAACACTGACCTTTAATTCTCAGCTTTAATTCTCAACTTGATCCACTATAGAGACACATGAGGAACTATCTAGAGAGGTTGGCTCAGGAGCATGTGTGTGGGGGATTGATTATCTGAATCACACTGAAGTGAAAACCCACCCACTGCAGTGACCCTGTTCCCTGAGCAGGGAATCCTGAACTGTATTAAGAATGAAGAGTGAGACATGGTATTACAGTTTTTTGAATCTGGAAAAAGAGCCAGATGTATTTCTGTGAGTATGAGATCAGCCTGGTCTACATAGAGAGCTCTAGGCCAGCTATATCAATATTGTTAAGATCTCTTTAACGTCATTGGAGCAAAAGGAACATAAGCATTCATGCATTTATTCTCTAAGCTCTTGACTGAGGATGTAAGTAGCTGTTTCATGATACTAACGCCTTGGCTTCCCTGAAATGGTGGATTGTAACCTGAAGTGAAAAGTTAAAATAAGCTCTTTCTTCCTCAGGTTGCTTTTGTTAAAATATCTTAACACAGCAAGAGGTTAAAAAGAAAAAAAACAAAAAACAAAAACAAAAACCAAAACTCTGCCAAGAATTGGCCTTGAGAAGTAGGATCATTGCTGTGGCATTTGAACCTTAGAACTGTTTTTGTGTGTAAAAGTGGGAGCTTGAAAGACAGCAATTCTGGGAAGTGCAGACACTGAGATCTAGCATGAGTGTCCAGAGGGAACAGGACTGTATCCTGAATTGGGCTGGTACCATTCCTGTGATATCTGGGCCAATAATGTGGCTTTATCCTGCACATATCCCAAGTACTTGATTGAACTTGAATTGAAAGCTGAATGCCCTGTTTGTCTGGCAGAGGAAATTTTAAGACAGGACAGTGCTGAAGAAGAAGCCATAGTTGATAAAGAGATCTGCATCATGGTAGTGAAACCCCTATGCTGCACCGAGATAAGAGAAGGGATGTCCTGACCACCCCACTAAAGCCCCAGGCAAGAAAGCCTAAGCTAAAAAAGCTCCCCGATCCTCAAAATCAGCTGCCTGAGAAAATGTTTTCTCAGCGTCAGCAGCAGAAGTTAATACCATGGTGGCGTGTAGGAACCAGGTTATATCTTCATCTGACAGCAGAACCTGGCAACGCCATAAACATTGACCATATGGTTTTGAAGGAATGAAACATGCAAGATTGAGAGAGATGTCTCAGAGGCTAAGAGCACTGGCTGCTCTTTCAGAGTTCTTGAGTTTAATTCTGAGCATCCATATGGTGGCTCACAACCATCTACAATGAGATCTGGTGCCCTCTACTGGTGTGCAGACATACAGGCAGAAAGAACACCATATACATAAAAAAAAAATAAACACACACACACACACACTGCAAGATTTAGGAAAGTCACAAAGTACAGCTTAGGACAGACACTGTGTGCCTTTGGTTTAAATTATATGCAGCTGTAAAGCATAAGCTACAGTTGGAGACAACAGAATATTGGAAATCACATGGACATCTAACAAGGAGAGCAGCAAGCTTGGACTGGAGCTGGCTCAGAGAGAATTTGTGTGCCTTAGGAAGACAATATGGAGAGTTGGAACTGCCTTTTGTCCAAATGTTTTGGAGATCAGCCTATTATATCACATGCCCCAGATGCTGGATGTGGAACATCGGGATTTCTGTTCATCTTGCTCGATTTTGTGATGTGATTGCTTTACGTTAAGTTCCTCGCTTTTGGAACAAGAAAGTTTTCTGTCTTAATATGTTGAAATTGTGTCACTTAGCCTTTATCTTCTAGGTACTTCAAATTAAGAGATTTGTACCATGTAAGTATTTATGTATATTTATGTGCACGTCTATGTGTGATGTATCTATATGTATCTTCAGATACCCTCAGAGGCCAGAAGAAAAAGTCAAATGCATACCTGAAGCTGGAGTTATATGTGTTTGTAGACCACCCAAGGTGGGTGTTGGGAACCAAACTCTGGTCCTTTGTAAGAACAGCAGTGCTCTTTAACACTGAGATCTCTCTCGAGCCTCCAAGATTTTATAATTTTCTATACAGTTTTCTAAGGTTTATTTATTTATTGTGTATACAGTGTTCTGCCTACATGCCAGAAGAGGACACCAGATTGAATTATAGATGGTTGTGAGCTACCATGTGGCTGCTGGGAATTGAATTCAGGTCCTCTGGAAGAGCAGCCAGTGATCTTAACCTCTGAGCTATCTCTCCAACCCATGATTTTATAATTTTATAAGATGCTAGAACTTTTAAAGACTATGGAGACTTATAAAGTTGGACCGTATTTTACATTATGAGATAAACATGAGGCTTCAGGAATGAAAGAGAGTGGGGGGGGTTAAGGAATAAAGTAACATTCATTATGTTACAAATTGTTGACAAGGTTTAGAGTTGTGATAGTTTTAATCATCAACTTGGTACCATCTTGAATCACTTGAAGAGTCTCAATGGGGGCCTGTCCAGATTATATGAATTGAAGTGAGAGGACCTATCCCATGTAGGGAGCACCATTCCCTAAGCAGATCTTGTATTTCGAGAGACTGAGCTGAGCATACGTGAGCATGATTTTATCCGCTATGTGCTCTCGATGGGAGAAGTCACTGTTTCCAGTTCTCCTTGATTTCTCTGCAATGATGACCTGGAATTGGGAGCTAAAAGTTCTTTCTCCTTTAAGTGGCTTTTGTTGAGGCATTTATCACAGCTTTGGTTACTGAAATAAGACGCAGAGAGCTCATTTCCTACTGTTCATGAGCATCAGAAGTCCTGTGAGTCCATGGATTAACAATTCCCTCTTTATACCCTGTAAATGTACAACCACAGTGATGGATCTGTGACTGCATCTTTCACTCCATCTTTGGCAGAGCTTCCAAAGAGTACTGCCAACCAAAAGAGAGAAAGGCACAGCTGCTACGAGTCTGAGCACAGGGGTGTGCCACTTAGTCAAAGGGACACACTGCACAGACAAGGGAAACACAAAGTGTGCTAGGCCTGGTGGTACAAGTCTGTAATCCTTGTACTTACGAGGCTGAGGGAGAACATAAATTTCAAGGCCATCTTGGACCATATGGTAAGTTATGGGCCAACCTGAGATCAGGAGACTCTGTCTCAAAAAACAAAAGTCTCACAATCATAATCCTGTGTCGGCTTCAGTATTTTATCTGCTAATACAACTGATCCCCAAACTCCTGCCTAGCAACCTTAGCTCTTCCTTCTCCTTTCTCCATCTTCTGAAAGGTCAACTGTGAGCACTTACCTACACCTGAATGATGGGGTTCAATCAGCCTCAGGTATCCACATAACAGTCGCCTGGGAAGTCTTCAGGAAGACGGTAGGAAAGTGAGCAGACATCAGAAGAACTATTATGAACCTCTGTTCATATCAATTGCCTATGTGCATGACATTCAAATCTGAAGGGAATTTCTGTACACAAAACTACACATATGCTTAAGGGCTGAAGGTAGTGGTGTATACTTGCAACCCTCAGTCTTGGGAGACAGAGGCAAGAGATAAGGAGACCAATGTCATCCACAGATACATAGAGTTTGAAGCCATCCTGAGCTACCTAACCCCCCCCACCCCCCTCCACATACACACACACGTCCCAGAACAGGAGTGAAGGCTCAGCAGTTATGAGCACTTGCTGCTCTCACAGAGTACTTGTTTAGATCCCAGCACTCATACTGGATCGATCACAATCACCTGTAACTTCAGGAGATCTAACACTATCTGCTGGCCTCTATGAGTGGGCGCACAAGCAAACACACACACACCTAAAAATAAAACCAATCTTAAACAGCCAAATAGAAAACATGGGTAACAAGGGGTTAAACGTGATAGCGCATTTCCTTAGTCACAGAACTAAGAAGGTTGATGAAAAAGAAATCACCTAAGTTTAAGGCTGGCTTGGATTACAGAGTTTCAGGCCAGGCTGGACCACAGAGTAAGAAAGACCCTGTCTCAAAACAAAGCAAACAAACACACAAACAAACAAACAAAAAGAGGCTTGTAAAATGGCTCAGCAGATAAAAATGAGTTGTTCCAAAAGTTGATGACCTGACACCACAAAGATGGCCTCTGACCCCACAAATGAGCTTCTGCATTTGCAATCCCCTCCCCCAACACACACACACACACACACACACACACACACACACACACACACACACACACACACACTCAGAGTTAAAACACAACAAAAAGATTGTTGTGGGATTATGTTCTGGTATGTTGTAAATATTTGTCCCTCCTACTGGTTTAAGAAAATGATAATTGGCCAAAAAGCAGTCAGGAAGTGTGGGCGAGGCTACCAGACTAAGAAAACTCTGGGAAGAGTCACAGAAAGATAGAGAGACGCCAGCAGACAGAGGAAACAAGGCCAGAACGCTGCTCTGAGAAAAGGTACTAAACCACTTGGCTAATCATGGGCTAGTTTGAGAGTTAAGAGTTAGCAAGTTATATGACTGAGCCATAGGCTGATGAGCATGAAATTAGTGTAAGCTCCTGTGTAAGCGGGGCTGCAAGTGGGTCTGAACCTAGGGTCTCGGCCAGAAAGATCGGGCCAGAAACTTATTACGAAAAATATAGAAGCTTGACTTTTGTAGAAAAATGCAGATGGCAATAAAATTAAGTGAAATGAAAGCTAAACTAGTCCAATTGAAATGTAATTGGCTGAGAGATTGCATCATTGGTAGGGTCAGCAAGGGTAGCTAAGTCCCCCTCCAGCATAAAAACCAAACTAAAAAAAAAAAAAATCTAACCTTTAAACTGAGATATAAATCCTTCCTTCCAATGGTATGTCTACTTAGCAGATGACTGGAAATATAGTCAGAGGGAAACCTGGGACAGGAATCCAGCTCTTTGCTAGAGTCACTCCAGTAGCCACATCTTTTAAATAGACATAGCTGTAACCCTTCGCATGCCCTCAAATGTTTGAGAAAACAGATACATGTTACTATATATAAACTCATGATTATATGTGAGCTGCCAAGGCAAAGCTCCTGGGCAAAGTCCAGACTTACTTCCACGGAGCACTGTAGACACAGCATTATCAGCTGCTGCCTGTACTTACGGTTTCTAGTTCATTCACATTCAGCTCTGCATGTCGATCATTTTTTCAATAGCTCACAAAGACAGTTTAATTACAAAAATCAGTAATTTAAATGCTAGAAATTGTCATAAATTTGCTGTATTCACAATTACTCATGTTTCAATCCAGGGGATAACTGTGACCTTTTGCTGTTTAGTTTTGGGTTATTACACGTGTCAACCACCACACTCTACTTATTTTTTTCTTAATATAAAGGAAAAAAGTTTTGAGACAGGGTTTCTTTGTAAAGTCCTGGCTGTCCTGGAACTTGCTTTGTGGATTGGGCTGGTCTAAAATTCACAGAGATCTGTGTGCCTCTACTTCCCAAGTGCTGGAGTTAAAGATTTGTACCACCACTATCTGGCTAAAGAAAATACTTTTATTTGTATATACCAACTGATTTTTAAACATTATTTATTTGGGAAGTTGAGCTGATCTTCCAGAGGAAAATTCCAGGTTCAATTCCCAGCACCCACATGGCAATTCACAAGCCATCTATAACTCCAGTTCCAGGGATCTGACACCGTTTTCTGACCTCTCCAGGTACTAAGCATGTGTGTGGTTCACAGACACTTAATACACCTGAGTTTTAAAAATAAGTATTAAGAAAATTAGGAAGTATGTATGTGCATGCCATACCATGATGAGCATGTCCATTTTCTCTTCCACCATGTGAGTCCCCTGGGTCAAACGCAGATTAGGTTTAGTGTCCCCATATTATAATGGCTGAGGGTGAGGAGCCCAAGACTGCCATTTGAAGAAGCCACACAACGTTTTAGATTTTCTCTTACATCTCTTCCATTTTCCATGCCTGCTCCCCATCCCTACACACTAGCAGGGATTTAAGGAAGGTCTCTAAAATAAATTTACTTAGCATCAAATCTCATTTGGTAGGACTCCCTCTAACAGGAAATGAGCTCATGTATCTTGAAATAAAGCATGTCATTAACTTCATCTTCTTTCCTGGAGGCTTCTGTTTCTGCCTTTGTCATTTCCAAGTCTTTATTCTTGTGTATTCAATTAAGGGGAAATGTGTTGTTTTGTTTTAGAAGAAGCCTTTAACTGAAGCTAAAAAATTGCATCCATACAAACCTATTTTAACTTTACATGATGTATCTTGTATCCAGTTTCTTAACAAGCAAATACTGAGTTTATTCAAAGTTCTCTGAACATTTTCCATTTGTTCATCTCTTATTTCCTGCTTCTCCTCTTATTCATTTATTATTTTTCACTCCTTAATTTTAAACAAAATCTACTACTTTGATACTTGAAATAACATAGAAGAATCAGTCATTTTTATTTTTAAAATTAACACACACAATGTTGAGTTTCACTATGGCATTTCATAAATACACAATCATACCTTGTTATTTATCAGTGTTCTCCCGGGCTATCCTTTATCTTAATCGTTACAATACCTACAACATGTCGTTTAGGGTAAAAGAGAAATCCTTTCTTGTTGCCCACAAACGGGGCTACTCCTCAAGTTTTGCTACGTTCTAATTTCCCTTTACTATGATATTAGACTCAAATGATTAGCAAACAAAAATTTTCTATATTCTTCAAAAACAATCCCAAAAGTGTAATTTCAAGGAATTTTTCAAAGGTCTCACCTATTTAAGAACTCAAGAAACAAAAGGACATCATAAATTACGTCTAGAATCAGAATCAGGGTATTTTAACAGTGGAAACCAACTCAGAACGGGATTCAGTCTAGTTTTAGTTTTCCCTGCATAGAAAGCCTGCATTATTAAGACAACTACCGCTACCTCTTTACTTGCAATCACACAAACTTTTTTTTATAGACTGCTTATTTTTGCCTAATTAAATGAACTGTCATAGGTTGTAACTAATCGTAAAGACAAAACTAGTTGTTTTTACAACTTGGCTCCTTCGAAGTCCCTCAATACCTAATTTAAAAAAACAAAACCTTTATGCTGAACTCAGTATTTATTTCCTCGAGGGTGTATTTTCTAAACTCAGAGGTCCGGAGCAGCTCGACCCCGGGAGGGCGGGACCAAAGACGACCAGCCAATCACAGGGACCGGCCAGCTGCGGAAGCCGGGCTTCCTCCGGCCGCCTAGGCCGGTCGCTGGGAGCGCAGGCTGCGACATCCGGGCACCGAGGGCGGCGGCGTCGTCCGTCACCGCCCCGCGGTTCACGAGGCTGGAAACGGGATAGGAGGGGCCTCGGGACTGACAACGACGTCCCCGTCCCGGAGCAGCTCAAGGACACCTCGGTCGGGAACGAGAACGAGAATCACCGGCGCTTCCCCGCGGGGCAGCGCTGCGCGCGCCCGCCTGTCCAACTTCCTGCGCGCCCTGGAGGCGGGGCTATGATGAGCGAGCCAATCATCGTAGGGCATCACGGGCCCGCCCCCGAGTGGGCAGGTGGGCAGGGATTAGGGGCGTGGCATGAGGACCTGCTAGCAAGGGGTGGGGGTACAGCCCGGGATATGTTATCTCTGTCCATGGCTTAGCAAACTAGGGACACGCGCGGAGTGCATAAGCGAGGCCCAGAACCCTCCACAGTCAAAATTTGGAAAGTTTGCACGAATTGGTGGACTTTGGCCGTCTCCCGTTTCCGTGTTTTTAAAAGTGGCTGCGTATTTTCAATGCAATATTTATTAAAATTGAAATTGGATACCCTAATGTTTAATTACAGGAGTTGGGAGAAAGAAGCACGGCACATTTTAAAGCCAAATTCATTTCCATGAAATACTCTTCCAGGAAAGATAAGATCAAGATTCTGTATCAACAGTTGGATGCATTGCGTCAGTTTGTGGGCGGCACGGGGAGGGGGGGGGTGTTGGTTGAAGGTTATTGCCAGGATTCACAATGAGGTCATGGTGAACAGCTCCTACCCCCCCCCCCCCCAATCTCATTTCCCTTCCTCAAATCAGAGCGCTGGAACCCCCTACCTATCTCTCGGCAGGATTCCGGGTATTTTTGAAGAAATGAAAGTAAGTGCGGTCCGGCTTTGCAGGCAGCTCTCCCCAAAGTCTGTTCCACTGGCAATGCGCCCTCCTGCTCCCAGACCACCTGTCCTGAAATGCAAGCGATTTTACCCGGAGATCAGCACCGATCCTCAGACTTCCCACGTTTTGCATCTCAGCCTTGGCTTCTTTACTGCCTGCTCGCTCATCAGCCCTTCCCACCAACTCATCCAAGCCCCGGAATCCGTTTCGTCCGCACCCGACACGGGTGCGCGCCCCTGCCGTTTCCACCAGGATTCCCGCAGTTACCTGCCCACTGCGGGTGGTCTGCACCTCTACCCCTTCCTCAGTAGACTAAATAGATGCATTCATTTTAATCCAATCGCTCCCCTCGTTTTAAATCTTTTACAGAAATTCCCGTGGCCCTCAGGATAAAGTCCCTTCTCCTAAAATTAGGTTTACAGATTCCACCTAATGCTTTATCTACTGCGTATTTTACCCCAGGTTTGGTATTTTCCCCCGTTGCAGCCAAATCTGAAATTGCTTTCTCTTTTGGTGACTCTCCCGCCGCTGCTGTATCTCCCAGTCTCCTGGTTTAGTGTGGTGGCTTCCTTCTCTTAATCAAAATGAGAACGGGGCATTCCCTACAGAACCCAGCCCTCAGTCCCTCAGTACTTCGGGTCCAGACCTCCCCCTTGACTGCTTTATCCAACCAAATCCACTCCATCGCAGCTGCCTGCTCACCATTGTTTCCAGTTTCTAGGAAGATCTTGAGCAGAGGACTATACTCTTTTAGCACACTGATGGGCTCAGGAAACCAACAAATCAGTAGTAAGTAGCCTTAGACATTGTGGGTCATCAATGTATATATTGCTGTACTTTTCTTTTTGGAGTACTGGGTTACAAGTTTATAAGAAATCATATAAACATGATACAAGTTTTAAAACACAAATTTTATTAAAATTATAAATCTTAACGACGTGTGTGTGTGTGTGTGTGTGTGTGTGTGTGTGTGTGTGTGTGTTTCATAAAATAAATTTCCGGGCTGAAGCCTGATGATCCATGCTGATGGGGAGAAACACTTATCTTAAGCTCATATCAAAAGTTTAAAACTCAGCTGAAACTTATGCCTCAGTTTCAGTTTATACCCAGGGAAGGAAAGAGATATGCCAAGCTTCGAATTCAAGTTCCTTGATTGTTATTGCTTTGATGCAACAACTATCAGTACATCAAGAAATTGCCTTTGCATTACATTTTTAAAAATAGGGCTTCTTTAATATATTCCCTTAGTATGAAATGTCAGAGTAGCAAACTGAAAGTCATTTTCGTGGGCTCCATCTCACGTAGCCATGCTGACATGTCTGCCTTCAGCCCTGGAGTATTTTTAAATAAGGTCCTGCTACTCACTTTCTACTAAAGTTAAAGAATTCTTGGTCGAGCAATGGACTGTTTAGATCAGTGATTCCCAACCTGTGAGTGGCGACTGCATCAAATGACCTTTTTACAGGGGTTACCTATGACCATCAGAAAACACAGATATTTACATTATGATACATAACAGTAGAAAGATTGCAGCTCTGAAGTAGCAATGGAAATGATTTTATGGGTGAGGAGTCACCACAGCATTAAAGGACAGCCACATTAGGAAGGCTGAGAACCACTGGGAAGATAAAGAAATAAGGCATTGACACTCACTTCTTGTTCCTTGGCCCCCTAATGGCTTTCTCTTAGCTGCGGACTTTGTTACACGTAAGTGCAAAGAATAGATTTAGTTTGAAAGTACAGGTGAAAAAGAAGGGAAGAATTTGTTATAAAATCAGTAAGCACAGGAGTCTTGAGATACAAAAACCAAGTAATGTACTTTAAGCTTGGAAAAAGTACAAAGAAATTAATGTTTCTATGGCCCTATGCTAACAGAATTTTATGACCATCTGTGGCCCCATTCATTTAATGTTATAGTTACAAACAACATTTAAAGCAGAACTGTGTGTGAATGATGATTATTTACAGCTTCTACAGAAGAACAAATTCTCCAGCTATGTATTTTATGTTCCTACAGAACATTCTAAATATTTGCTATAAATCGATGATACAAGCAAAATGATTCCTAAAAACGGCTTCTCTTGGGCTGGAGAGATGGCTCAGTGGTTAAGAGCAGCACTGACTGCTGTTGCAGAGGACCCTGGTTCAATTCCCAGCACCCACACAGTAACACAATTATCTCAGGCCTGAGGCAAGCAGCTCTGTCTGTGTTCTCTGTCCTATTTACTTTTCCTGAGCTGTGATGAAAACCTTCACCAAAGCAGCCTGGGCAGGAAAGGGTTTATTTGACTTTAGACTATAGTTCATCACTGAGGAAAGCCAAGGCAGAAACAGAAACTAAATTATAGACTGTGAAGAACCCTGCTTACTGGCTTGCTTTCCATGGTGTTTTTACCCCTTTTCTTTCTTCCTTCCTTATTTTTGTTGGTATGTTTGGGTTTTGTTTTTGTTTTGGGTTTTGTTTGTTTGTTTGAGACCGAGTTTCTTTCTAGCTGTCCTAGAACTTACTCTCTTAAACCAATCTGGCCTCAAACTCAAAAATCCACCTGCCTCTGCCTCTTGAGGGATAGGATCAAAGGTATATGCCACCACCACCTGGCTGTCCTGCTTTCTCATACACTCCAGGGTCCAGGGATGTAACAGCCCATCATGGGCCCCACAGAGCTGGGGTGGTGGTGCATGCCTTTGGTACCAACACTCAGGGGCAGAGCTTGAGTTTGAGGCTAGCCTGGTCTATAGAGCAAGTTCCAGAAGTTTAGAGCTATGAAGAGAAACTCTGTCCCAGAGAGAGGTGTTGAAGCAGGTTCCTCAAGTAAAATTTTTTTTTCCCAGGTGACTCTAGTTTGTGCGAAATGGACATAAATAATTACAGTCTCCATCTTTGTAAACATAGCAACTTCTGCCTTCTGGATTGTTTAACAGTTCTAAGTTGAGAATCCAGAAAGGGTAATAAACACTGTACACACCTCAGCATCTGGAAAAATACCTGCCACTGCCACACTACATAGCCCACATTCAACTTAGGGACATTCTGGTGTCACAAGAGCAATGAGAACGGTGAACATATAAATATATGGGTGCAAATGTTACTCATCAAACAGTGTTGCTTTAGTCTACAAGGGATCATATGAAATTCAGTCTGGTAATCTGTATCTGTGTGAGCATACTGTAGGATATTCACATACGGACATCAACAATGCACTTTCCAGACCTGTGACACATGACTGTACATCTATCTATACCATCCAGGAGCAAAGCAGAAAGTAGTCTAAGGACATAAGTTACGTTTTCCTCAACTCAGATTCCCCATGGTCTCGATACCAAGTTGTGCTCCCTCATAGATGATAAGTGAGACTAAAGAAATTGGGGTCCTCTGCCCCCAAGCCACCTCAATAAGGAACCAGAGAACCCTAAAAGTCTTGATTTTTGTGCAAGAACAAGAGAAGTCTAACACAGTTGTGAGAGACAAATGTTAGCGAAGCCTATCTTGTCCAGTGTTCACGGGTTAAGAAAGGAAGATGGCCTCATTGACAGTGTCCCCTGGCTGCCCTTGACTTGTGGTACACAAAGGAGAGGGGCAAAGCAGCTGTGAAGGCATCGTCTGCTCTCCGGACCCTGAACCCAAGGTGGAAATATTTAGTTGGCAGTTAATCATCCGGGTGCTATGCTGTGCTCCCCCCGCCTCTGTGTGTGTGTGTATGTATGTGTGTGTGTGTATATGTGTGTGTGTGT